>CM024242.1:7690721-7737984 GCA_013421045.1 Propylea japonica | reverse complement strand
ATAATTAAGTATGTGTAATATATGATATGCGCATGATTAAAATATCGACTAGGTATTAGGTTCAAACATATGTATATTCATATAGTCTTGAGATGGTATTCGAAATTAAATGTATTCGGGAGCAATAAGAATTAAAAACGAATTAATTTGGATAATTAAATCTGTACATAAGTTCATGTTGTTTTACTATGGAACATGACAATAATCTGGCGACGAGGATTATGGTAAAATTAGTTGGATTGCTTATTTCCGGCTTATGAATATTTGAAAGAGTATGTCGAACGCAGATGGTGCTGCAAGTTACAGAGGAAAAAGTCCATTCAGTGAAGTGAGAGTGAGTTGGGTGTACGAGCTTAATAAACAAGAATTAATTGAAAAACTAAAAACGTATAACGTCACTGTGAGTGAAACTGATAGTGTTGATAACTTACGAAAAACGCTAGTCAAAAAACTTCGTGGAAAAAACGAAACTTTCACAAAGAAAGAACGATATCGGTGCGACATGTCTGACTTCAATAAAGTAAGTTTTACCCTAAAACAAAGATAATTGGGAAGTTTTTGTCGAAAGACTAGAATTAGTTTTCGAGTGTCAGTGTATTCCGCCGGAAAGACAAAGTGCAGAACTATTAACAAGAGTTTGTCAAGAGACTTTCATGTTGTTTCGCAATTTAACTTCACACCAAAAAAGGCCAAAGATCTTTCCTACTCTGAATTAGTTAATATCATGAACTCTCATCTTCATCCAAGCATTCAGAAATTTCCGAAAGAAATAAATTCTACGCCACGAAACAATTACCTTCGGAATCGATACACGCATTCTTACAAAATTGAAAGAAAGATCTTTTTATTGTAATTTCAAGGACCTTGATATTGCTCTTCGTGATCAATTTGTATTTGGACTTATAAATCACGAAACAAAAGTGGAATTATTTCGTCAAGAAAATTTAACATTTCAAAGTGCGGTGAAGATAGCGGAGGATCGAGAAGCAGCTATAAAAAATTCCTTATCAATGAAGCCCGCAGATGCTGTGTCTGAAGATACAATTTTTTACATGAATAATAATAGTAAGGCTGGTTCAAAATATTCCAATCATCAACAATACAGAGGAAGGGGAAGCGGAAAAGCAGAAGGAAAATTCAAATCTTCGCAACCAAACTACGCAGCCGCGGCTTCCACTTCCAGAGACCAGAGCCAGAAACTCATCAGCGACAATAGACAAAGACAACACGATAACAAGAGCAGTAACTACGGACGAGAAGACAGAAACGGAAGACGAAGGTCGAATGTGTCAAACACTCAGGTACATATAACCTCAAAAACGCGTAATAATAATAAATGTTTTTGTTGTGGTGGATTTAATCATTTCGCAAGAGACTGTAAATTTAGGTGGAAAAACTTGTAATTATTGTAGTGTAAAAGGTCATATTGATAGAGCATGTCTGAAAAAACAAAACGGAATTAATTTAGTCAATGACAACTTATTAGAAAATGAAGATTTGGATAGTTCTGATTTAGATTTTTATTATATGCAGCAAAACGATTTTAGTGAATTTCAGGTAAACAATATTGTGGTAGAACCTCATAGTTTGAAATTAATTATTGATAATAATCAGGTGGAATTGGAAGTTGATACAGGTTCACATGTGACTGTGTTTTCAGAAAAAACTGTAGCTAATTATTTTGCAGCTAAGAAAGTCCACAAGGCAGATATTTCATTGTCCAGCTATGACAGAACAAAGTTAAATGTAATGGGTATGTTGACTGATCTTAAGGTGCATTTCGAAGGGGTTGAAGCAAAATTGAATGCTTATGTTTTGGCAGGTAACGGGAAAAATTTAATAGGAAGGCAATGGCTTCAAGCCTTGGGTATGTGGCCGATAACTTTTAAACCTCAGTTTGCGTTGAATTGCTTGATGGATCATAACAGTATTATTTCACATTTTAAATCAAAATATCCCCAATTGTTCGACAACAGTCCAGGTAAATATAAAGGTAAATCTATAAACTAACTTTCAAAAAGATTATCAACCAATTCAATGTAAACCTTATCATGTCCCTTTCGCTTTGAAAGACAAAGTAGATGCTGAAATCGATCGTTTAGTAAGAATAGGTAATTTGGAACAAGTTGAGGTGAGTGAATGGGCTACTCCAGTAGTTCCTGTGGTGAAAGGGGAAGGAGTTCGTTTATGCGGAAATTTTAAATTAACAGTGAATCCTCAAATAATTGTTAAAAGATATCCATTACCCTTAAAAGAAAAAGTGTTTCAGACGTTACAGGTTGGAACCAAATGGTCCCAAATTGATTTAAAACATGCATTTATGCAATTTGAAGTTGCTGAAGATTGTAGAGATCCATTGACAATAATCACACAAAAAGGTTTGTTCAGGTACAAAAAATTGCCAGAGGGCGTAGCCTCCAGCCCAGCAGAATGTCAAGATATTGTTACTGAAATTTTGAAAGGTATTCCGAATATTGAAATTTACATAGATAATATTTATTGCACAGGAAAGAATGATTCAGAGCATCTCGATAATTTAGAAAAAATATTTTATAAGTTGAATGAAGCAGGACTTAAAGTAAACGAATCAAAATGTGAATTTTTCAGATCTGAAATAGAGATATTAGGATTCAAATTGGACAAAAAAGGTATATCACCATCTCCTAGTAGAATTCATTCAATTGTGAATATGCCTTCTCCAAAAACTAAAAAAGAACTTCAAGCATTTTTAGGGTTAGTAAATTTTTACGAGTCATTTTTGTATAAGCGAGCTGATGAACTAAAGGTGTTGTACGATGTTTTGAAAGCAAGCAAATTTTATTGGAATTCTAATTGTGATGAAGCAGTAAATTGGGTAAAGAAAGAATTAGCATCGGATAAAGTTTTGGTTCCATATCAGCAAGATATTACTTTAGTATTGGCTACAGACGCGAGTTATTCAGGGTTGTCAGCTATTTTGTCTCACAGATTTTCAGACGGTACAGAGAGACCAATTGCTTTTGCTTCTAAATTAATACCTCATAATGAATTGCATAGGTCTATTCTAGATAAAGAGGCAGCAGCTATAATTTTCGGGTTTAGAAAATTTTATCATTATATTGTTGGTAATGAAATTATTCTTAAAACTGATAATCAACCTTTAAAGTACATATTTGGCAATTCGAAAAAATTGAATGTTACAGTTCAGAATAGGTTATTAAGATGGATATATTTTTTATCGGGTTTCAAATACAAAATTGAATTGATTTCATCATCTAAAAACAGTAATTGTGATGCACTTTCCAGGTTAGCAGTACGGGATAAGATGGCTGTGTTTGATTCTGAATTAAATGTTTTGAACTTTATTGGAAATGAAAGTAATTTGATTGATCTAAATTTGATTAAGCAAGAAACAAAAAAGATAAGGTTTTATGTGATGTAAAAAGAAAATTAATGTTTGGATGGGTAGAAAATTCGAATGATATTTCTTTGGAAGAGAAAATGTATTTCGATAAGAAAACAGAATTAAGTATTGAGAATGAATGTCTTGTTCGAGGTTCTAGATTAATAATACCAAAAGTATTGCGAAAAACTTTATTGAAATCACTTCACCAGTCTCATTTTGGTATTGTTAGAATGAAACAAGTAGCTCGTTCGTTTTTTGGTGGCCGGGTTTGGACGATGATATAGAAAAATTAGCAAATAGTTGTGAGTTATGTGTGAAAAATAGAAAACAAAATAACAAAATTAGTACTTTTCAATGGCCATTTCCATCTAACCCATGGTCCAGGTTACACACTGATTTTTTAGGACCTATTCAAGGAAATATGTTTTTAGTCATAGTTGATGCACATAGTAAATGGCCTGAAGCTATAAATATGAAAAATAACACCTCAGCTAGTAAATTGATTGAAGTTTTTGATTCTATTTTTTGCAAGGTTTGGATTATGTGATCATTTAGTCTCAGACAATGGTCCACAATTTGCAAGTGAAGAGTTTAATGAATTTTTGAAATCGTTAGGTATACGGCACACATATTCTCCACCCTATCACCCAGCAACTAATGGAGCAGCAGAAAATTTTGTGGGTACATTTAAAAATAAGGTTTTGAAAATTACAGGAGAGGGTAAGTCATTAAATTTCGCAGTGAATTCATTTTTGTTTGATTATCGTACAACGAAGCATTCTACAACGGGAAAGTCACCATCAGATATTATTTTCAAAAGAGAGATTAAAACAGGTTTCATCTTTTGAGAGAAAATTTGGTCAGTGAAACATCTTTTAAACAATTCAAAATGTCAGATAAAAGTAAAATAAGTAAAATTGATTTCAAGTTGGGAGACGTGGCTTTAGTAGATGTTTACAATAATAATAAGAGGTACCGAGTTCAAGCAAAAATCGTTGAAAAATTATCACCAGTTACATTTAACTTGTTGTGTGATGGAGGACGAATTATAAAAAGACATGTTAATCAAATGTTGAAATTTTTAAATAATGACAATGATAAAAATAAAGATTTGAAAGATGATATAAGTATAAGGAGATCTGAACGTTTGAAAATTTAAATAAATGTATTAAGATCCAAAATTTCTGTTTATATGTATATTGTAATTAATTCTATATTGCATTATAGTTGTATAGTAATGATTGATTATATATTGTATAATAAAAATAATTCTATTAATTAATTAATTCTTTATTTTACATAATATGTAATAAAATTTATGATTGTAAATTATTATATAGAAATCATATTGTTAAATTTATTTTGATCGTGTGATATTTTTGGGAAAAAATAACAGAAAAAAAAAAATATAAAAAATTTGAAAAATTTAAATATTTGAATTCTTAGATTAGGATATTATTGTAATTTTTGATTGAATCAAATTGTACTTATTTAAATGGGGGAGATTGTAATATATGATATGCGCATGATTAAAATATCGACTAGGTATTAGGTTCAAACATATGTATATTCATATAGTCTTGAGATGGTATTCGAAATTAAATGTATTCGGGAGCAATAAGAATTAAAAACGAATTAATTTGGATAATTAAATCTGTACATAAGTTCATGTTGTTTTACTATGGACATGACAGTATGATTAATTCACGATGTAAATAATCACCTTTATTAGTAATCGGAAACAATAAATCATATACATAGTCATAGTCGTAGCCAGGGTTGCAAGTTGATTCATAAAAATTCGATGAAATCAGCCACCGAAAATAGTTATTTATAATACTTACATGTGCAGAAATCATTGATATCTCTATTACTCAATCGAATAGGATTAGAAATAACATATTCATGGATCAACAAACTCCATCGATTTTTTCAGTGGATCGATTATTTTGCCGGAGAGTGTATTTAGAATCAATCTCAAGTCCTTCCACAAAATTTTGAGTTAATAGTCTCCTTACTGCACACATTGTACGAGCGGTCTGAAGCACCTGCTTAGGGCTTTCTTAAATTTTGTTCTACTTCACTGGGTTTTCATTGCAATTAATCGAATATTTTCACCAACATTTTGGGTAGTATCTGAGAATTGTTCCTGCATGCTGTATTGGTGGTGTACAAATAAAATAAAATTTCCACTGCAGAAAATCTAACGACAGCAATCCAAAAAAGTAATTGTAATGGGATGTTGGAACTTGTGTACCTAAACTTCACCGGCACTTCATTTAATATCGGTATGATTAGGTCCAATCTCTTAGCAAAATTTGTTTTGCGTTTCGTTTACATTAAAGTAAATGCAAAGCATCTGAAGTGCAAATTACTTTCAATTTGGGACGCAGCCAGGATTTAGTACAATTTTTCATGGAGAGTGAAGTTGTTGATCTTCTCAATCTGCACTAAGCAAACTTGGTTAGGCAGTGGCGTGTCTACTGAGTGGATTAAGGTGGAGTATGCAATAAGACAATAGCTGAAAGATGAACAAAAAGGTTCTGGATTTCGCCAGCCCAGTATTATGTTGTTTTGTTATTGTCAAAATCGACTTGGGGTCAATATTATATATTGTTCTATATCCTTCCTCACAAAACATTGGGAAAACATTTAAAATTGAATATCTAGTTCCAATGTTTAGTGAATTCACGTCATGACGTCACATTCATTCATTTTTGGAAAGATATCATTTTCCTAGATGGATCTGTTTATTCGTAAGTAATTGCACGATAGCGTGTTGTCAAAAAACTGCATTAGTTCATTTTAATAATTTTTTGAGAAAGAGCCCAAAACCGAAAGTGGAGAGCTCTTTCTTCAGAAATGAAAATGACGGAATGCAGTTTTTTCAATGACAAACACGCTGGAATACGAAATTATCTGGTTATATCGATGCACGAGTGTAATTCTGGTAATATTTTTCCGAATGAACTGATAACTTGTGAAACTGACATTATTAATTTACAAATTCTTAGCTCGTTTTCGATAAAAATCCCTAACTGAAAAGAAAGCCACTCAGAAATACGTTCGTTTTAATTTTTCCATTCATACATCTATGATATATGTCAATTAAGACACAGTGCAATTATCGCTGTAATTATGCGGTAATTGCAGTCCATAACATTTTTGACATATTGAAATATTGAAATATTCAGTTTAATTCAATTGAAAATTAAGTGAGGTAGAAAATACTATGGAATCATTGTTGCAAAAGATTTTTGAATCCGCCTTCCAAAATGTTTTGAATTCCAACAAAAAAAGTTTCGCAGAATAATTTTTTTTCTAAATTTTTTCCCTAAAATAATAATAATGTTCAAAACGTGAACATCATTGTTATAATGTATGTATACAGTGCCTAATCAAAATGTATTTCGTGACAATATTTCTGTATTCCTTAAGAGTATTGATGGGTTACGCCACTGGATACGCTTATGTACTGTGAAAATATCCGGCCAGTCGAAACAATAGTGGTTATAATCATCAATCTCTTTCTCGATTGTGATGATGGTAAAATGATATTGAGTCCTTGAATAGGTGATATTGACGAGTTGACGAGTGATATCATTAAATAAAATAATGATTAATCATAAGACTGGTAACATCATGAATTTCTTCAACTTATTTTGGGAAATGACTGTTTATTACTAGGGGAATACAAGCTTGTTCTTAAGGAAATATTGTCCCATAGTTCCACCAAATATCTAAAACGATGGTTCTGTATCTCCATCAGCTGCTAGCATAGCATTCTATTATTCTATTAGGTTAAATTTCTGTTCCCCAGAAATTCCACGAGAAATGTGAGAAGTTTCATTCATTCGAAGCGTGAAAAGTTCCTCAAAGTCCAATTTTTAGCTCTCCCATATCAATGAGTTGAACATCTCCATTAATATTCATTCGCGTCTTCACAAAAACTTCCCTTCCGTACTTGAGATTACCATTGAACATTGTGAAGACCCGAGGTGTATAGAATCTCGAAAGTAATTGAATCACGAGAATCATTGCATTTACCTGTACCACAGTCGAGTTGAGGACCAGGAAAATCGTTTGTGCTTCTTTTCTGATTTGTGTATAGATTTTTTTCTTCCGAAATCTAAGTCGCCAACTCTGATTTCTCAATGCATTCAAGTAACTTGAACGAAATGCTTAAAATATATCTGATGTAAGACGATTCTTCTGTATCCCCATCAGCCATTTTGTAACGTCGGCAGCCAGCATTCTATTGGGATAAATTTCCATTCCCCAGAAATTCCATGAGAAATGTGAGAAGCTTCATTCATTCGAAGCGTGAATAGTCCCTCAAAGTCCAATTTTTAGCTCTCCCATTTCAATGAGTTGAACATCTCCATCAATATTCATTCGCGCCTTCACAAAAGCTTCCCTTCCGTACTTCAAATTACCATTGAACATTGTGAAGACCCATGGTGTATAGAAACTCGAAAATAATTGAATCACGAGAATCAATGCATTTGCTGGTACCACAGTCGGGTTAAGGGCCAGAAAAAATCGATTGTGCTCCTTTTCTGGGTTGTGTATAGACTTTTTCTTTCGAAATTTATGTCGCCTACTCTGATTTTTCAGCGCCTCAAGAAACTTGCACAAAATGCTTAAAAGATATCTGATGTAAGACGATTCTTCTGTATCCCCATCAGCCATTTTGTAACGTCAGCAGCCAGCATTCTATTGGGTTAAATTTCCATTCCCCAGAAATTCCATGAGAAATGTGAGAAGCTTCATTCATTCGAAGCGTGAATAGTCCCTCAAAGTCCAATTTTTAGCTCTCCCATTTCAATGAGTTGAACATCTCCATTAATACTCATTCGCGCCTTCACAAAAACTTCCCTTCCGTACTTGAAATTACCATTGAACATTGTGTAGACCCGCGGTGCATAGAATGTCGAAATTAATTGAATCGCAAGCCTACCGTCTACGTGATACACTTCTCTGTTTTCCACTTCTCAGATTGTACGGAGTCAATTATGGAATATTTCGGTCTTCTCTTGAGCGGTATCCGGTATCAAACCAACTTTTTGAGAGCTTGTGGCTGGAAATACTGCTACTTGTATTGTTCTTACGTCTCTTTGAGGTTAGTTATTACGAGATTTTCACAATTATTTCTTAATTTCTATTGATATTGTAGCCCTCAATACCACTGTTCACAAGTCTGTCTCTCCAGACAGTACAAGGGAGACAGAATTTGCATTGATCTGATAGTCAGATGACACTAAAGCCGGGTTCTCAGAGCTTCGACGTGTAGCTCGCGACACTTATTCCAACCAATCAGAGAGTATAACACTGTGTTTATATTCTCTGATTGGTTGGAATAAGTGTCGCGAGCTACACGTCGAAGCTCTGAGAACCCGCTTAAGACAACTGATAGTCATTGATTGTGAATCAGGGATCATTTGGAGCCATAGAGATAGAATAGTATAGAGTTGCTATCAATAAAATGAAAGTGGTATCAGATCCGCCATATTACTGCTATACGTCGAATTTTGACAATCATTGAATTTTTCCTAGAATAGTGATTTTTGTACCTTTTCCAAGTTAAATTGAGATTTCTTGTGTGCTTAATAAACAATAATAAATGGTATCGTGTGCTGTATGGCTTTCTTCAAGCAGAGAAGGGACAGATAAGAAGAAAATTAGAGGAAAAACATATCACAGGTAGGGATGAGTACTGAACAGATCCGCATTCGAAATTTTTTCTAGTATGTCTTGGTAATCTGATATATTTTTATATGTGCATGTTATCGCCTGAAGAAAAATTGTTTATTTGATATTTAATTGACCTTATTTGAACAGGATTCCTAAAGACCCAACACGTCGTATTTTTTGAGTGAAATTCGTAACAGAAAAAAACTGGCAACATAATTCAACCCAGTACTTTCAGCCATATTGGTCGTCAACTAAGCTCCGCCCAATGGTTCCATTTTTCCTTACACAATTGTATGTCATAGCGTCTCTTCTCTATTCTATCTCTATGTTTGGAGCTGTAAAAATCCCTCTCAACTCACAACAATGCCGAAGGATTACAAGCTAGTTCCATTCTAGGTACCTGAACACCAGAAAATTGAAGGAAATTAGAAAGCTGAGGTTTATAAACAGGAGAGCAATCACATCCTTCGCCAGGTCAGTGCCCTCATATCAATATGTATCAATATGTATGTATCAATATATGGATATCAACCATACCGATTAGAAAGGGGGTAGATGATTGGGAAAAAAGAGAGAAACATTCCTACTGGATTGACCATGGAGCTAAAGGAAGAGGAGGGATGATCATAACCTATATTTCCTTGATGCAAAAGTGTCACATAAAATCGGCAATATTTGTATGGGCGTCAACAAATGAGGAAAAACAAATTTAAAATCCGACGAATAAATAGTTCGAAGTCGGCCATATTGGTGTGTCCCAGCTTTGTTTTTGTGTTGTTTTGTTCACGTGACACTTTCCAATCGGTATGCTCCTCCACAGAAATAGGAACAATCAATTCCTTCGCCAGATCTGTTTCCTCATGTTAAGTATCACTAACAGTGACAGTGCCTAAGGCGGAGGTCGATGATTGGAAAAAGAGAGATAAACACTCTTACACTTACAGGTGACACTAATTTTACGGGTGGTCAACTAATGAATTCGGATTTGAAAGAGAAATAAAATAAAAACTATCAAGACAATTTTAATTCTTTTTACAAATAATGCTCAGCTCTTTGGGAATTGATTTCTTGAAAAGTACGCTGTCTAAATGTTTTTCTGCTGGCACTGTTCAAGTCGAACCCCCAAATTTAGTCGTCGCAAAGTTTCTGGACCGATGGCTTGAATTTCCTGGCGGGTTTTTTCCTTCAACGCAATTAGAGTGCGGGGTTTGTTGCGGTAGACTACACTTTTGTAGAAGTAGAAATCAAAAGGTGTCAAGTCCGGGCTTCTGGGGGACCATGGAAGGTCTCCACGCCGAGAACTCAATTTTTCAGGAAATAGCGCCTGAATAACAGGTGAAGCCTTTCCGTTACAAAAACCTGAATTAGGCCACCCTGTAGCATTCCGATAGCCCTATTAGTCTCTGCTTTTGTTATTTACGTCTTGGCATTTTTAGAAAACTTAATTTAAATCGAAGCCGTTGATAAATGACTCCATTTCAAAATAAGAACATTCATGAAGCATAATTATGCAAAGAACCAAAATTCAGTAAAAAGGCGACCAGATTGACAAAATATCTCATACTGATTTTGTTAGATCGATTCAAGTTGTTATTGAGTTTTGAATGATTTTACTGTGATTTTCTAGAAGATTACATACTTTTCAAAACGATTGAATACGATATCCCTAACTCTTGTGAACCAGTTTATTTACTAGTGAAAAAATTATAACTTCAATCAAAGTTCTATTGCACATACTCAGGTTCTGCAACTGCAATTTTATGACTTTTGCATCATTATATTTCTTAAAAACTGCTGTATGCAATTCATTTTAATGGCGCATCAATCACAAATCATCATGTGCCTATTTCAAGCAACATAACTTTATTAATCGTGAGGATCATCTTAATGGAGCAATTAAATATATTAGTTCAATCACGGAGTCTCATGTTAGTATACTTCATTATTCTCTAATGTTCTTAGATAACTATGACTATAATAATTGCTATATAATGAAACTATTCACCTAGAATTCTAGATTTTATGCAACTGCTAAATGAATATATCGAAATAAAATATATGGGTACACATGCATATATTAAATTGAACAAAAAATTGATTTTATTCAATTTGCATTTTGATACAATTCGTAAATAAATCAGTGTCTGACAGTAATTTATACAGGATATTATACGTATGGTGTGTGGAATTTCAATACTAGTCAATTTCAGAAACATGTTAATCGCTTACCTACCAGAAAAACAACCAATGAAATTTTGAAACTGCAGTGATGTAATAGAGTTAATTTTCTCTTCAACTTCTCGATTGTTTTGAACAGGAAGATAAAAGGAATTTCAATGTAAAGGATTTTCCAATAGAGGTTTATTTTGAAAAGCCCGCTAATTCGGTAGATGTCACGTTTGAATCTGTCATTTTTTGACTTTTGACAAGTAGAAACTACGACATTAATAAAAATGGAACGATACACGCTTCAAGAACGCATTGAAATGATTAGAATTCACTATAAAAATGGTGAAAATTTGACAGAGACGGTTCGTAAATCTCGAACATTTTTGGGTCATCGTGAAGTACTCTGTCAGACCGCAATGAAGAAATTGGTAGAAAAATTCGAGGTGTTGGTACAAGTTAGTGTTTGTGAAGAATAAAACTCGTTGCTCAAGAATAGCCGATGACATTGCTGCTGTAACCAAAAGTGTTGAAGAAAACCCAGGTTTTGGCCATTCCTCGTCGTTCTTTGGAATAAGGCATTCCATAAACGTCATCACACCGTATTTTACATGAAGATCTGGGTCTTAAGGCTTATGAACTTCAGTTAACACAAGAACTCAAGCTGGCCGATCATCAACAACGTCGTGTCTTTGCTGATTGGGTCGTTGAAATGCATGAAAATGATCCGGATTCCATCAAAAATCATCTGGAAGCAAAATTGTCGCATCTGGGGCTCGGAAAACCCAGGAGTTATTGTTGAAAAGCCTCTATATCCTCAACGTGTGACTGTTTGGTGCGGTTTATGGTCCGGCACAGTCACTGGACCTTACTTTTTCGAAAATGAGGCTGGAGCAACAGTAACGGTGAATGGATCGCGCTATAGAGAGATGATTAATGATTTTTAATGGTCGAAATTGGGTAGTATTGATCTGGACAACGTTTACTTTCAACAAGATAGGCCTACGTGCCACACAAGCAACGAAACCATAGTTTTTTTGCTGAAAAAGTTTCTGGATCGTGTTATCTCTCGAAGAGGTGATCACAATTTACCACCTAGATCTTGTTTTTAAACACCTTGCGACTTCTTTCTTTGGGGCCACGTGAAAGAGAAGGTCTACGCCAATAGCCCAGCGTCGATTCAAAACCTCAAAGATGGAATTCGTGAGGCTATAGAGGATATAGGCAGCCACTTTGCGATTTAGTTATGGAAAATTTCATTAAAAGGATATGGTCCTGTAAGCGTGGTCGTGGTGATCATTTCCCTTATGTTATTTTCCACTATTAACAGCCTAGCTTCTTCTTTATAATGAAAAAAACTTCCGATCATTTATATTGAAAAATGGCATTTTTCTTTCAATATCAAAATAACACCTCTTATTGGAAAACCCCGTACTGATAGGAGGAGGAGCGTCAAGGCTTTTGACAACGTCTGTATATTTATATTCCCTGAAATTTCAAGACTCTATTGAGCAAAATACAACTCTATGCGACCCTAGCGGCGTTACGTAGAACTATCCCGAAACGAGTATTCCAAACGCGGGACGGGATATGACACTCGATTGTTTGTGCCTAAGAAATGAGAATGCCTGAAGAAATGAGGGTAATTAGAACTATATAATTACCAAGAAAATACAGTGAAGAACACTAATTGTTGCTGTGTTTATGGATGAAGCTCTAAAGAGTTCTTTCACAGGTCACTATTTTATAGGATTGTGGTTATGAAAAAATAATATTTTATCAGTTGATCACCAGTTTGCACTAGAGGAAGCATTTCAGACGTTTAGTGCAGTCAAAATCAGAAAACAAAGAGATTAGCCAGTTTCAGGATTCAAATTTGGACTTAAAGGAGGAAATATAGTACATTATTGGATGTATTTCCAATTCACTCGTTAAAGAAAACAGATGAAGATTACTCGTTAATTGACAAAATTGTTGTGATAACTTAAGTTTTTATGAATATATATGCCCTGAAATCATATCACTTGGCTAAAACTTATCTGGATGTTCTTTCAAGTTGCAGTATATCTTTTGTTTTTTATATGAGACAAGTAGAAGGTAACTGCTATATTCACTATTTTATAAAAATAGCATACACATACTTACTTTAACTCTGTATTGTAAAATTAATTATCATTTCTTATTAGCTAATTAAGTTTTTGTTTATACCAGGGAATAAAATTTGTTGGTTTGTATCGAATGATAATGCTTCACTTACGACAAAATATTAATGAATTTTTCTGATTTGTATTCAATAAAAATAGTTTTTTGATGTTGTGAATAATTGAAATTAAGTTGTTTATTTTCATAAAGTCTTTCATTTCTGTAATAAAATCATCATGGAATTCAACGGCTTTCATTTCAATAACAAATATTGTCATTTTTTCTTTCTATATATTGAAGAATAAATATTATAAATATAATTTGATTCACTGCAGCAGGATTCCTTGTTTCTACTAAATAACTAATCATATCAGGATACATTTTATTTTTAAAATGAGCCAAGTTAGATGGTTAAATATCTTCCTTCTGCAGTTGACAAGGGTGAATGCCCAAACTGATATTTTTCTACTTATCGTCCTCGATGAATATGATATGAACTTAATAAATCATTTCATAGGTCCATTTTCACGATTGTTCAGTCAAAAGACTAAATAAATCAACTGAAACACTTGGGAAACACCAGAATCTCTCTTGTTTTGCTTTGACGTGCACGAAACAATACTCGTTTCGGAACAGCTGATCCGGCGATTGCAGCGCCGCGTCGGTAATTATTTATCCCAATATCATTCTGTCCATCCTCACCAAATATTGCAGTCTTAAATCATTTCAACTATTGATGGATATACAACCGAGATATTCACCCTGTAAAACGGTCCTTTTCAATCTAAACTGTTGTCATTGTTTAACTTTGAATTATCCTTCTTTCGACAATAAAACATAACAAAAATAGATGAAATTTAATCCAGAATTTCATTTTCACTTGGTTTTTACGTCCTGCCAACAACGACGTTTCATAATATGAAACAAAAGGTTACATTTATAATCCTTTTAAATGCGAGGCTTATGTACATTTTCTAGGGGCAGAAAAAGACAAGCTAATCCAGGTTAATACTGCTGATGTCTGTTGGAAGATACAGAACCACGTCAGACGTTGGAAATTTATGTACACGGGTGTGAACCCGACTCTATCTTAATTCCTCACTAGGTTCATTTCAATTTCTATGGCGAATCGTCAACGAATGTTGTTTTACTTCACTTATCAAGTTTTTCGTATATTTTTGATGAGTTTTCGGTTAATTTAATGAGGGTTACCTCGTATAAATTTTCTGCTAGAGGCGCTAGTGTTGCGTGAGGTCCTCGATAATTTGAATAGGGATGTTGACTCATGTTACGAATTCATATAAATTGAGGTTTTCCTCATAGAAGGCAGTTTTTGCAATCCTAAGAAACCATTTTAGTGATCTTATTATTCTCGTTGAATTAAATAAAGCTGATTTAAATTATGTTATTTATTATCAACTATCACGTGACTGCGAACGCCAATCAGAGGTAATTGACGTCACTTTCCAGGTATTGTCATTGCAAATTCGAATGTTCGGTGCTCAGATCAACAAAATACATTCATAGGCCGGGTTCCACAAAACTCCAATTAGCTTGATCATTGAAATGTCATCATTTCTCTGCAATTTTCAGTTAATTTTTGACATAAACCATCGACTTACTTCAATATAAACGATTTGATGGCCAATCAAGCCCACGGTTCTGTGACTTGAACCATAGTAAATATATAATATATCATATCTATGATTCGAATTTCGAACTTACGAAGTTGAAAGCTGAAAGAGAACAGAATACCTAGTTCGTTACAAGAACGATAATTTTCTTCATAATGGAGATAGGATTCATCAAGGGTAATAGTAGTAACTTACCGAAGATAGATTCCCTAATGGTCACAAGTTACTTTGCCGAAAACGAGGATTTTTGTGCAGCGGAGCTTAAAAACGTAAAATTGTCTTTGTAAGTGGCAAATTTTTAACTCATATTTATTATTACAAATAAAAGAAACACCTCATTCAGCATTTACAGACCGACCTATTCATTTTGAAAGCTTGGATTGAACTTTTCCACAAGGGATCGGGCAAAATCAGTTGGCTTTGACAGAAGTCAAAGTATGTTCACTGAATAATGACGTAATCATTAGAACGTGACAAAATTGTGCATTTCCGCGGGAATTTTGAATTGTCTTTTCATTTACTCATTTTTATTGGCAATTACTATATTTTCAAGGAAGAAGTAATTTTTTCGTGTTTGTATAGGGTTCATCTTTGAAATAAAATAAATTCCAAAAGTAGATTACATCCCTATAGTCAACTATTCAAACGTAATTGTTTCTTTTCAATCATTACGCGAGTGTGAGGAGTTTATATTGTTGATAATCCTAATGGTCCTAATTGAAATCAATTCAATTGAAATTAAAATATCCAGTTGCAGAGCTTTCGAACGCTTGTTTATATTAGCAGAACTGTAACACCAATTCGAATATACTAAGAACTATAGGAGTCATTTGATTTTTTAAGATTTATTTGAAAGAAAGCCAGGGAGGAGGTGAAAATGTGTCTTACCAAGATCCAGATATCTTTTGTATCTTGATGTTTCAAAGTTCCGAAGAACTTAGTGGACTGATCCATCCCTGGGAGATTCTGCCAGAAATTTTCTCTCTCGGCTTTCTCCTTCTCCAGAAACTGCCTCTCATAGGTACATTTACCTATACCACAGAAGGGTTCTGGGCCAATAAGTGACATTCGTGCGCTCCCTTTGGCAAGTGTATTGGCCTCTTCGTTTCCTGTGATTCTCGAATGTCCGGAAACCCAGATTGAACCTTTGAATCGATGACGTAGAAGCTCAGTGCTTTAATAGCAGCCTGACTATCTGAGTGTATGGCTATATCGCACTTCTGATAGTTTCTTTTCAGATTTATACTCGTATCTAGACATCTTTCAATAGCTAAGATTTCCGCTTGAAGGACGCTTATACAGGAAGCCTAGCGACAGTGCACACTTGGTACTTGGCCCGTATATCCCAGAACCAGCTCGTGTAGAGGTTTTGGAACCATCTGTTTACCATTTTATTTTACAGGTATTTTCTTTCAGGTTATAGTCGGTGTATTCCCGTTCCCATTCCTCTCTTTTACTTAGCAATGTCCTGAAGTTTTTATCAGTGCTTACTTTCTTGATCCTTACATCACTAGGGAGGTTCGCAGATGAGATGTAGAAAAAAACCGTTGCAATGATAGACAAATGCTCAGAAATGTAACGTAATTCACAGAATACGTGTTTTATCATTGCTACAGGCTAATGAAAACAATCATTGTTGCTGTTGCATCAACCCTTCTTAATTTTTTCAAGATATTTATTTATAATTGTTATTCTAATATCTGTATCTATTCAATGTGGTATGTCTAGTTTTCAATAGAACTGGTAGCGAAAATGCAAATGGCTTTCGCCTATGCAATGGTCCTTAAGGACTTATAGCGGGAAAAGTAGCCATTGAACCAGTTTGAATGAACAGGTATACACAATGGTTGCATATTATCTAAGGGGTAGAATGGACATTTGATAAGTCTCATATTCGCCAAGAAATCGCGCGAAATCATGATTATACAGCGCGCCAGAAAAGTAACGTATATTATTTATTCGGGTTAAAACATCCTAAAGATATTGTCCGATTCCCAATTGCCAATGACTTCTATTGTTGTAGTCTTTATCATTTAGTCCTCTTTCACTTATTGCTTTTCTTATTCCACTAATCCATGTCGTTCTTGGTCTTCCTCTTTTCCTGTTTTACGAGGTATCCATCTCATCACTTTCTTTGGTTATCTAAAGGCTACTATTGGGTTTTTTTTAACATTTCACTATTTTTATGAGTATCGAGGAGTTAGCCCGATGCCTCAACCCCCAACCTTGAAGGCCAGCGTTCTCTTAGGTAAATTGCTTTCTCTGCAGCTAATGAACTTTACCTGCCCAGCCTGTTGGTCTTCTAACTACATATATTTTTTCGTAAGTAATATCATAAGGGCATCTAATTTTTCCGAAAAGAATCGAAAAAACACGTTGCTAAGTAATATTTTGACAAGAAGCATGAGTGCTGGTGGCAACAAAAATCCGAGTCGAAGACGAGGATTTTTGCACCTGCACGAATGCTTTTTGTCAAAAATATTACTTTGCAATGTGTTTTTTCGATTTTTCTCACAGGAAAAATTAGATGCCCGAATGGTATTTGACAAGACTATTTCCTGAGTAACAGATTATTCTGCATGCATTACCTATGTATAGGTATTAATTTGAAAACTGAAAAACAGATACTCAATTTTATTTCATCCAAAATACTACAAATTTAATTATTTATGGTACAATTAAAATATTATATAAATTGCAATTTTGGTACACGGTTTGAAACTTTTGTTGATTCATTGAAGATGTGGGGTGTAGGTACATCATTAATGTAATCTGTTGAGTGAGAAGCAAGAGGAGTGACTGCAGTATCTTCTGTTTTCTGCTTTTTAGCTGGAGGTTCTGAGGCGTCACTTCTAAGGGTGTTTATGATGTTGGAGTAGTGCTCATTATCCATTTGCAGATAAGGTTTAATTGAGTTGTTTAATTGTTGTTCACCTACCCCTGCTTTAGCTAAGTTACTGACTGCTGTCGACCGCATAGAGTGGTTTGTTATTTTTATTCCTTTTGTATTCAATCCTGCCTTCTCTGCCGCTTCTTTAGTTCATTTCGAAAGTTAATTTTTTCCCACTGGAGTGTTTTTTTACCATCCACTTGAAAGTTCTGTGTTCCATGATGGGTTAATCGTTAAGAATAATCTATCAGTTGTTATTCTAGATAAACGTTTAACCATCAGAATTTTAAATATGCCGACTGGACAAAAGGTTGGGTTCTTCGTGTTAGGGACCAGCCATTTACTTTCGGCCATTTTTTTTCTCCACTCTGTGCCGTTTTATTGAAGAGAGGATTATATTCTACTCTTGCTAAAAAGTTGGATTTTTGAAAATCAGTTATTTGAAAAATGTGTATTCTACCTGTTTTTATCCCAGAATTATCCACTTCCACTTTAAAATAATGAACTTTGCAGTCTACGGATTTTCGACTCTGAATTATAGCTTTATTGGCATGAATAAACTCACACAAGCTTCCGATTTGCCAGGGATGGAATTTTTAATATCATGTCATGTCAAGATTATAATTATCAGGAACAAGTTGAAGGTAGTGAAATATAGGGTTTTAATGCGAACCCCTAAAATCAGAAAATAAACTCGGAGAAAGATAAAATAATCTGGCTTAATGAGGTTGTAAAATAGCAACAATCACGATTTCAACTACCCTCTTAATTACCTTGCGGCCGCGAAAAATGCTCAGGGGATTTGCCTAGCAACCTCATTCCGCTTGTTCTCATCTTCTTCTCTTTGGGTTCAGAATATTTTATTATTCCTGAATAATAAGCTGTGGATTTCAGAGCTGAATGAAGAACCTAACACGAATTTGTGGCATGTTTATCTGGAGTCTAGACCATTATTTACTCAATGAACGTAATTAAGAAAAAAATCTGAAAAACTATTGTACTCTGAAGATTTCACTTGATTATTGAAATTCGAATATTTTAGTATTTTAGTTCTTCTACCTACTGCCTGAATTTCTGGCTTTACAAAAAAGATACAATGATTTTGAGTTTATATAATTGAGCTCTAATTCTTCAGACTATAATTTTGATTACACAAGAAATTTTGCTTTTTCTCTTGAAGTTATATTATTGATTATTTATCTGTTTAAAAATAGTACTATTTCCACAATCTCGAAAATATATGTCTTCTTTTTCGTTTCTATAGTAATTCCTCCTCAATTTCTTCCAACTGCTACTACAGTATCAACATTTTTCTCTTCTTTATCTGTTTGACACATCAACATCAATCACAGAATATATTCAAAACAGTTTTATTCCTATATCAGTTCCTCTTCAATTTTCTCCAAATGCTACTACAGTTACAACAAATTTCTCTATTTATTTCACATATTAATACCAATCACTGATTATATTCTAAACATTTTCATCAATAGCCAACATGATGTCCCCTAAATGTATTGGGAATTGAATATCCTCATTATCTTCAACATATTAATCAATATGTAGAACAGAAGATTTTAATAATAATTAGCTATAATGAAGGGACTTAGTGAATAATTAGTAATATTGAAAAGAAGAAGGAAATGAAAAAAATTACCTAAATGGAGTAAATTAAGAGAATAAAGTATATTGGAAGAAAAATCAAAAAGATAATAGATAGAATATATCTTTGTTTCGATGTCGTACGGCTATTCCTGTGCCATCGGCGTAAGGGTAAGCATAATTCTTACGTTTTTGGGAATATCGTAAGTGTAGATCAGATATAGATAGCAGCGGGCCAAGTACTGAGCCTTGGGGTACCCCTACTTCTAGGTATCTTATAGTGGAGGTTTCTAAATCTTTTTTTTTCGTAGAAATTCCTTTGCCTCAGGTAATTCTTCTACTAATTTGCACATTTTCGTTGAATAGCCTGCAGTCTTCATTTTGCATACAACTCCTTAGTGCAGGCTCTATCGAATGCTCTTTCTACGTCTAGTAGTGCTAGTCTCGTTTAGTCCGTACACGCAAGTTTGAGCGCATAGTAGGCGTTTCTTTATTTATCTGAAGTTGGCAGTATTTGTCACAACGTAAAATAAGTCAACGTTGCCGAATGTACCCAGATGTCATTCTCGGGATCACTCGTTCGACGAACGTGTTCGTGACTTTTTGAGCGTTGATTTTTGGAAATTGAAATAATTTTATGCGTTTGAAATGAATGTAAACTTTCGTCGGAATGAGTAATTGACGAGATACTCGAGGATTAACTTACTTCCACCTATTCGTTCGATTTTACGCGATCATGAACATATACGTTCATGAACGAGTGATCCCGAGAATTGACACCCCGGCCTCGTCCGCCGAGCTTCCGAGTTATCAGAGAACTCTATGTTATATCGACAAAATTGCGTATCAATCTGACAAAAAATAAAAATAACCTAAAATTTAATATACACAGTGAAATATGCCAAATTGTCATTGCCAACCGACGGATCAACCTTTCGTGAACGGACTATACCTACCTTTTTTGCTTTGAAAACCTTCTGTTACATACTCGGTGGGCCTAAATAATTATTGTAATTCTGTTGAGTGCTTTCTTCTGAAGCCAAATTGTTCTTCTGGTATTATGTTGAGCGCTTTCGTTTCATCATTTAAAAGTCTTTAGGCAATTTCCCTTTCGGTTAATTTTCTGAGAGCCTAGAGAAGACTAATCGGTCTGTAATTTTGCATGAATTTTCTGTCTTTGCCTGGTTTGTTAAAACCTATTACTTCCATCTTTTCTGGGTAGTACTCTGTACCCATCACTGCGTTTATTATGTTGGCTAGTGGTGCGATTCCTTTTCTGGGCATTTTCTTCAGCATGAAATTTGTTATTTTGTCTTTGCCTGGTGCTTTTCTATTTTTCAGCTTCCTGATAAACTCTTTGATTTCAGAAGGTGGAGTTGTATTTGGTATTGTGTCATCTTCATTTCCTCCTGCCAGTTGCTTTATAGCGTTACGGCACTCCCAGGTCAGCACAGACCTCTATTACCAGTATTAGCTTATTAATATAGGAGAAATCCCAGTAAACAGACCTCTCGGTGATATCGACGAGAGGTCACAATCCAACATCCATGCAAACTCCTATTGCGGCATCCTATAGATGTCACAAACATAACCAGATAAGATATTCGCACTGCACAACTGCCCGGCGAGATCGCCGAGAGGTTACAATCGGACATTTATGCGAACTCCTATTGCGACATCCCATAGATGTCATAAATATTACCAAAATAAGATATTCGCATTGCGTCTTCTTCTAGAGGGCGCCACGGGACAAGAATAAGATATTCACATTGCAACTTCTTATGGAAGCTCCCAAGAGCTCGCAATATGAGGTTTATAGAATATTCTCAAAAGGCTCACAATGCGGAGGTTGTTGTGAAGATCTCATACTTGTCACAATGGAAGGTTTATGCAAATATCCCATTGATTTCCACATGTGAGCAGTTTGAGAATTTTCACAAGGAATATCTTTGAGAGCTCTCTGGGAATATCCCTGAGGCGGAAATTTAGAGGCTCCCAGAATCCTGCTGGGATATTTGGAAGGAATCTCAATCTCCCGAAAAGATATCGCTGGGATATCTATGCAACGTGTTGACTGGGAAGGTTTATCATGATAAGTGCTGATTCACAATGGACGTAACCATAACGAACACGTAAACGTACTTTGTCCGTGAACGTAAATGTGTTCAGAATGGACTTTGGGCGCAGTAGCAAATTATAGACGTTTTGTAGAGTAAGAAGATGTTTCTGTACCTTTATAATAAGTGTTCTATGAATTTTTTGACAATTGATTACTGTGAAGTGTTGTCATTAATTAAAAATCATAGACCTAATAAGTATATATAGTAATTATAGATCTATGTTAAAAATGTATGAAGTATTAAGTCTGTTTTTATTGAGACGATATTTGAAAAAAAAAAGAAATTGAAGAGCAAAATTCTAAAAGAAGAAAAAAACGACGTTGGTGAGTTAGACCTACAAATCACAGAATGTGAACAAATTTCTATAATTACGTTAGAATTACGGACTACCATAAGCTCAACGTAAACGTAAAAATTACAGAGCCTATTGTGAACAGTTCCATATGATTTGCATTGGTTCAACTTGCGTTTTTCGTTTACGTTTCGGGAGTTTTATGGTTACGTCCATTGTGAAACCAGCATTAGTTGATCACAGGATATATTATCCATTGTGAGTGGCATGTTCTATTTGCAAAATGGAAAAAATAAGATGCAATAAAAGCGATACGGAAATACGAGGATAGAAACTATCACGAAAATACTGCACGTTTGATGACTTCAGATGGCAACCATGAACATCCAACTTTCAATTTGAAATATCAGATGGCAGCATAAAGAACCAAGTTGTTTCGAAACGGAATATCAATATTTGATCCCGATTATATTCTCCGAAGAATATCTCGAAGTTTCATCATGGTTTTCCGATAATAATAACACGTTGAAAATTTAATTGAATCATAAAATTTATGACGCAACGGATGACTCGATTTGGAAACCGATATTGCGGAAAAGGTATTGACTGAACCGTTGGCGTAAAAGTAATAACCGTGAAAACTGGTGGTGCATTATTATTATCTATAAAAGTGCGATCTGGGATATGAAATGCTTGACATCGCATGCAATGCTACTCACTCCCTGCTATTTCGCACATTGCGGAATTGAGAGAATCGAGGTCACCATGAAATAACGTAAAGTTGGCATTGGTGACAATCGATTCAAATATTCGTAATGCGGGGTTACACAGGAGGTTGTAGATATCAATTCAAGGATTCATGACAATAATCGTAGACAAACACATGTCATTCTTCCTAGTATTGTGGCAACGATTCCGTTGAATGGGGTTATCGGTTTTGCAGATATGACTACATGCACTTTTATGAAATCAGCCAGTTGATTATGGGATTTTGACACAGTGGCGAACTCTATACTGGGTAATAGTCTGTTTTTATAGATGATTCCAACACAGGTAAGAGCTATCACCAACTATCAAACTTGAGTCGCGATGGCTTCAGCAGGTAGTTTATAGCAATAATTTAAAAAGGGGTTACAGTGCACTACGACCTCAAGGTCTATTGTGCCCCCTGACAGAGCTGTTCTGACCACACCCTTTACAGTTCGCCTTCCAGTTCCAGAGATCTCATGAAATACAATATCTGTGAAGGCTTCAACGAGGCTAGTTCCTCACCTCTACCCCAAGGCATTATTTCCTTAGGCTCGTAATAGCAAAGCTTTCCGTGACTAGGTGTATGAGGGTTTATTCATCCTCTCCACACAACCTACACTCGTCAGTGTCCGATAATCTCATCCTCAACGGGTGCTTCCTGAGGCGGTAGTGTCCTGTAAGAAAGCCAGTGAGGAGGTGTAATTTTTTCTTGCCAAAATCCAGATATCTTTTGGATCTTGCTGTTTCAAAGCTCCGAAGGAACTTAGTGGAATGATCCATCCCTGGGAGATTCCGCCAGAGTTTTGCCTTCTCGGCTTTCTCCTTCTCCAGAAACTGCTTCTTATAGGTGCATTTACCTATACCACAGAAGGGTTCTAGGCCAATGAGACACATTCGTGCGCCCTACTTGGTAATTGTATTGGCCTCTTCGTTTCCATTTATTCCCAATTGGCTGATGGGAACCCAGATTAAAAAGACCTTATTTTTCTTGCTTGCCTCATTGAGTTTGTTCCAGCACTTTCAGATCATCTTTAAGTCGATGACGTTCAGTGCTTTAATAGCAGTTTGACTATCTGAGTGTATAGCTATATCGCACTTTGATAGTTTCTTTCTAGATTTATATCTAGACATCTTTCAATAGCTGAGATTTCCACTTGAAAGACGTTTATATAGGAGCCTAGCGACAGTGCACACTTGGTACTTGGCCCGTATATCTCAGTGCAAGGTCTTTCAGAGGTTTCGGAACCATCTGTATACCATTTAATGGTATTTTCTTTGAGTCTATAGTCGGTGTGTTCCCGTTCTCATTCCTCTCTTTTACTCAGCAACGTCCTGAAGTTGTCCTCGGTTCTTATTTCTTGATAATTACATCGACTAGGGAGGTTCGCAGATAGGATGCAGAGAGGATCAGACTCTCTGATTCTTTATTCTCTCATTACCTGTACCTTCCTCAGATATTCTGAGGATAGCCTCATGGGCTACCTTATCAATTACTAGATGAAGAGGTGTGAGATCCGTAATGACCGTGATGCACACACAGGCAAGCCTCTATACTTTATTGAGCCTTTTAAGTTGAATAATTGTCTTTCGAATTCTTTATACAATAAACTCAGTTTTTTATACATATTTCTCTGTTGAAATATAAGGAATCACTCCTATAATGGCACCAAATCCCTGCCAAATACACTTAAACTTAATTAAGTGCATTGCTAGTTCATTTCAATATCTGAACTGTCTCTCAGTAAGATCTTTCAAAAGTTAAGATATGTATAAAGGTATCTGAATTTGAGCCTTTGTAAAACATCGAAGTACGAATAAAGAGTCCATTTATAGTCTAGGGTGTCTGACAGGCGGTTGGAACCATCATACTAAAGTGTCTCCTATGAATGTTTACAATGATTGTAACGTCCAACATCAGGTAAGCAGCAGAAATATACACGGAATGTTGAGTTTCATATTGGTTGATTTCAATCGATTAATATTCATATAGAACACTTCAAAGATACAGTTTATATCTTAGAAAAATTGTTAATTATTATCTGATAGTTTTGGAATCGGACCAGACTTTTGTTAGATGTTGAGTTTTTGCCATTTTATTGCAATTCAGAATATTATTTTCATTAACTAAAACTTCCAGATGTTCACTTATAATTAATTCAAAACAATACTTTTGGAACCTTGATCACAACTAAAGTGTTCAATTTCTGTAAATAGCAAAAAAATCAAATATAATTTTTTCTTATACGATAAAACATTCAGAAAAGATTATGGAAAAAGAATATTTCACATAATGAAAAGTTCAGATGAAAACTGAAAACGATTTTTTTCCGGCAAAATTCAAATGACAGTGATTTCAATACTTAGGGTAAAGGGAGTTGTTGTACCAGAAGGATAGACGGATCATCGGTAATATTCTGCAAGAAACGACAACACCGCTCCGATTGACCTGCCTACGTGGTGCGTTTCGAATAGATCACTTTGAGACTTTGAATGATTTTCAAGAAAAACAAATTTCGTGTTGGTAAAAATTATATTCGAAGTTATATATTTGTGATTGTAATCCATGTAGGTAAGTTTCTGGTGTTTTTTTCAAATACTGGAACTATGAATATGTGTATAAGTGCCTCGTAGGACTTAAAATACGGAATCCATCTTGAACCGTTAAGCTGCTGTCGAACGGTCCGTCTATCCTCCCATTTGAGGATAGATGGACCAATACGAGAGACCAATTTTTTTTTGTTTCAGTATAATGCCTAATAAGTACATACGTAAGAGAAATGTTCCTGTTTGCTCAATCAATGGCAATGCCGAATGAAACAGAGCAAGCAGGTTCAAAATCCCCTCAACCAAGTACCCTTGGTCTACAAAATCAACAAACCACACTCTGACAAATCAACAGGTACTGAAACTGTTACTCCCGGAAAAGCTCTGGATAAAGTTGCCCCTGTACCCATCATATCTTTGGCTATATAAAGAGTTGTAAAAAGATATCAGGAGTTATAACTTCACCCGAATTTATTTAGGAAAAGAAAAATAAGAGCGCAAAAACAAAACTGTGTTCAATTTGGTCATAAAGCGATAAATAGAAAAAAGCAAGAAATAATCAATGGAGCAAAACTTCATCTTCTGAAGAAGAAGCAGAGGATGTCACATTAGATGACGATTCCAGTGGCGGATGAACATTTCAGTGATATAGAAAATGAGTGCGTTGGCTGCAGTGAAGATTATCGAATAACAAAAAAAGATGAATGGTTACAGACACAGTGTCTTTTGTGCAAGCGCTGAATACACAACACATATAACACTTTTATTTACTTTTGTCACATTATAGCAACGTATCTTCTTAAAAAAAGTAAAGTAGTGATGTTGATCCTTGTTACCTCCTCCTATGGTCCATCTCACCTACCTGCTATGTCCATCTCACCCCATATTAGGTAGGATAGATGGACCTTTGAGAAGTTTAAGATTTTTACACTTTTTCGTTCGAATGATAAATATTCTTTTATTTGTTACTGTTCCAAGAAGATTCCAAAGTTAAGCTATTTTGTGAACGAATTTGCAGATTTTTTCTCTGATTAATCAAGTGATTATATGACTTTTGTAATTATGGTCCATCATCTCTCCTCCCTTTACCCTACAGATTCAGCGTACTGTAAGAATTTCAGCGAATTCATTTCAGTTAGTTCTCGTATATTGGCCTTGAAACTCATAGAATCTCATCAAAAACATCCAGATGGCCAGTGACCCAGTTTCGCAAAGTCACTCAGTGAACCCCAATAATTCGATAGACGATATTCCCTTCGGAAATTTGAGGAAACATATCGAATAACTCCTACCACAAGGATATTTCGTCCCTGTCTTAACAATTGAGGATCTCATACAATATCAATTTCAATAGCTCATTAGTCAAACTTGTTATGGCTTGGCACCTTGAAGACATGGGGTCAATCATTTCGATGAATCTATGTAAGCTATGAAAATATTATGTGAATGATTATTATAAACCAATTGAATCATTCCAACTAGAACCGTATATTGAATATTTTAATTACCTATGTGCAAAGGCGTTCATGCCCCCCCTAGACTGGACGTACCCTCAAAATTGTGTTCGATAAAAAAATGTTCTTGTTTTTGTAATAAATGAACGGATGAACTTCTTGTTTGTGTGAGACCTCATCAGAATTTCATTTTGGGGTGCTTATTTTTTTCTCCAAAAATTCAATTGGCGTGACCCCCCCTTACTCGAGAGCTGGATCCGTTACTGCCTATGTGTAATTGTTAAAATTAATTTCAGAATTTTAACGGATAAATTATTCGGCTCTTACAGAAAATTCAAGGTTTATGTGAATTTCTGGGGACCAGTGGTGAATGATATGATAGGATCTAAACATAAATTTCGAATATTCGGAATAGAAATGCAATAACCGTAATATTCATTTGTGTCATGCAAGACAAATATACAGGGTGTCTTTAAACAAATGCGAGGGTTTTAGGAAGATGATTCCTCGATGAGAATAAGCAGGGGTAGTTCATATATTTTTTGTCGAATTGACCCCCCTTCCATAATACAGCCTTTGAAAAGCGATGACGAGTTGACAGTTCTAAATTTTTTTAAGGGTCCTGAAAACACTGAGTCATGAAACCATACATATTATGATTCATTAAGTAGATGTTACTCACACAATTTTTTATCCCATAACTTTATTATTAGGGATTGAAAATTGTTTTCGTTGGATATATTCTCTTATGGTTTTCCATTCAATTCTGGAGAAAAAGTATCTTGCAAAATCTCGATACAGTAGATACTTTTCTCTCAAAAAAATTAAAAACTTAAAGCAGTTATGATCATTCCATTTCATGGTATGTTCCATAGAATGAATATTTTAAAATATTGTTAATGCTCAAAATTGGTTTTGATAAAAAAAAAAGATTTTCTATGATTCTTTCTACAATTTTCAGTTTCATAAGAGTAAGTTTTCATTTTTTCTGAGAAAAGTATCGACTGCATGGAAATTTTGCAAGAGACTTTTTTTCTCCAGAATTGAATAGGAAAACATAAGAGAATTTTATTTTTCGAAAACCTATCCCACGAAAACAATTTTTGAACGAAAATCATAGGGGTTTGCTATTTTCAACCCTTAATAATAAAGTTATGAGATCTAAACAATTTGTGTGAGTAAAATCTACTTAGTGCTTCCTATTATGTATAGGTTTTTGTCTCAGTGTTATTAATAAGATATGCCGTAAAAAACATTAAAAACTATCAACTCGTCATTGCCTTCCAAAGGTTGTATGTTTATATGAACTACTCGAATTCGTTTACAGACACCCTGTATAGTTCTGCTCGAACAATAATTCTACGTACCGATGTTTATTTAATTCATAAATATACACATCACAATCCATTCTCTAGAATGGGTTAAACATCAAGGAAACAAACAGAGAAATTATAGGCAAATCCTTATACGTTGAATCAGAAGCTCTTGCACGCTTGTTATTAAAGGAAGAACTTTCGATTTCAAACAATTCAATTATGAATTAAATTTTCTTGGAAACTACTCCAAAATTTTCAAGGCATCTTAAATATTTCAAATATTGAAGTTAAATTTTTGAATGAATAATATGAATAGAAGGAAACCAAAAGCTGTCAGGATATTTAAATCAGAATAATTGTTTTCCATTATTTATGAACATAAGTGCAAAAGCTTTTGACTTATACAGGGTCAGAAGAACGTCCTAGAACGCGAAAGAAAGATTTTCCAGCTTATTGTGAGAAGAAAAGTTCATATAAACATGGGCTTGAGCCTGAAACAGCTTCGTTTCCACTTTCCGAGGATGTTAAAGTTCAGGAATATTCTTTATCGTTATTTCAAAATTGACTGTTGCTATTGAATATATTTGAGTCATTTCACCCTACATTCTTGTGAAAATTAATATTAGATAATTAGTGTGGATGACGATTCACAACAGAGTTGCCAGTTGATATCGTTGTAAAAGGTTATTCAACACTCAACCAATGAAATCAACGCCATACAGTTTTTTGAGCTCTCGTTCTATTTAAACGAGTGCTGATCGTTTTGCCAAGAAGTCAAATTTTCGAATTTTTAGCCGAAAATGTTCGGGTTCAACTCCCTGATGATGAATTCGAGGTCAAATTCAATTCTCTCCGTGGGTAAACATGATAACCTTCGAAGGGATTGTTCGAGAGAATTAAGATTTTCAGGGTTACTTCGGTTCCCAAATACCGCGGTTTGAGTTCGCTAACCAACCAATCGTACAGTGATTATAAATTTTTGTTTCTTAATATCCAAAAACAAAACAAAATCAATCGAAATGAAATTTTGCGGCTACGCTACAAGCTCAATGCTCATAATAAGCCTCATGCAAAATTTTATGGTCATAGTGTTAACAGAACCATAGAAAATTCAATTGGAATATTGAAAAAAATAATCTTCATATTTCCATAACAAGATATCTGATTCGAGTAAATTTATTTTGTGAATGAAGATTGACACCTATGCTGAATGTTCAAGCAAAATTCCAGGAGGATCGCATTATTTGAAGGATAGAATTATTTTTTTCCGTCGCCCTCGAAATTAAACGTGATTTCGATTTGTACGAAATTGATCATTAATGACCCTAAAATGGGTCATTGATGATGTTCAATTTATGCGATTTTAATGTGCAATCCTCACGGCAACCGTACACAAAATATTCAACCACTACGAGAAATGTCAAAACTCTACTGGAACATAGAAATTTCATTATGTCAAATATGTATGTCTTGTGCAAAATGAGAATGAATTTCAATCAAGAATTCATAAACTAGTCATATTACTTCCCTCGGAAAATCTTATAATCAACTAGGTTATAATCTAGCGACTAATGGTGTCTAACTATTAACGCCTTCGCTCCGCATATCTTGACCATTAGTCGCTGTCTTTAATAACCTAGTTGATTAATAGTTATTTAATCAACTAGGTTAATTAAGACAGCGACTAATGGTCAAGATATTTGAATGCGTGAGCGGAGCGAACGCGTTAATAGTTAGAGACATTAGTAGATTAATAACCGTGTTGATTACAAGATTTTTCCGACGATCTCAATATGAATTGTGTATGAATTCTTGATTGAAATACATTCTCATTTCGCACATGACATACATTTGACGTAATGGAATTTCTATGTTTCAGTAGAATTTGACATTTCCTCGTAGTGCTTCTGAATACTTTGGGTAATGATTGCACATTAAAATGGATAAAAAAAATTGAGCATTAAAATGGGTCATTAATGCTCAATTTCGTACACATTAAATCACCTTTTATTTCGAGATCGGCGGAAAATAACTATTAATAGATGATTTTTTACATATTTCATTTTCTGAATAATTTTCAGAATATGTGCTGAATTTTGCATTCATATAGATATAGTCCGTTCATGAAAGGTTGAGCACATAGTAGGCGTTTCTTTATTTATCTGAAGTTGGCAGTATTTGTTGTCATAACGTAAAATAAAGTCAACTTTGCCGAATGTACCCGGCCTCGTTCGACGAGCTTGCGAGTTATCAGACAACTCTATGCAATATTGACAACATTGCGTATCAATCTGACAAGAAAATAAAGAACATAACCTAAAATTTTAATATACACAGTGGAATATGCCAAATTTCCATGGCCAACCGACGGCTCAACCTTTCGTGAATGGACTATAGCTTGAAGTTCAAGTCCTATAAAAATTTTGGGGTTAAGGCTCAAAAGCAGCTGCCCAGGGCTTTTCCGAAATCTTAAATTTTTTCATGATATAATGTGAACAATTATTATTCAGTCCCCTATTAAAAAATTCTAGAATTTTCAGATCGTTTCGTGTGAAACTCAACCGTCGTCAGCGCATTATCCTCGTATGAGCTCTCTATCTCAAATAAATGTGTGAAAATAATGGAATTACAGCGACATGAATTCATAAAAAACTGGTAGGTAGATATTCATCTCATTAAGTTATGCACGTTCTGACCCTGGGGTATGTCACGTCAGCTGTTTAACGTGTTCAAAAAACCAACCCGAAAAAAAAATCATCTGTCCGCCGAAGTACCACCGAGAAGGGTAGATATTTGGCGGTGAAATCGGTTGGAAATAAGCCACCTAGATCTTGTTTCTGTTGGACAGGTAGGTGGTGAATGTGGAGATAAAACTGGTTTGCCGACCTTTAAGCCGTCTCAGCATCCGATTGTCGAAGCTGCTGCACTATTAAGATAACGAATGGTACCTCTCCAAGTATCGACTTGAAAACAGAAGATTGTACAGATATTTATGATTTACGAACGTTCCAATCTTTTACGAGTTTTCTTGCGATTTTCTGGTTCACCTGTTACAATTCTCGTTTGTAATATTGTACAGGGTGACCAGAATTGGTGATCCTTGAACTACAACTTTTTCAATCTTTGAGAATAAACAGTGTGTTTGGTTATCACTAAACGATACTTTAAGGACATCAAAATATACCTAATTTTATCGACAAAAACATCCACATTGGAGAGTTTATCCCGTCAGTTTTGGAGTAGTCCTCATTTTAAATTTACTTTATTTTTCAATTTATTATTGCCTACAGGTGGAGACTTAAAACAAAAGTTTTTGTCCTGCTCACCACTATAACAACAATATTTCCCAACCTGTTCACACGCCCGACTATTTGTAGCAACAAAAAAGTTTAGGGCGCTCGCGTACTTGTCATGTTCGAACAGCAATAACTTATGTAACTTACAGAAATGATGTAGGTGTTGTTTTGTAGCTAATATCCTTGCGTGTTAAATCCTTGAAAAAAATATAATCTAATGTGCTAGTTCTTGTACTATTGCGGATTTACCAAGAAAATCAGTACATTCTTTCACTGAAATTTTTTAAAGAATTTTTTTATGGCATATTCAATAAATGTTTTTATATTATTTCACTTTAATGAAAGGTTTGTAGTATCATCTTCCAAAAAACATTTTTTTCACATCTGTAAGACCTTTACGTCCAAAGAAATCGATATTATATGGAAGGGTCAACGAAAATAAAAAGTAATTTGAAATGAAACTTCCCAATGTGGGTTTTTTTTTAGATAATATTAGGTATATTTGATGCCCTTAAATAATCGCTAAGTCATGACCAAACACACTGTAAACAGAGTGTTATATAATAGTACATCACAACTTGAGGGGGTGAATCTACATGTAATTTTAAGAAAAAAAGTTAATATAAACATGGGTCCGTAAAAGCTCCGTTACGGAGCTATAGGGTGTTGTAATTTCCAAAACATTTTGTTATTTCTTCATGACTTCCTACAGTTTTTTGAGACATTCAGTTCAAATTTGAAATGCGAACTATTTTCAACAGTCTCCACCATTGCAAGTCCTGAATCTTAACTAAAATTTACAGGATGTTTCTTTTCCACGGCCATGTCTCTTTTTTCCATCTCAAACCTTTTTGCGGTACGCCACTGATTTGCGTAAAATCAATCTTGATATCTTGGCTCAATTCAAAAAGTTTTTTGGCTCCCGGAATTTTTCCGCATCTCTAACTGTTTTCGAGTAAAAAATTATTGAACTATTGTATGTTATTCGCTGAATAAAACAATGATAGAAATACTCGATAGGTATGCCCAAATTTGCTTTTATTTTGATAGCTCCTCATCTGAGACTCAACTTAAGCTCATTCAATATCGAACTAAAAGAGAAGACAACAATTGAAAACTAAATAAATTGCTGGAAGTGTCCTCCACCTTCAAGAATACAGGCCTCTGCCCTTCTGCCCCTTCTTCGTATATTATCACTCACTCTTTGAAATATTCCTGGGGTATTTCTTATCTTGTCACAAGAGGTTATAATTCGATTTCTCAATTCTTCTACAGTGTTCATTGGAGTGGTATAAATTAAACTCTGAGATATCACCATAAGAAAAAGTCCAAACTATTTAAGTCAGGGGACCTAGGTGGTCATGGTTGTGGCCCATATCGACCTATCCATCGATTATTGAATGTATTATTCAAGAATTCCCTGGCTTCTCTACTGAAATGTGCTGGTGCCCCATCATGCATGAACCACATTATGTTTCTCACCAAAAGAGGCACATCCTCTAGGAATAAAGACATGGCTCCGGAAAAGAAAACACCCCTGTAGAATCTAGCTAAGATTCAGGACGCGTGCAATGCAGACTGTTGAAAATAGCTCGCATTCCAGATTTGGACTGAATATCTCAAAAACTGTAGGAGTTATGAAGGAAAAACAAATTTCTTAAGAAATTTCAACACCCTGTAGCTCCTTAACGAAGCTTCTGCGGATCCATGTTTATATCGAGTTTTTTTCTTGAAATTATACGCAGATTCATACTCTTATACCCTTAAGTTGTGACATACTATAATGTAGTTATGCTCTGTTAAACGGCCATTATGATCCATACATAAATTATACAGGGTCTTTCTAAATGATTGTAACAGAGCAGTTGGCTTTGGATTATTTTCATTTTGCTGTTTCCTAGGCAAACTCAATACATTTATCAAATATTTATATTTTATTTGTTTCTCATTTGTAAACGTCAGTTTCCAAAAACACAATATTAATCAAGAAATTTGTTTTACCAGTCACTAACTTGTAAAACTGACAGTTTACTTGTAAAATTTTTACAAGTTAGTAGCATTATTTACATGTATACAAATGTATTTCTCAATAAACGTTCTCAAACTATTCAAAAACGATATTCGTACCTTGTTTTATTCGTATCTACTTGTTTTCCATTTCGAAATTGCAATATCCTAGAGGTTTTTTGAAGGACTTCCCTCTCGTAAAGCCACTGACAGTTGTCATAATTTTCCGATGTCATAAAAAATCATAAATAGCTTACGACATTTGCGACGAATTATTGAGATTTTTTTTGGAATTTATCTAACCTTATTACAAATCAGAAACAAATAAAATATAAAACAATACCGCAAGGTAACGTGTTTTACTGGCTCAAGGAGGTAACTGACTCGCCTGCGGCTCGTCAGTTATATCCTCCATTCGCCAGTAAAAACCCTCTTACCTTGCTAGTAATGTTATATACTATATCTCTATCCATCTTTGACATTGATAATTCCAGCATTTCCAGCAACATAATTCGACCGCCCAACCTGCAACAGTGTAAAAATAATCCAAATCCAACTGCACTGCACATGCATTTATAAAGACCCTGTATCTTTTCCTTGGTGCATTATAGGTTACTTCCTCCAAGTGAACACTTATATTTTGGCCAAAGTCACTATATAGAATATATGATTTGACATGTTTCGTTCGTTATTGAAAAAATATTTATTGTTAAAAATATAAAATTATATGAATATAATGAATGAGAAATAGTTTGCTACGAAGTCTCTTTGATATAAAGAAACACAATCATATATATATATATATGTCCCTAAAACAAGGCATACTGTCACAATACAGAAAAAAATAAATGGAAAAGAATCAACATAAAACACGCTACAGGCGGCTGACGGTAGAAGATAAAAAAAAATGGTATACAGAAGAAACATTCATAACTAATTATCTTTCGAATAACACAATAGAAAAGGTATGTTCCTGGAAAAAAAATTGATAGCGCCACGACGCCTGGCGTCTTAACTCCTTTCTCCGAATTTAACGCACATCTCAAGTCAGCATTGACTTGTACTAATTACCGTCAACAGAATAAAAAATATTCATCTCTTCTCGAGAAAATAAGTGAATCACCCTGTACATGCAATCAGAAAGCCTATGTCCTGCTCACCCTATAGATTATTACAGCTTTAATTATTCTCTAATAATATCAATACTTCAAATAAAACGATAGCTCGCTGTTAGCCCAAGAGCAAAATTAACCTTCCGCTCTCCTGAAATCCTCATACCTCCAAATCAACAGTCTGAGCTATTCTACGTGGTCCATCCTGTATGGTAAATGTAAATTAATCCACAAGACCCCGTCCTCAGGCTATCAATACGTCCTGTATCAACGTTAGAAGGCAAACACAACGCACCCACATTACTTAATGGTGTTTGTCGAGGCTAAACCTTGTATGAGATATTCAAATTTTTGATCGATTTTCCCTTTTCAATGTCGCTCTGTCTAGATAAGGGACAAGTGGATAAACAGGGACTCTTAGCATACATAGCGTTAAGCCCGGATTAAATATAACGCTGGTACTGAATTCTTCCTTGGGGATCCTAATCAGGGTTCTGGAATTTTTGCAGACTCGTTAATGAAGCCCATAATCACCTAAAATACATGCTGGGCTAAATTCGTTATTTCCTGAAAAGATTATACTCGTATAGACAAAGATAGGAAACGACACGACTACAGTGTATGAGAGCCATCTCTGGGTCAAATGTAGACTGATGTTACAATAGAATGGTTGAAATTCTGGTTCTATGATAAATAATTATAGTTTTGAAATCTGTTTACATGGAAAATATTAAAGGATCAAAAAAAATTCCAAATTTTCGGCAATTTTCAACATGCCGTAACTTTGAGAGGAATGGTCGTACAAGGAATTTAAAAAAAGGAAATTGTAGCTCCAAGTGTCTAGTTTTTGGATTAGAACTCAAAAATTTTAAGTTTCAGTGGTTTTCGAGTAATGATAGAAAAATCAGCAACGAAATAATTCTCAAAATTTTACCACTTTTTTTTCTTGTCTACGAGCGTGGAAATTTTATTTTTGCATAATCGTTATAATGATAGGATACTTTGTTAATTCAGCTTTAATTTATTTTTTATTGACCCCATACGTCCACTTCTCGCCGAGATATCGGTCTTCAAATAGAAAAACGGGTGGCAATACCCGTTTTTTAAATTAATAAAAATTTTATGTTAGTTTATTTTATTTTTTTTCTGAAATTTATGTACTGTCTGCAATTAAAATGTGAAAAAGCTCGAGAAAATTCTTTTTTGCCTTTTTTAAAGATTATGAGCTTCTCAGGGAAAAAAACGTGATACTTATTTTTTTCAAAAATTCAATCGAGTCAAACAAAAAACGGCTCGCTGAATTGAGTTGGCTCTTCGTAAGGTTTCATCAACATATTGAACTGTGAAAGTCATACTTAACATTATTGGTTTCCTCAACATTTCCGATCCAGCGGTAGATTTTAAGAAACCACCAAAAGCCCTTTTTTTGTTAAATATTAATATTGATGCGACATGAAGAAAAAAAATTTCTATGAATAAGCAATGGTTGTTCATTAATGGGAGTTCATTTAAGGTCTTGAATCCCTTTTCAATTTTCTGTGCGATCATTGGTTGCTGAGAAATCGATAATCAAAAACAAATGGATCCTTTTCCATTTGAAGACCGATATCTCGGCGAGAAGTGGACGTATTGAGGTCAATAAAAAAATAAATTAAAGCTGATTCAACAAAGTATCCCATCATTATAGCGATTATGCAAAAATAAAATTTCCACGCTCGTAGACAAGAAAAAAAAAAGTGGTGAAATTTTGAGAATTTTTTTGTTGCTGATTTTTCTATCATTAGGTACTCAGAAAACCACTGTAACTTAAAATTTTTGAAGTTCTAATCCAAAAACTAGACACTTGGATCTACAATTTCCTTTTTTATATTCCTTGTCCTCTCAAAATTACGGCATGTTGAAAATTGCCGAAAAATTCAGAATTTTTTTTGATCCTTTAATATTTTCCAGTAGTGTATTTATGAAAAAAATGTAGATCAATTCGTTGCACAATCATTTTATATTCGAATGAAACAAAAGGACCAGATATAGCTTTTGCCTTTAGTTTCGTCTCAAGAAAAGTGTAAAATCGAACGAACGCAGATTGTGTTAGAGTCATTTTGATGTCTGAAGGGGCGAAGGGCACAATGTATTAGCTACAATTCACTCAAAAGAGATGAGTTTGTAGTCTTTAGTGATGCAGATCACGAAGGAGATAGTGAATCTGGATGCTCGACTGGTGTTTTGTTTTATGCATGTATGCTAGTAAAGATGTATCTTCGCTTGGTCAACGTCTAACATCTAGTATTGAATTTCCTGATATCTGGGCAGTTCATTGTAAGGTGAGATGAATATAAAACCATTTTCCAGATAAAATACTTGTGATTTTAATGTCTCAATATATTTGGAGCTATAAGTAGCTCATCTTCAGGGGAAAAAACACGAAAGTGAAGCAGAAAAACAAAAAATCATGGAGAAACAGCAACAAAGCCAAATATTAAACATCAAAACATCTGTCGCAACAGAGGCATAAATAGTGGCTGCAAGAGAAGCTGCACGAAAATGGAATGGTTGAAGCGACTATACAAGGAAAGTGCAAGGTTTCGGTCAGTTCCAACATTGATGGTGAACAAACGAAGGTGTTATTAAGCTCAGGCAAAACCTAGAATTGAACAGACGCACTAAGTATATTCATATAGCATAAATGTTCATGCAAAATTTTGTGGCCATAGTGTAAAACAGAACCATGGAAAATTTCATCGGAATATTGAAAAGAAGAATCCTTATATTTCCATAATAGGATATCCTATTCGAGTTGAATTATTTGTGAATCAAGACTGATTAACTGAATGTTCATGCAAGATTTTAAAAGGATCGCATCATCAAAAGCAAGAATTTAATTTTTTTATTACCTATTAATTTTTTACTCATTTCACTTTTCGAATAATTTTAGAATAAAGGTTTTTCCAATAAGAGGTATTATTTTGATATTAACAAAAATGCCATATTTCAATATAAATGATCGGATGCTTATTTCATTATAAAGAAGAAGCTATGCCGTTATAGTGTAAAATAACATCAGGCAAATGACCACCACGACCACGCTCATAGGACCATATCCTTTAATGACATTTTCCATAGCCAAATGGCAAGGTGGCTGCCTATGTCCTCAATTGCCTCACGAATTCCATCTTTGAGGGCTTGAATCGAAGCTGGGATATTGGCGTAGACCTTCTTTTTCACGTGGACCCAAAGGAAAAAGTCGGAAGGTGTTAAATCACAAGATCTTGGTGGCCAATTGTGATCACCTTTTCAAGAGATAACACGGTCCGGAAACTTTTCCGTAAAAGATCAATGGTTTCGTTGCTTGTGTGGCACGTAACGCCGTCTTGTTGAAAGTGAACGTTGTACAGATCAATACTATCCAATTTCGGCCATAAAAAATCATTAATCATCTCTCGATAGCGCAATCCATTCACCGTAACTGTTGCTCCAGCCTCATTTAAAAAAAAACAAGGTCCAATGACTCTGCCGGACCATAAACCGCATCAAACAGTCACACGATGAGGATAGAGAGGCTTTTCAACAATAACTCTTGGGTTTTCCTAGCCCCAGATGTGACAATTTTGCTTGTTGACGAAGCGACCGAGGTGGAAATGGGCCTCATCACTCAAGATGATTTTCGATGGAATTCCAGATCATTTTCATGCATTTCAACGACCCAATTAGCAAAGACACGACGATGTGTTGATCGGCCGGCTTGAGTTCTTGTGAACACTCTTAAGCCTTAAGACCAGAATCTTTATGCACGTGTGATGACGTTGTGAAATGCCTAATTCCACAAGAACGACGATGAATGAAAAAACCTGGTTTTTCTTCAACACTTTCGGTTACAGCAGCAATATTCTCAGCTGTTCTTGAGCGACGGACACGGGTTTTATTCTTCACATCACTAACTTGTCCTAACAGCTCGAATTTTTCCACCAATTTCTTATTACGGTCTGACAAGGTGCTTCACGACGCCCAAAAAATGAGTTTTACGAATCGTTTCTGCCAAATTTTCACTATTTTTATAATGAATTTAATAATTTCAATGCGTTCTTAAAGCGCAATGTCGAAAAATACAGCTTCAAACGTGACATCTACCGAAATAGCGGGCTACTCAAAATAACACCTCTTATTGGAGAACCCTTTATTTTTCCGATTGTGCTGAGATTCTGCATTTATATATTTGGTATCAATCTCAAATCCATATGATATTTTGAGGGTAATAGTCTTATTGGTCCACCAATGAAACAAGGACTCAAAAACTCCTGCTTGGGGCTCCTCTTAAATTTTTAATTTTTTAGCCCTTCGGTTCACAAAATCCTCTCAAAGGAAAAAGAATTTGCTCACCCCATACCAATAGAAACAGTACAATGCATCGATACAAGAACAAATGCAATGAAGGGTTGTGCTTGTGCGCATTGGCGCCCTAGTTATCCCCCCACTTCCTAGTGAGATGGATTCCACAATATAAAAGAACTAGCTCATGTCTAGCCAGATCAGACAAGATCAGAATATCCTTCTCTACGAAACAGATCAGAATAGGAATATTCCGAATGGGTATTGTTGGTTGCATAACCAATCGAAATATTCGCCTTCTTTTCATTGTCTTCAACTAGAATCCCAGCTGAAATTGGCTCAAATCTCCCCTGAAACAAAAGGAAATGATCAATTTTGGTTCAATTCCACTAAAGCTTACCTGCATGAAACCGCAAATTTCGCAGATGAAAATATATAAGGAATATTCTGAGTGAAACAGATGTTGAAGCTATAAATACTCTCCTGATGTTTTCTTGAATTCTATGAACCTGAAACCCACCTCCTAACCTTCTCCACGTCTATGCTTGCAGGGTGCAATGGTCAAGTCTACACGATGTCGGTAAGAATCTCACTGCCTACCGCAATTTCTTCGACCAGTTCTTTCTTATTTTTCCTCCAACTGCTCCTCTCTCAGCAACTCCGCGGATACGTAGTCCATTGAAGAGAACCGGCGACAGTGTGCTTGTGTGAGTCGTGCGGAGAACAAATCAACATTCAACATAGGTAGTTAAAGCAGCGCTGCTCTCGCTCCAAACCAATCTATCTTTCGAGAGAGGGTTCATTGAATCGCGTATACATAGTTCTTAAAACGCAAACGTGATATCATCGCTCGTCATGGCCACAGACATCTGTTATTAAAATGTGTATGTGTGTTTTATCCAGTGGTTTATCAAGTCAATGTCTTCTTTGTTTCAAACGTAAGTAGAAGTTTGTTGTTTGGGCGGTACTGTTCGGGCTATTCGGCCGGTTGTTGTACATTGTTCAGTGTGTGTTTCCTGAGTAATTATCGATTGGGATACATTCCTGTCACACTGTTTTATCTGCAAAACAAACATTCTGCCTAACGTGTCGTATAAACGTCTCTGGTAAGCAGTATTTCAAACATAACCTAACTTATTCTCCAGTTTGAATAATTCGTTATCATAGCAGTTATGATTATGAAAGTTTGATTATATGCACCACAATTGTTGTTTCTTGAGTTAACTGGTGTTTTATACTGTTTCAATTCGTTCATGTTCTTTCGGAAGTTCAGTGTACTATTTTGTTTTTTAAATTGAATTCGCGCAGTCGCAGTTCGCTCTCAGAACTCAGAACAAAGAACTGAAGATGATATGGGTAACAAAGACCTCTCGACTTCTGAGTTCTGATAATAAAGTGGACCGAAATGTTTATGATGTCTGCAGGTAAATTTAGTATTCAAATTCGTCCAATAATAATAATTAATGAAAGAATTGATTTCTGCTCACATTGTACCTAGGTATGTGAATTTTAACCGGTTTATTCTGAGAACCCACAATAAAGAATCCTTTTTCCATTTCACGATGATGTATTCGGAAAATACTGAAATTTTCTGTCTGGAAAACATTCAACCAATGATCTTTCTGATTATGGAACTCTATTAATGATTTATTGACATTTCGAGTGTCCATTAGTTAGGAATAGGTATATTATCAATAGTGTTGATTGTGTATTTGAATTAAGACTCATATATAATGTTGATTGAGTCTAGTCAACACATTGAAGGTTTAATTTTTACGACTGATTGTCGATAATGTTTATGGATTATTGTTTCGAGTCACCTGTCACAAAAATAATTGATATCTCCGTCAATAATCGTGAAAGAATGAAAGGAATTTTATAATTTTCAAATGTATTTGTTGGTAATAACAACAATGTTATTGATTGAGCCGGCTACTACTCTCACGAACTTTAAGTACCTATTGCCTGCTTATTACTTCTTCTCATTATGAAATATGAATATTACCGCTGAATATAGGGGCTCATTGCAGCACTTGCTGATAGCGCTTTAACTCTGTAGGTATTACCTAATTATGACAACAAAATAGTTTAAGTTTATCTATCACAATTTTTAAAAAACAAAAATACAGTGGAACTTCCCTATAACGATTAATGTCTGTATAACGAATTTCTCTGTATAACGAATTTCGTACAAGACAAGGCACGTTGAATCCAAGTTCCATGTTAAAAACTCCATCTAAAACGGAGTAAATTCTCTCTATAACGAAATATTCAAAGAACATCACTCTTTGAATAGGTATTGGTAAGAAGGTATAAGGGTGGGTTTCTTCCGAAATTTTTCCGGATGTACGTAATAAATCCCGACTCAATCATTACGGCGGGCAGAGAGATTCTTCTGAAACAGTTTTAAATACACCCCTGGCTGTTTGGTTTCAATCTAACCATCACGCTAGTGTGAAAAGTTGTGCGTAAATGTCAAAAAGCAAGTGCTTAAGTTTGAATAATAAACCTAAATTTATCAGTGAAGTCGACCGCAACATTGCCGACTATAGAAACAAATTTTCTGTATAACGAAATTTCTTTATAACGAATTTTTTTTGCTGATTTAGCGCTTTTGTTATAGGGAAGTTCCACTGTAATTGTTTTTTGACTGAAAAATCTGAAATAATATCTTTTGCTGGATAATGTCCATCCAAGAATGATCGATATACCGGGCAATCATGTTGGTAATGGCCAATTCAGTAATAGGTATTTTAATGAGAGGAATTACTGGTGTTGTCAATAGCACTGCCAGAAGATATTTTTCCGTTTGTTATGTTAGGTTTGATCGACAAAATACATAATCCGATCTGATCTATCTCAAACATTCTTTGATAAGTTTAAGAATTTCTTGTCCACAGCCATTTAAAATATCTGGAATCGATCAGGATACCTCTAACCTGAAACTAAGGAACGAGATAGGCAGAGTATCGATAGTACTGTGAATTTTTGTGAGATTCAGCAAATATTTGCGCTTGCATATATTCATCGTGTTTGTCTAGACTTTTATACAGGTTATAGATTTCTTCAATTCAAGGGTTTTATAAGATAATTTCATGAAAAAACGTTCCCATAAATGTTGATCCGAAATGCATTTTTCATTTGTTTCCAAGTGAAGTTTTACTTGAAAAATGATTTGAAAAAGTGGTACATTACTACTAACAATTATTTTGAATTCTCTGTTCAACTTTTAACGAAAAATCTCTCCAGCCTTTTTTCGTGTTGGACGCAATTTTAAAGTAGGAAAGTAAAACGTTGCGTCTCTGCTCAAGCCTATACTGGGTGATTCCGTAGGAGACCGTCAGATTGTAGGGGAAGTTTACACTAGTCAAGGCAGTTTTGAAACACTGTTTTGTTTATGGTTGGGTCCTTTATTGACAATCTACAGGGTGATTTGTCCGATTTGCCTGATTTTTTCTTTTATCATAACTTCGGTATGGCTAGATCAATCTTGATGAAATTTTCAGTGTGAAACAATAGGATTGTGTACTTTCATTAATTTCAATACTTTCTCTAAATACAGGAGAGCATAATGATAAGTACAGATCGAGTTTGCAGGTTGAAAAAAAACACCCTGTACATTCCGTTTCAAAAATTCACTATCTGTTTCAGTTCTATAATAAGTTTACATCACTAGAACGGTTTTATTTTTTTTGACACACGTCCAGTTTTCTTAAAAAAATTTTCAAAGATTTTGTTCATCTTTGAAAATTGTTCTAAGAAAACTGGACATGCGCCAAAAAACGCTTTAGTGATGTATACTTATTATATAAAATCTGAAGCAGGTAGCGAATTTTTGAAAACGGAATGTACAGGGTTTTTTCAACTGCAAACTCGATCTGTTGGAATTAATGAAAGTATACAATAAATTTTTTTCACTGAAAATTTTATCAAGATTGATCTAGGCCACACCAAGTTATCAATCAATAAAAGAAAAATCAGGCAAGTCGGACAAATCACCCGTAGGGGTCAATAGAGGTTTTCCGTCCAGTTCCAGAGTCTTAATGCACCTCAGAAACTGTATGATGATTCGATAAGTTGCTTTTTCATCACATACGTTCGAGATGATAATTATTGCGTATGTTTTGGCAAGTTCCATTATATTTTGACATAACTTGGCGTAGGAAAGATATTGTTATGGTACTTATTGTTCATAACTTGACATCTGAACAATTAAGAAAGCCCAATTGGCAAATAATAGAAAATTCGTGACACGGGAGTTTCTAGTAACCAACATAAAAATGTAATTTGAAATAAGGTTTCCAATAAGAGGTGTTATTTTGAATAGCCCGCCATTCTGTAGATGTCACGTTTGAAGCTGTCATTTTTTGACATTTGACAAGTAGAACTGCGCTATTAATAAAAATGGAACGATACACGCTTCAAGAACGCATTGAAATCAATAAAATTCACCATAAAAATGGTGAAAATTTGTCTGAGACGAATCGTAAACTCGAACATTTTGGGTCGTTGTCAAGCACCTTGTCGGGACCGCAAAAAGAAATTGGTGGAAAAATGCGAGCTTTTGGGACAAGTTAGTTAGTTGTGGAGAATAAAACCCGTGCAGTCGCTCCAGAACAGCCGAGAATATTGCTGCTGTAGCCAAAAGTGTGTGAAGAAAACCCAGGTTTGTCCATTCCTCATCGTTCTGTGGAATTAGGCATTCCAGAAACGTCATTACATCGTATTTCGCATAAAGATTTGGTCTTAAGGCTTATAAAGTTCAGTTAACACAAGAACTCAGGACGGGCGATCATCAACAACGTTGTGTCTTTGCTGATTGGGTTGTGATCACAATTGGTCACTGAGATCTTGTGATTTAACACTGGCGACTTCTTCCTTTGGGGCTACGTGAAAGAGAAGGTTTACGCCAATTGCCCAGCGTCGATTCAAGACCTCAAAGATGGAATTCGTGAGGCTATCGAGGACATGGGGCAGCCACTTGCGATTTGGTTGTGGAAAATTCATAAAAGGATATGGTCCTGTAAGCGTGTTCGTGGTGCTCATTTGCCTGGTGTTATTTTTCACTATAAACGGCATAGTTTCTTTTTTATAATGAAATAAACATCCGATCATTTATATTTAAAAATGGCATTTTTTTTTCGAATATCAAAATAACACCTCTTATTGGAAAACCCTTTATTATCACACTATTTTGCTCTACAAAAGGAGGCCTAATGAACGAATTCACTACAGAATACGAGAGAAGGCAATCTATGAATATATCAACTTGCACCCTTATATCGAGCATTATATTCACTGGAATCACGGAGTACAGCAGAAGTGTGAATTGCTTTCCCTTCATTTTTTGAAATACATAATTCGACTCACGATGACGACCACCGTTTAAATTTGGCACAAAATCGAAAATATGCATTCGATTTTATATCCTCTTGGAAACAATCAATTCGATTGATTCGTTTCTCCTTGAGAACTTCGATACACGAGGTTTTTTGAAGCGAGACAAAAAATTATCAGGAGAATAATTGATTTTCTAACATAGCGTTGTTCATGAGTATGTAAATTCTCTTATGAAGAATGGCATTAATTAATGGCATTTATTCTGATGAACGGAAAGGTATTATGCGCCGATAGTCACTTGCGGATTCATCAAATAGAACGTGTCACTGCTCGTTGCAGTTTTATAGGTTTTTATTTGCAAATTAGTGAATCTACACACAGGGTGTTACATAACAGTATGTCACAACTTCAGGGGTGAATCTACCTGTAATTTAAGAAAAAAAGTTTATATAGATATGGGTCCGTAAAAGCTTCGTTACGGAGCTACAGGGTGTTGAAATTCAAAACAATGGTTTTTTCTTTCAACTACTGCAGTTTTGAGATATTCAGTCCAATTTAGAATGCGAGCTATTTTCATTGCGCGGCCTGAATCTTAACTAAAATTGCAGGGTGTTTTCTTTTCGAGATTCATGTCTCCTTTTTCCCTCTCAAACTTTTTTGCGGTACGCCACTGATAAGTGTAAAATCAATTTTTTGATATCTTCGTTCAATTCGAAAACTTTTTTGATTGTGTAATGTTTTCGTATCTCTAACCATTTTCGAGTAAAAAATTATTGAATGATTGTATGTTGATATTGAATAAGCTCAAGTTGAGTCTCAGATGACAAGCTATCAAAATAAAAGCAAATTTTGGGCATAACTATCGAGTATTTCTATTTTTTTTCAAGTAGCGAATAACATACAATCGTTCAATAATTTTTTACTCGAAAAACGTTTAGAGATACGAAAAAATTATTGGAGTAAAAAAAAAGTTCTAAATTGATCGAAGAAATCAAAAATTGATTTCACGCTGACCAGTAGCATACCACAAAAAGGTTTGAGAGGGAAAGAGGAGACATGGCTCCGGAAAAGAAAACACCCTGTAGAGTTCAGGACGTCCAAGATGGAGACTGTTGAAAATAGCTTGTATTCCAAATTTGGACTATGAGGTAAATTACCAATTATCGACACTATAGTCGAACTTGGAAATGTACAATGTTTTTCGGATAGTCATCAAATATTTTTTCACACATAAAAGCCAGTTTTGAACTCATGTACTTACGGTGTGAAGTTAGCAGCCACTTTCTTCGGAGAGAGCAGCCGTTTACCAGTGGCGTCGGGTGAAATATAATGTATCATAACTTTTGACTGGAATGAAGTAGCGATCTGAAATTTCGAGAATATCTTTCTGAAATGATTTCCAATATTATACTAAAAATCAGATTTTTCTCCCACCCGGAACTGTGAAAAAAAGCCCTGGAAAAAAAAAAGAAAATTATGATCAATCAAAAATAAACCGAAGAAAATGGCCTCTACCGATGAAACTCACAGGATACGTTTATTATGACCTAAGGAACAAGTGTTATCAACCTCATCTCCTTCGGAAGGGGATGAGGTGAAACCGACGCCGCCTCCATAGAACCTATTATTATTCTGAACACATCGAAGAAAATGACCTCTACAATGAAACTCACAGGATACGTTCTTGTCATTTAAGGAACAAGTGTTATAAATTCATCCCCTTCGGATGGGGCCGAGGGGGGAAATCGACTCCGCCGCCTCCATATCTCACACTTATAGAAAAACACCGAAGAAAATGGCCTCTACCGATGAAAACTCACAGAATACGTTTATTATGACCTAAGGAACAAGTGTTATCAATTTCATCTTCTTCGGATGGGCCGAGGGGTGGAAATCGACTCCGCCGCCTCCATGTCTCACAATTATTATAGAAAAACACCGAAGAAAATGGCCTCTACCGATGAAACTCACAGGATACGTTTATTATGACCTAAGGAAACAAGTGTTATCAACCTCATCTCCTTCGGAAGGGGCCGAGGGGTGGAATCGACGCCGCTCCATAGAACCTATTATTATTCTGAACACATCGAAGAAAATGACCCTACCAATGAAACTCACGGGTACGTTCTTTGTCGTTTAAGGAACAAGTGTTATGAATTTCATCTCTTCGGATGGGGCCGAGGGGTGGAAATCGACTCCGCCGCCTCCATATCACACACTTATAGAAAACACCGAGAAAATGGCCTCTACCGATGAAACTCACAGGATAAGTTCATTATGATCTAGGGAACAAGTGTTATCAATCTCATCTCCTTCGGAAGGGGCCGAGGGGTGAAAATCGACGCCGCCTCCATGGAACCTATTATTATTCTGAACACATCGAAGAAAATGACCTCTACCAATGAAACTCACGGGATACGTTCTTTGTCATTAAGGAACAAGTGTTATGAATTTCATCTCCTTCGGATGGGGCCGAGGGGTGGAAATCGACTCCGCCGCCTCCATATCTCACACTTAGAAAAACACCGAAGAAAATGGCCTCTACCGATGAAACTCACAGGATACGTTTATTATGACCTAAGGAACAAGTGTTATCAATTCATTCCTTCGGAAGGGGCCGAGGGTGAAAATCGACTCCGCCGCCTCCATATCTCACACTTATAGAAAAACACCGAAGAAAATGGCCTCTACCGATGAACTCACAGGATACGTTTATCATGACCTAAGGAACAAGTGTTATCAATCTCATCTCCTTCGGAAGGGCCGAGGGGTGGAAATCGACGCCGCCTTCATAGAACCTATTATTATTCTGAACACATCGAAGAAAATGACCTCTACCAATGAAACTCACAGGATACGTTCTTTGCATTTAATGAACAAGTGTTATAAATTTCATCTCCTTCGGATGGGGCCGAGGGGTGGAAATCGACTCCGCCGCCTCCATATCTCACACTTATAGAAAAATACCGAAGAAAATGGCCTCTACCGATAAAACTCACAGGATACGTTCTTTGTCATTTAAGGAACAGTGTTATCAATCTCATCTCTTCGGAGGGGCCGAGGGGTGAAAATCGACGCCGCCTTCATAGAACCTATTATTATCTGAACACATCGAAGAAAATGGCTCTACCGATGAAACTCACAGGATACGTTTATTATGACTAAGGAACAAGTGTTATCAATCTCATCTCCTTCG
>CM024242.1:7616909-7690621 GCA_013421045.1 Propylea japonica | reverse complement strand
CCGACGTCCCTGCAGCATACGTTGGGTGAAAAATGAGGGTCAGAGTGTAGATATATTTTCGCGGACGAGGAAATGATGCTGATAGAATTAGTGTCTATGAATAGAAACTATATGTGTATCTCACAATGAGTATAAAAATAATGCATAAAGGATAATATGGCAAAAGATCGCCTCGAAAATGGAGGGAAAATGGTAAAACGCATTTATTTTTGATATTTTTAATTTTAATTCAGTATGAGAATACGAAACATTTTTTTTACAATTTAATATACAAATTTCGAAACGTTCTTACGTTTTTGTTATCATTATTAATATTTTCTTTGATAGCTTGTAGCACATAATTGAACTGATTCCTGTTTAAACCGAAAAAACTATGGAATTTTTCTTCATCATCTATTAGATGCTTTGTTATGAGGTTGTTGAAGGTACCTTCCTCACTCCTGTTTTTATACATTAAATGTACAGCTCGCTTTTTCTATTTCTCATTGTCATGAATTTCAGAATTATTTCACTCTCGCCTTCTTCTAAAATATGGAGCGCAAGTACATACTCATGACTATCGAATTCCACTGCGACTGCCGATAGTTTGGTTGGCTGCATGCCAGCGGCTGCACAAGCGAAACCACTCCGACGTAGCAGCGGCTGCTTGCAGCTGCTGCATGCCTACCGAAACCAGGCCTTAAAAGCTAGTGCTTGTGTATTTTCAGTATTTCAACTACACGTTAAAAAAAGAAGAACAAAAAACGGAAAGGCGAGAACGATAATCCATCTAACCGCTATAAAAACTCGTTCCATGTCACATTATGAAGTCCCATTCATCTGTACGCCATCACAGATGATGGGAATTCATTCTATATATATTATTGTCCGCACTTTCTATACGAAGTCCACTGTCCAGCAAATAGATCTCTCTCGTTTTGACGCTGTTTTGTTGAAATTAATAACATACTTTTGTTGTGTTTGTCTGACTCCATTTTCCTGAACCGTATACGCTTTCATCCATTTGCGGAAAATAATCAGGTTTGTTCAGAGGCGACGCGCTCATTTCTATTGTTTTTGAGTGAGAGGCTTTTATGATAGGTAGGTAATTTTGGATGATACTCATTGCTTCACGAAACGTGACAACATGAGCACGATAAAAACATACCTGAAAATGTAAAAACGCTACGAAACGTTGTATTATTGATTAATCGTTTATGTCACTTTTTGTTGTACATATTTTTCACATATTGTATAATATTACTCGCGTCCTCCTTCAAAGTATAATATTTGGGAAGTTTTTATAGTTTTCGAGGTAGCTGAATCGGAAAAAACTACTTTCGGGTCGATATCTGCAAGCGTTTAGAATTTGGTCGTTTAAATGCATTTTTCCAAAACTCGATATTTCAAACTTTCATAATTTCCGTTGAAGCGAGGGGGTAACCACTTGAGATTTTTTGCGACAAAGATTTCCTCCCTCGGGATCTCCCCCGATCTCCTCGGATCTCCCCCGGATCTCCTCGGATCTCCCGGATCTCCTCGGATCTCCTCTGGATCTCCCCGGATCTCCTCGGATCTCCTCGGATCTCCTCTGGATCTCCCCGGATCTCCCCTGGATCTCCCCGGATCTCCTCGGATCTCCCCGGATCTCCTTGGATCTCCCCGAATTTCCTTGGATCTCCTCACAATTTCTTCTTAACACCTCTTACCATTATCAAGAGATCAATCAACACAATCGGATATAATATTTAAATTCACTAATAACTTTCATTATCGAGAAAGATAGGCTATACAGGGTGTTCCTAAATTGAACGTACAAACGAAAAGGGAGATTCCTTAAGTGAGTTTAAGAAAAAAAAGTCCCATAAACATGGGGTCGCTAACGTTTCGTTTTCGAGATACAGAGTGTTGAAGTTTAAATTTTTTTCAAGTTTTTTTCTCATAGTATCTACACTTCACAAGATATTCAACTGAAATTTGGCATAGATATTACATTTGAGAGTTCTCACCACGTGACATGGCAATTTTGATAGGGGGGTATCATATTTGGAGTGTAATTATTCAATAATTGAAGGCATACGTGAAGTAGCGGTTCGATTGAAAAAGAAGTGTTGACTCTTTTTATTTTCGATTGCGAAACATGAACTATTTATTTATAGATGAAATGCCAGAATACATTTAAAAAATTCGAGAAAGATTCATACGAAAATGGTAATAATAGGTAACGAAAACATATAGTAATGAACAAAAAATAATTATTCTCGAAAAATATCAACATTTGAATAATAATAAGTAAACAATATAACAAAAAATAAAATTTTATTTTAGATCCTCCTCAAAGATTTATACAAACTGACTATTTTAACTCGGTCTGAACGTGCCAGTTTCAATGGTTGACATCCAAGAATTTGAATTGGATCATAAAAAACCTGATCTTTTTCAACTTCTTGAATATCGTCCTGTTTAGGCAAAACAAAATCTCCCACTCTTCTTTCAAGAATTTAATTTCAATATTTCTTTTTTATTACTGATGACTTTACTAATGTACCACCCTGTATCATACACTCGATCATACATAACCTCATAATATTTTTCCATCTCAAGTTTTATTGGATTTTCATCTTCAAAGTGTCTCCATTGCATGCATCAGAAGAATCATCTATTATAATTTCCGACTCTTCCTCAGATTCCCTATTTTTTTCTTCGTTGGTTTTCCTTGTGTTTCTTCTGAAAAATTTGTACTATTCTTTTTGTTCTTTCTTGATTTGAACTTGAACCTTTCTAATCTATCTGTACTCAGTTTTGGGGTGTCTTTATCTAATAACCAACATAGTGAGGTTTTTTCACCGTTTTTGTTGATTCGATTTCCAGAACAACTTTCAAAAAAGAATCTTTTGTTTTTTCATCGATCTGTTTATGAGAGTAATCTTTCAAATTTAGTGTTCTTTAAATGTTCATAAATGCAAACGAACCTCCAATAAAGTAATAAAATCGTCCGAAGCACCACCGGACAATGCAATACCCCAGAAAAAAGAATGAACGATTTCTGGAGCATTGAAACACGGCATGTTCTAAGAGCTTGGAAAATATTGCAAAATCCAACAATCCATATTACAAATAGGCCTATAAACGTAAACAACGTAATAAAACAATAACAATGAACGACCTAACAACACTGGACGGCAGGGAATTCCCAAAAACCGCAAAAATTGGACGGTCTTTTACCTGACAAAGTGATGCCATATTCAGATAGAAAGCGAAAATACGGAAGTGTAATCTGTGAAGGGGCGGATCCAGGGGGTTGTTGTAATCAAGGAAAAAATTTTTTCATGAGTTCTTTATTTCAGATTCAGCGTAATTTTTTGAAAATTTCAGATAAACTTATTTTTTTTTGTTCTTGTTTTATATATAGATTCGATAGCTATAATATGAGGGAGTCCAAAGTCATACCGATGCGGCGCCTCAAACTGTCCGTCATACTTAATTAAACCATTAAACGTGTAACTTTTCATGTTATCTTGAATTGGGCGAGAAATTAGGTAGGTACAATATAAAAGCTAAGTTTTAGAAGCCGCATCGGTATGGCATAGGACCTTTACATGTTCTGACTATTGAGTCTATAACTTGTATAAAACAAGAACAAAAAACAAGTTTTTTCTGTAATTTTCAAAAAATTGCGCAGGGCGCCGTACTCGCGTTTGCATGTTATTTATGACACTAATTAACTTCTCAAAAAGTTTTTCTTTCAGCAAATCGTACGTCGTTTTTCTTGCTGGCTCTCGGTCTATAGAGCGCGCTTCGTTCGCGCCAAAAGATATTCCGGAAAAATGAATACTCAAACGTTGTAGCAAAGCGTTAAGAACCTATATTTAAAACTGAAAGATACTTACCTCGGAATAATAATCTATACCAGCATCAAAATCACACAAAACAATTTTTTAAATATGAATATTCATACACTGCATTACACCGAAGCATAAAATTAACCTATAAATCTCGCGTAATAGTATCCTCTATGAACATATAGATAAGGGTTATTGAGAGATCTATAAAATTAAACCCTGGTGTAAAATTTGCATCCGATATATGAGAAAAAGATACACAAATTGACTTGGATATCCTTGGATCTCCTCGGATCTCCCCGGATCTCCTCTGATCTCCCCGGATCTCCCCTGGATCTCCCCGGATCTCCTCGGATCTCCCTGGATCTCCCCGGATCTCCTCGGATCTCCCCGGATCTCCTCGGATCTCCCCGGATCTCCTCGGATCTCCCCTGGATCTCCCCCGGATCTCCTACCACAGGAGCAGAAAATCTCCCCAGTGGTTACCCCCTCGGTTTGAAGAGCTAGAATCAAATATGGTTTGCATATTCCTTTTCAGTCTGTAGTCCGCTTCAATATAAGCATAATAAAATGGCCATCTAAAATTTGAAATTTTAGACGAAAATGCGTAAGGGGTTGACCCCCCCTAAAACGCTATTTTCCGCTTTTGCAAAAATTCTGTAGGATCTACAGAAACAGTTATACTGACAATTATTAAGCTCGGTCTGATGAATCGATTGACGTAAGAAAAACATCAATTCGTAGCATACTGAATTACGCAGACGAACTCAAACGCAACTCGAAAATGAAAAATGGAAGCAAGCCCTGAGCAGGAGCTTCTGAGCGCTCGTTCTCTGGTGGAGCAATAGGACTATCATCTCAAAATTCTGTATATGACTTGAAATTGATACTTTATATATAAACAATTAAAAAAATTCAATTCTATGGTCACACTTGAAAATTAAAATAATTAAATTTTATGGTTCTGATGATGCGATCCTCTTGAAATTTGGCATGAACATTCAGTATATCAATCTTTATACCAGGAATAAATTTCACTCAATTCAGATATCTTGTTATGAAAATATAATTTTTTTTTTCAATATTCAAATTGAATTTTCTATAGTTCGGATGATGCGATGATCTTCAAATTTTGCACAAACATTCAATATATAAATCTCAATTCCAAAAATAAATTTCATTTGATTCGGATATCTTGTTATGGAAATATAAAGAGTCTTTCCTTTAATATTCCAATTGGAATTTCTATGGTTCTGATGATGATATCCTCTTGAAATTTTGCATGAACAATCAGTGTGTCAGTCTTCACTCACAGAATGAATTTCAGTTAAATCGGAAGGTTCGTTATGGAAATAAAAAAATTCTTCTTTTCAATATTCCAATTGAATTTTCTATGGTTCTGTTAATACTATGGCCACAAAATTTTTCGAGAGGCTCACTATGAGCATCTGGCAAGTTGCTGCAAAATTTCATTCCGTTTGCCCTCGTTTGTGTGAAATATTGAGGAACAAAAATTTTGAATGGCCACTTTTTATGGAACACCCTGTACGATTTTTCTGGTTAACGAACTTAACCGAGCTATTTGGGAGCTGAACACACCCTGAAAATTCCAAGTCTCTAGGACAATCCGTTCGAGAGTTATTGTGCTCACGGACGGACGGCCGGCCCTACAGAATTTGATTTGACCTCATATTTTCCATCAGGGAGTCGAACCCTATCGTTTGAGACCATTTTCGGCTCAAAATTCGAAAATTACAGACATTTGGGCAAAACGATATAGCACTCGTCTAAGTAGAACGAGCGCTCAAAAATGAAAAATCTATAAACTGAATTTATTTGAAAAGTAGGGCAGACTTTATTGTTTTTGGTATGTTTTTATAGATTTTCGAGGTAGCTGAATCGGAAAAAAATACTTTCGAATCGATATCTGCAAGCGTTTAGAATTTGGTCGTTCAAATGGCATTTTTTCAAAAACTCGATATTTTCAACTTTCATAATTTCCGTTTGAAGAGCTGGAATCAAATATGCTTTGCATATTCCTTTTCAGTCTATAGTCCGCTTCAATATGAGCATATAAAATGGCCATCTAAAATTTTGAAATTTTAGACGAAAAATGCGTAAGGGGTTGGACCCTCGGTTGGACCCCCCTAAAACGCTATATTTCCGCTTTTTGCAAAAATTCTGTAGGATCTACAGAAACAGTTATTACTGACAATTATTAAGCTCGGTCTGATGAATCGATTGACGTAAGAAACACATCAATTCGTAGCATACTGAATTACGCAGACGAACTCAAACGCAACTCGAAAATGAAAAATGAAAAATCTATAAACTGAATTTATTTGAAAAGTAGGGCAGACTTTATTCTTTTTGGTATGTTTTTATAGGTTTTCGAGGTAGCTGAATCGGAAAAAGTACTTTCGAATCGATATCTGCAAGCGTTTAGAATTGGTCGTTCAAATGGCATTTTTTCAAAAACTCGATATTTCAAACTTTCATAATTTCCGTTTGAAGAGCTGGAATCAAATATGGTTTGCATATTCTCTTTCAGTCTATAGTCCACTTCAATATGAGCATATAAAATAGCCATCTAAAATTTTGAAATTTTAGACGAAAAATGCGTAAGGGGTTGACCCCCCTAAAACGCTATATTTCCGCTTTTTGCAAAAATTCTGTAGGATCCACAGAAACGGTTATTACTGACAATTATTAAAATCGGTCTAATGAATCGATTGACGTAAGAAACACATCAATTCGTAGCATACTGAATTACGCAGACGAACTCAACGCAACTCGAAAATGAAAAATGAAAAATCTATAAACTGAATTTATTTGAAAAGTAGGGCAGACTTTATTGTTTTTGGTATGTTTTTATAGGTTTTCGAGGTAGCTCAATCGGAAAGAAATACTTAGGGTTGCTATCTGCAAGCGTTCAGAATTGGTCTTTCAAATGGCATTTTTTCCAAAACTCGATATTTTAAACTTTCATAATTTCCGTTTGAAGAGCTGGAATCAAATATGGTTTGCATATTCTTTTTCAATCTGTAGTCCGCTTCAATATAAGCACATAAAATGGCCATCTAAAATTTTGAAAAAACGATAAATTTCAGCTTTCTGAAAAAATTCTGTAGGATCTACAGAAACGGTTATTGCTGACGATTATTGAGCTCGGTATAGTGAATCGATTGACTTATAGAATATATCGATTCATAGCGAACTGCATTTACGCAGACGCTCTCGATCGCAACTCGAAAATGAAAAATGCAAAATTTATAAACTGAATTCATTCGAAAAGTATATCAGACTTTATTGTTTTTGGTATGTTTTTATGGGTTTTCGAGGAAACTGAATCAGATAAAAATACTTTCAAATCGATATCTGCAAGCGTTCAGAATTTTGCCGTTCAAATGGCATTTTCTCGAAAACTGTGTTTTTCAAATGATTAGAGATATCCAATGTGAAGTGTAGTTTGTTGTTCCATTTACAAAATGGATGAATTCTTGCGGTCCCAGGGTCCAGCTATAGCACCACGCGTGCTGCGATGATATCACATACGTATCCTATCAGAAATGGACGTGACGCCATAGGGCATATCTGGGGTCGCTAAACTTATCTTGGGACGAGGCCTGGAATTTTCGTTTACAATTTGTTGACTTCCCATTCGGGTTAACAAGGGTTTGGTCAGGAGAATTTCGCGAATAGATTGAAAGTAAACAAATTACACGCTTTTCGATAACTGACTTTTGAACATGTTTACTCTAGCGACCATAAAAAGATGGGGAAAGTTGAAAATTGGAAAAGTCTGGGATGGACTGAAATTCAGGGGTATATTTTATTATTTTGATTGAAAAAATTCAGGACTAGCCTCTCAATACTATCAACTGTACAAATGCTGTCTTTTAAATTAGTTTCACAGGAAAAATTAAACGCCGAATGAATTTTGACTAGACTATTTTATGTGTGACAGATCATTCTGTCAAGTTTTGCCTTGGATATACTCGAAAAAACTTCTGACAGCTGCTGTCATACAGTTTTTTCATCAAGAAACCATTTGTAATTTGAAATGGCGCATTTCTGATTGGTGGAAATTAAAACGAGGGAAATAGTCATTATAAAAATTTGAGTATAGCATACTGTAAACCTTGAAGAGGTCAGAGTTTGTTTACTTATGTAAGGTCGAGTGTAAGGTTAATTTAAATAATGGTGGTATTCCGCTTTTCATCCGAAAGTCGCGATACTGTAGCGTAATATTGATCTGTAACTGGCCGACTTAAAGATAGATAAATAATGCAATTCTGGAATGCTTCCTGTAACTTTCTTATTTACAGTGTCACTTTTGAACTACTCCACGAAAAACATAACCTTCAATCCTTAGATTTGATCATGAAACTTTATGTATTTATATTATATTATTATAAGTTAACGGTTTTGATTTGAATTTGAAAATACATTTATCTGAATGTAGTTTGCGTTTGTTTCTTCATCTACTGAATTGAAAACAGGAAAGAAAAAAATTTCTTGTTAAAATGCAGTAGAGTTTATTAAGTTTATAGTACACTGGTTCTTCAATCTGAACATGTTCATAAACTGGATATTCGGCATTTCTTCAATCTGAAAATTTTCTGAGCATCCAGCATTCCAAATGGATTCATTTCATCACGCAACCCTTTCCTTCCGATTCTCATGAAGTTCCTACTTCAAAAATGAATGATTTTCAGGTCATGTTATCATTGAAACATGTTTTACTTGTTATGATTTTCTTCCGATAACAATCCAATAAACAAAGCCATATTATTTTTCTTCATCATAAATTTCTTATATTAAAACGTGGGTTCGTCCTAAAATGAACAAAGAATTCAACGTAACCTCACAATATGTCATTCGATAATGCTTCCGATCACCCGTCGAGTACTCCTAAATATTTAATGATTCCTGTAAGCTAAAGATCCCTTAAAGAGGTCTAGAATTGCAATTTTCCTGTAAGCTTAGGAAAATTTAAGGATTGGCTTACAGATGAAAGCAGAATACCACCATAAGTTTTGTATATGTACAAAAAGTATCGTTTTCAATCAGCATTCAATCGAATATTTACGTAAACGAAAATTAGCAGAGTTTCCGAGATGTGAAAGTGAAAATTGTTCTACATCTACTCGCAGATCTTTAGAACCATTTTGCATAACAAACTTATGTAGTTTTCGAGAACCACTACGAACACCTGAGAACCAAACAGAACACGAAAACCGTCCGATATTTCACGCGGCCCATCACAAGGTTTCATCCGGAAAATTCCATCAGAAACAGGAAAATCCGATAGTGAGTGCTCGCTTTGTCCAGGGAGAAAACGATATCTCACGCAGCGGCCACCTCTTCCTATCTGAAAGCAAAATCTAAACAGATTACCCTTGACTGAAACACAACCACTATTCTAACCAGTCGGTCGTTTATATTCGTATAAGTGCGTCATTTATTTCCTCAATTCAGTCTCTCGTGGGATCCTCGTATTGGTTGAATGTTATCGAGTCTCTGCAGGCACTAAGGGAAACGTTTTTCCTAACCCTGTAGGGTCCGCTTCAAATCCCAAAATCGGAATTCAATCATAGGGGGTGACAGATACTCATCTGTCACTCTCCAGTTGTTGGCGAGAACAACTCTCCATTACGCTCAATAATTGAAAAGAAAGCTCGGTTGCTTTACGGTAGCTTTCCACTTAAGTCTCCTTGTCTCATGGGAGATGGAAATCTTTCAGTTAGTGCCGCACTTAGTTTCCTCTCAGCGCGGAAATTATGTAGAGTTTTCGTGCTTCAACGGTGTTGTTTCAAGAAGGATCAGTGGATTCACTTGCTTGACAAAATGGGAATTTTTCAAAGGGAAATGACCCACCCAGAGTTCATTGAAACAAGCCTCTTAGGAGAAAGTTTTTCTCTCATATTGATTGTCTGATCACCTTGAAACAAAGGGTTTTCCGATATGAGGTGTTATTTTCTATAGCCTGCTATTTCGGTAGATGTCACGTTTGAAGCTGTCATTTTTGACCTTTGACAAGTAGAAACTACGCTATTGATGAAAATGGAACGATACACGCTTTAATAACGCATTAAAGTTATTAAAATTCACTATAAAAATAGTGAAACTTCGGCAGAGACGGTTAGTAAAACTCGAACATTTTTGGGTCGTCGTGAAGCACCTTGTCGGACCGCAATAAAGAAAAAACCCAAGAGTTATTGTTGAAAAGCCTTTCAATCCTCAACGTGTGACTGTTTGATGCTGTTTATGTTCCGGCAGAGTCATTGGGCCTTACTTTTTCGAAAATGACGCTGGAGCAACAGTTACGGTGAATGGATTGCGCTATCGTGAGATGATTCATGATTTTTTATGGCCGAAATTGGAAAGTATTGATCCGGACAACGTTTACTTTCAACAAGACGGAGCTACATGCCACACAAGCAACGAAACCATTGATGTTTTGCGGGAAATTCGGACCGTGTTATCTCTCGAAGAGGTTATCACAATTGGTCACCGAGATCTTGTGATTTAACACCTTGCGACTTCTTCCTTTGGGGTTACGTGAAAGAGAAGGCCTAGGAAAATAGCCCAGCGTCGATTCAACACCTCATAGATGGAATTCGTGAGGCTATCGAGGACATAGGGCAGCCACTTTGCGATTTGGTTATGGAAAATTTCATCAAAAGGATATAGTCCTGTAAGTGTGGTCGTGGTGGTCATTTGCCTGATGTTATTTTCCACTATTAACGGCATAGCTTCTTCTTTATAATGAAATAAACATCCGATCATTTATATTGAAAATGGCATTTTCTTTGAATATCAAATAACACCTCTTATTGGAAAACCCTTCAGAATGATATCCTCAATCCTTGGAAAAGCATCATTTCGTGGACATGGACATTGCACATTTATCCCTTTGAAAAATTGAAATTCTCAAAAAGTTATCTTAACCGATGAAAACCTCTTCCAGTGTCAACATCCTATCGGGAAAATGTTAACAGTTTTTCCGGCGGAAACAGAAACATCTTATCCAGAGATTCAAACAAGAAACAAGTTAACTTCATAAAAAGTTTCCGAAGGGATCATTCCGGCAGATCGTAAACTCCACAGAGGGTCAACTGAGGCATAAAAGAGTTTCGGATTTGACGGGAAAAGTGTGATCCACTTAAAAATACCACCATAAACAAGAAAGAGGGAATTGTTGGCCCTATATTCCATGCGGAGCGCTTCAAATCTCCGTTTTTAACCAGCCAAGGAAAGTTATTCACAGAAGTGGAGAATTGGATGAGTTTGGGACACAGGGTTTATGCTCGTGTAAAAAAGTTACCCCCTAAACTGCACGCTTCGAAAGTGTTTCCGGAGTGTAATCAGTGTCTAGCTAACTGAAATCGATTTATTGAAGTGGATTTTCGGAGAAAAGTAAACTTGTTGCATGGTTCAACTAACTGTTCTGGAGTTTCATATTATAGTCTTGGTGCAGAAGTAGAAGTTGAATTACCAACAGCAGCTCTTTCATTTTCTCTTTTATGGTAAAGGGTTTTCCAATAAGAGGTGTTATTTTGAATAGCTTTCTATTACAGTAGATGTCACATTTGAAGCTGTCATTTTTTGATATTCAATAAAATAAAACGATACACGCTTCAAGAACGCATTGAAATTATTAAAATTCATCATAAAAATGCTGAAAACTTAGCAGAGACGGTTCGTAAAACTCGAACATTTTTGGGTCGTCGTGAAGCACCTTGATAGGAACGCAATAAGGAAATTGGTTGAAAAATTCGAGCTGTTGAGGCAATCTAGTGATGTGAAGAATGAAATCCGTGCACGTCGCTCAGAGACAGCCGAGAATATTGCTACTGTAGTCGAAAATGTTGGAGCAACAGTTGCGGTGAATGGATTGCGCTATCGAGAGATGATGATAGTAAACATCTGATCATTTTTATTGTAGAATGACCTCTTATTGGAAAAGTCTTTAGTTATTGCAATAAATTTTAATCTGGAAATCACAAAAATTAATGCACAAAGTTCCTAATTATAAATATACAGATTGAGTTCCTTCACAAATGAACCTTTCGGTCAATGAATATCTTTCTATATTACTAATTTATTCCAAACACACCGTGCCATAAAGAATACAACAAATTCGTTTATCCACGAATATTGTATAATCCACCTATTATACGTCTCTTCGCTCGGTCATAATAATACCCATTGATTACAAGTGAAAATGAGTTAATACTCACTGCTGTAAGATGCTTCATAGATTTTGCTATAAAATTATATTCTTTATCCACTCCTATAGAGTAATCTGTCAATTATTAAACTAATTTCTATGTGTAATAGTAGCTATAACACAACCGTAGCATGTCTATGAACCGAAAAGCGAGTGTTATAATAACACCCGCCCATAACACCCGCTAATTAAAATACCTAGGAAAAATGAAATTGCTTACAAAAAAAAAATGAATAAAAAGTAGGATCGATCCGGAAATCTATTTCAGCCATCGAGATAACGTTCTAGCGATTCATTCCAGATTCATTTTTGGAAAACGTAAATTTTTGGAGTTGCGAAAGAACTTGATTTGATTAGTTAGAGAATATGATTTGATTCCCGACCACAGAGTACAGAGGTTTGACGGTTGGACGAATTGTTGTCAACGCTTTTGACAACTGTTAAATTTTTTTTAAATGCAGATAAATTCGAATTTCACTGAAGAAGTCGTGGATAAAGTATAGTATTCAATTGATATTTCTACAGTATTCTGAAGTACTCCAACTAACGAATATGGGTATACCTTGTCAATCGGGGGCGCAATTTAGTTTTATTATATAAATTAAAACAATTTTTATCACAAAATATGCAATGACAAGATCTCAAAAAATTTCTCATTTGTCAGTTTGAATTTTTCCACACTTGTTATATAAGGCTCTTGTCAAGGTTACCAAATGTTAAAATATTCAAGAAATATATTCAATAGTCGTGGATAAAGTATAGTATGCTACTCGCGTATAATGGTTGTTATTCGCTCGGTGATTTAGATCACTCGCCTACGGCTCGTAGCCCAAACTTCACCTCGTAAATAATAGCTATCATTATACGCTCGTTCATTTAATATGCTTTTACATAATCAACGATCATATTGTAATTATATAGCTGTACAAAAAAAGACACTTTATTACTTATTATTATTACATTTATACTCAACATTTCTTCACGCCTTTTTGAATTTCGAACTAGTGAGACAATATCAATGCTTTTAGCAGTTGTTTAATGAATAAGTAACATAGAGAGAGCACCAACCTGAAAATTCATCAAAAACAGTGAGAAACTCATCAGTTGAGAGCGTAAAATTAAAAAACACCAGGTAATTTTAATATTGGAACAAAAGAACTATATGGCTGGCGTTCATTAGCAAGATACGATGTGAGAGCTATATGTTAACCGTTAGGAGATTAGTTTCCATGTGCCTTCGTTGGTCATTTTGTACCTAATCGAAAATATCCTTTATATCCAGAGAACTAAATTGAACTCTGGAGGAGATAGTAGGTATAAATGGAATGATATTTGAGAACCCTTTTCATCATATACGTAATGTTTGGTACGGTGAATGGATTGCACTACTGCGTGATTAAAGATTTTTTAATGGCCGATATTGGAACACATAGATGTGCACGATTTTTATTTTCCGAAAGACGGTTTCTATATCAATACGCAACAAACAACGGAAAAATCGTAATTCCATAAGTAAAGTTCTCTGGCTTTGTTAGTTTACTTCCTGAATTTAGCTTTAATATTGTATTATTTAAATTGATATTTCTTCAGTGTTTTAAAGTTCCGTAACTAACGAATATGGATAGGAATACCTTTTCAATCGAGGTCACTCCAAATCTACTCTGAATATGATCAACTTTTACAACAAAATATACAATGACAAACATTACTCATATGTCAACTTGACTTTTTTCACAGTGGTGGGGCAAATAACGGCGGCCAAATTTTCAAAACTTCAAGAAAAATATTCAGTAGTGGTGGATTAATAGTATATTATGCAACGAGCGTATAATGATAGCTATTCGCGAGGTTTAGGCCACGTGCCTTAGGCGAGAGTTATTCACCGAGTGAATAATATACTTTATCGACGACTACTGAATATATTTCTTGAAGATTTTAACATTTGACGACCGCGACAAGACCCTTCTGTAACAAGCGTGGAAAAAGTCAAGTTGACACATGAGAAATTTTGGAGAACTGGTCATTGTATATTTTGCAATAAAAAAAGGTTTAATTGATTTTATGGAAGTGGATTTGGCCCTCGATTGACAAGGTATGCCCATTTGTTAGTTGCAGTACTTTAGAATACTGAAGAAATACCAATTTAAAGAATATTATATCAGAGCTAAATCTATGAAGCATCTGACGGCAGTGAATTATAATCACATTATTCTCTTGTGATTAATGGGTATTATTAAGGCCGAGCACAGAGAAGGGAAGGTTTCTAAACCGAAAATGAATGTTTAAGTATAATCAAAATTCAGGACGATCGTGTTAAAAAGATAAAAACTGCAAAATACATTCAAAAAACAATCAAAGATTCATAACTCGGGAACTCCAAAAAATCTCCTAATATACACTACTTGAAAAAATTAAAGGATCAAAAAAAAATTCCAATTTTTTCGGCCATTTTCAACATGCCGTAACATTGAGAGGAATGGTCGTACAGGAAATTTAAAAAAAGGAAATTGTAGCTCCAAGTGTCTAGTTTTTGGATTAGAACTTCAAAAAATTTTAAGTTTCAGTGGTTTTCGAGTAATGATAGAAAAATCAGCAACAAAAAAATTCTCGAAATTTTACCACTTTTTTTTTCTTGTCTATGAGCGTGGAAATTTTATTTTTTCATAATTGCTATAATGATGGGATACTTTGTTAATTCGGCTTCAATTTATTTTTTTATTGAGCTCAATACGTTCACTTCTCGCCGAGATATCGGTCTTCAAATGGAGAAGGACCCATTTGTCTTTGATTATCGATTTCTCAGCAACCAATGATCGCACAGAAAATTGAAGAAGGGTTTCAAGACCTTAAATGAACTCCGATTAATGAACAACCGTTGCTTATTCATAGAAATTTTTTTTTCTTCATGTCGCATCAATATAAAAATTTAACAAAAAAAGGCCTTTTGGTGGTTTCTTGGAAAATCTACCGCTGTATCGAAAATTTTGAGGAAACCAATAATGTTAAGTGTGACTTTCACAGTTCAATATGTTGATAAAATCCTCACGAAGGGTCAACTCAATCCAGCTAGCCGTTTTTTTGTTTGACTCGATTGAATTTTTGAAAAAAATAAGGATCACGTTTTTTGCTCTGAGAAGCTCATAATCTTCAAAAAATGCAAAAAAGAATTTTCTCGAGCTTTTTCCACATTTTAATTGCAGATAGTACATAAATTTCAAAAAAAAATCAAATAAACTAACAAATAAAATTTTTATTAATTTAATAACGGATAAAACAAGGATCCTTTTCCATTTGAAGACCGACATCTCGGCGAGAAGTGGACGTATTGAGGTCGATAAAAAAATGAATTAAAGCTGAATTAACAAAGTATCCCACCATTATAACGATTATGCAAAAATAAAATTTCCACGCTCGTAGACAAGAAAAAAAAGTGATAAAATTTTGAGAATTTTTCTGTTGCTGATTTTTCTGTCATTACTCGAAAACCACTGAAACTTCAAATTTTTGAAGATCTAATCCAAAAACTAGACACTTGGAGCTACAATTCGCTTTTTTTAAATTCCTTGTACGACCAAAGTTACGGCATGTCGAAAATTGCCGAAAAATTTGGAATTTTTTTTTGATCCTTTAATTTTTTCCAGTGGTGTACATTAAGTATTTTATGGATAGCCAAAGGTATGAGGAATCTAAATAAAATGTATTGACTTCAATCTCCTGGGCATCCTGTATAAATCAACGAGACAAAGCGCTGAGGCTTCAATTTCTTCGTCCGTCATTACCGATTGGTGGTCGCGAGAGCAATGCTGCGTGAATGCTCACTGTCTTCTATACTGCTTTCGGGAATTATTGCCGACAACGCGAGCAGCAGTTGCAGATGCTGAGTGTATTTGAGGCTTTAAACACTAACTATGATCCTGCATCGTTTTTCATCATACATCTCCAAACTTTACGACGCGTTCCGCTCACCGCGATACAGAGCAGAAACAGCTATTACATGTTACGGGAAAATTTCAGGTTCGGGATTAGACGCACCCCGATAATTCTGGAACAACGCAGAAGCCCCAGGGGGAAAACTGGAGGAAAAAGGAGGGAAGCAGGCATTCCTAACTTACTTCGCAACTTCAATTCATCATTCCAGGTTTCAGGGCAAGGAATACTTTCGCTCGGTAGAATTCATAATTAATATTACATACCGAGGATGAAAAGACATAACATTGGTTGGTGCTTCCGTTTTGGGAAAATACTCGAGCATCCGCATGTTGTTGATAATGTGAGACTCGTAAGAAGCTTTCGGTACTGTTACGAATATGCGAGAATGGGAAATGGGGTGGGGCAGAAAATACACTGCGCAAAAAAATTAACGCACAATATGGAGATCTCAAATTCATTCTACAACTGAAGGTGTTCTTAATGATAATTATTTTTATCAGAATTATGCATGCATATGTTATCCACTTTCAACGTTTTTCTTCAATACAAATGTTTTTTCCCAGCGGGAATAAAAAAGATGAGATTATCAGATTTCGAATGTATTGGCTCCATTCTGAAATCAGTTGTTCTCGATCAATTCTAGTGATCAATAGTTTTTCTTTCGTTTGATTTTCTACACTCGATCGCTAGGCAACGCGAAACACGCAATTTGACCCAAGAGGAATGTGTCCAAGCGGTAGTTTTGCGAGAAGAAAGGTGGACATACACAAGAATTACAGAAAGGTTTGAAGTTTCCCATACAAGTGTGTCCAGAATGTTGCAGTGATTCAGGGAGACAGGTATGAATGTCCGAAGACCAGGACAGGGTAGACCACGGGTAACAACTGTCATTCAAGAACGTTACTTGAGAGTTTCTTCGTTGAGACAACGGTTTGTAACCGCTCGCCTCCTTCAAAATCAGCTTGAGCAAACTCATGGGGTGCAAATTAGCACTCAGACAATAAGAAATCGCCTCGGAGAATATGATTTGAGGCCTCATGTCGCGGCAAGAGGCGCAGCTCTTACCCCAATCCATTTTCTGCAACTGAAACTTCGAAAAAGACAGTATTTTTGGAAGTCGAGTTTATTTTATATGCTTGGTTATGCGATAATGTCGAGTAAGAAAGCCAGTAAGGAGGCTTAACACATTTTTTTGAGATCCAAATACTTTCTGAACTTGTTGTTTTGAAGTTCCGGAGTGTTTCAAAATTATCCATTTTTGGAAGATTCCTCCAGAATGCTTCTTCTCAGTTTCTTCCATTTCCAAAAACTCTTTCTCATAGGTGCATTCGTCTATACCACAGTAAGGTTCTGGACATTAAGTGGCGTTTTGGCTCTCTTTCATACTAAAATGTTGAATGTGTATGCGAAAGTTTTCGTATGGAAAACTATAAACAAAAGTTTGTTGTGCAATAGAACTCTATACAGGGTGTCTGTAAACAAATGCGAGGGACTTTGGGAGATGATTCCTCGATGACAATAAGCGGGGGTAGTTTATATAAATTTTTCTCGAAATCGACCCCTATTCCAAGATACAGCCCTTGGAAGACGATGACTAGTTGACAGTTTTTAATTTTTTCACGGCTTCTTAAAAACACGGAGTCATAAAACTATACATAATATGAAGCACTAAGAAGATGTTACTCACTCAATTTTTTTAGATCTCATAACTTCATTATTAGGGGTTGAAAATATAACAACCCTCTATGACTTTCGTTCGAAAATTGTTTTCGTGGGATAGATTTTTAAAAAATGAAATTCTCTTATGGTTTTCCATTCAATTCTGGAGGAAAAAGTCTCCACAAAATTTTTATACGGTCGATACTTTTCTCGACAAAAAAAAAACTTACGAGCAGTTATTATCACTGTTCATTCTCTCAAAACCAAATTTGAGCATAAACAATATCTCAGAATATTATTTCTATGGAACATACGTTGAAATGGAATGAACAGTGGTCATAACTGCTTGTAGGTTTTATTTTTTTCCGAGAAAAGTAACGACTGTATCGAAATTTTGCAAGAGACTTTTTTCTCCAGAATTGAATGGAAAACCATAAAAAAAATTCTATTTTTCGAAAATCTATCAAACGAAAACAATTTTTGAAGGAAGATCTTAAGGTTTTTTTTTCAACATCTAATAATGAAGTTATGGGATGAAAAAAAAATTTTGAGTAACATCTACTTGATAATGAATCATTTATGTATAGTTTTATGACTCAGTGTTTTTCAGGATTCCTAAAAAAAATAAAAACTATCAATTCGTCATCGCCTTCCAAAGGCTGTATCTTGGAAGGGAGGTCGATTTCGAAAAAAATTTATATGAACTATCCCTGCTCATTTTCATCGAGGAATCATCTCCCTTGCATTTGTTTACAGACACCCTGTATAGGCAGTATCAGGTAACTTGAACCGAATTCTGTTGGACTTTATGAAGAATTAATCAAGGATTACATAAGTAGTTATTGTCGATATTCTAAGCCAACAAATTCGAATACACTTCCATCTCACAAAAGCTGCGTCAACCCCAGAAACTTATCGAAAAATATGCCTCCTTTACATTTCAACCCCAACCCTACGAACCCTAATCTTAAATACATTTTCCGCAAGAAAGAACTGAAAACTCCTCGATCGGCATAACCCTAATGCAGCCCAGAAACGTATACGCATACGATACGGCAAATAAATACTGCGAATTATTTGCCGTCTGAGCCGCGAACGTAAAGATAAGCGAGTTCGAAAGGGCCCGGAACTCACGCTCAATTGAACAGAAATTCGCGAATTAGCATTCGGCAAAGAGGGCCTTGCCGGCGAGCGCATCAGCGTTCCGTCCCCTACGCTACAAATGATTCGATTTGGCGCCGCGGCAAGGAGGCATTTTCAGGGGGTTGATCGGGTAAAAGAACGACTCCTGAAGACGGCGTATGCTCCTCGAATAACCGAAGATATGGCCGAGGGAAGAATGTAACGTTTAATGGGTGAGAAATTATCATTCTATTTTATACTGTAGGTTCGCTCGTTCGGATGAGATAACAAATACCGCTTTGTGTGTGTTTTGTGGCTTGTGGAAGAAGAATTCGCTTTCTTTATGATCGTACGTTTTCGTTGTATTTTTTCAGGTATTCGCTGGTTTTCTTTTACTCGGGTAGAAGTGGAGGAGGCCGGGCCTCACCTAGTTTCACTGCATTTCATTTCTACCTCCTATCCAAATCACAAATTAATAAACATATGTTTATTACTCAGCGATCTAAAATATTCATACATTATCTATAATGTGTAACGGATAGCAGGCAAACCGCTTAACAAAGGAGGCTCGCCTCCACGAGTCGAGATTCGTTAGAATGTAACATTTCAAATTTCTCCAAATAAACGGTGTAGGAACCACTCAAAATTCAAGCTGTAGATCACGTATCGGAGGCCTGGCTCCGCGGCATTATTTTCGCTTCTAGGCGAACGGGCTAAGCCGATACTGAACGTCTGATCGGCCCGAATCAACCTTGGCGATCCTGGATGGAGATCAGCTGTTGTTTTGATTCCCTTCTTCTTTATTAACGATGTATTAATCCTCTCAGCGTGTGTTTTGTAGTTTTGTGACATTTTCCGGAAAAGTTTGTAGGTACGATTTTAATATTTCAGCTAGAAAGATGGAAACGGTAACAAGAAGTGAGAATTATTTACAAGTAGTGAACTTAAAAAACGCAAGATGTTCATAATCGTTCGTTCTCCGTAGAATGGTATAATAAATGCCAGTGGCTGACAATATCTCAATATTCAGAGAATGAATAACTGAGCAAACTCACCAGACTTGTATTCAATTGCGCACATTTTGGTTCACTTAGATAAAGCAATATTCAATCGCAACAACCTTCATATTTTCAGGAAATGAGTTTAGCTCAACAGGAATAATGGAACGATACGCTTGAAAATTTCATTAATGACTTATTTCGTTGGATACCTAGGCGAATTAGGTGGTTGATTGAAAAAAGATATGGTGATAATATAGTATAGTATATTTCCAGCATAATGTAAATACAGTATACAGAATTCAATTCATGTATGTATTCTTTTGAATTGAGAGCTTACCAAATACAACACATGAAACAAAAAAATTCCCTAGCTGAGGTTGGTGCAAAAAGGGTACCATACTATTCTGTCGTATGATACCAGAGCACAGGGAAAAACCTCAGTAGAAAAAACCCTGCCAGCCGTTTTCACGAAATCGAAACTTAAAACTATTCGAATAAATACCTTCAATATTTAGATACAAAATACGTAATTCTTGCTCTTGGGCCAGGAGGGTGTTTTAAACCAGGTCTGGTGTTCCAAGTGATGATTTTCGAATCTTCTGTTCTTTTAAGACCGCTACAGGACCCTACTGAAGGGTAATCATCTCCCATAGATTTAAATTGTGGTATTTCATCCTAAATATCGAATTTAATTTCGGAATAATGATAAAAAACGTGTGACAAACTTATGTCATATAATTAAGATTGAAGAATTCGTCACAAAATAAAAAATATTTAAAATATAATAACATACAAAACAACACTCTGTTACAAACATAACATTAAATCATTTAGGCACATGGAAACAATCAACAGTAACAGTCATGACAAGATATTCTCCCACAGTATAAAAACTCTTATCGATGAGGAACCCCCTCACTACTCTAGTAAATGACTTCACCGGCAGGGCTCTGATCTCTTGCGGTAGCTTGTTGTACAATCTAGGTCCCCAGACCTAGGTCTATTCAATTCGGATTCAGTTTTACATAAAAAAATCCTTTCTATGATGAATGAATATCAAAACTGTCCGAAGAGACAGTTTATCTTACAATATGTGAAAGCACAAGAACTAGTGCATTCTCAGCATCTGTCTCTTAACATCTGTCACTACTAAACTGAAAGAAAGACACTTCAACCGAACAAAGAATGCAATCTTGTCGGGTAAATATGAGTATTCACATAAATTACCCAAGAAAAAACCCGAATGCATTCTCTACTCCCTTCATACATCGCTACGTGTCAACAAATGCCTCCATGGCACCTCCAAATGATCCTCCAACGACTCGCAACCTTAGGATCTTATTAGTCGCAGACGTAACGTCCAACATGACATGGTTGACTTCCCGACAACTTTTTCAAACGACACTTTTATTAAAGTTCGCCCGGCTCGGATTCCATTTATACGTGACCAAAAAGAGTTCCTCAGAAGGCGGGCGTATAAGTCACACAGAAGGGAGCGGTGGCGGGTTATTAGTTTCTCGTTTGGACACCCCTGGCATTCTTCTGGGCAACAATTTCGAACACGGCGCGAGGTATGCAAAAGTTCCCGAAAGAGAAAGTTCATAATGGGGCAGCTTTGTCGAAGGTGCGGAGGATAATCTGTCATAACTTTGGAGTGGCGAATGATAGCGTTCCTGAAAGGAGGCGAATAATTGGAGCGCTTGAACTCTGAGAAGACTGTGTGGGAACTGGGGGATCTCTTTTCCTTCAGTTGGTGGAACTGAGTTACATGTTTCAGTGGCTTAAATGAATGTCGAATTTGTATTGAGAATGTTTTTCGTTTAGTTTGACCCCAAATTTAAGATTGTTACAGACTCTCTGAATAAACAATCAGAGGGTCTTGTCCTGAACAACTACATCTCATCTGCGAACCTCCCTAGTGATGTAATGATCAAGAAAGTAAGCACTGAGAAAAACTTCAGGATATTATTGCTAAGTAAAAGAGAGGAATGGGAACGGGAATACACCGACTAGAACCTCGAAGAAAATACCGTAAAATGGTATATAGATGGTTCCAAAACCTATACAGGAGCTGGCGCTAGGATATACGGGCCAAGTACCAAGTGTGCATTGTCGCTAGGCTCCTGTTTGAGCGTATTTCAAGCGGAAATCTTAGCTATTAAAAGATGTCTAGATATAAATCTAGAAAGTAACTAGCAGAAGTGCGATATAGCCATACACTCAGATACTCAAGCTGCTATTGAAGCACTGAACTCCAACGTCATCAACTCAAAGATGATCTGGGAGTGCCGGAACGAACTCAATGAGGTAAGCAAGAAAAATAAGATCTTTTCAATCTGGGTTCCCGGCCTCTCGGGAATCGAAGGAAACGAACAGGCCAATACATTTGCCAAAAAGGGCGCACGAATATCACTCATTGGCCCAGAACACTTCTGTGGTATAGGTAAATTTACCTATAAGAAGGAGTTTCTGGAGAAGGAGAAGGTCGAGAGGAAAAAACTCTGGCGGAGTCTCCCAGGGATGGATTATTCCACTAAGTTTCTTCGGAACTTGAGGAGACCGGGATCCAAAAAATATCTGGATCTTTGTAAAAAGCAATTACACCTCCTCACTGGCTTTCTTATTGGACACTGTCGCCTCAGGAAGCACCTGTTGAGGATGGGATTATCGGACACTGACGAGTGTAGGTTCTCTGGGGAAGACGAAGAAACCCCATTCACTTACTCACGAAATGCTTCGGCATTGCCAGCCTAAGGAGAGAATTCTCTGGGCGGGAAACTTGTAAGAGTGAGGAACTAGCCTCGTTGAAGCCTTCACAGTTATTAGATTTCTGGAACTGGAAGGCGAGCTGTGGAGGGTGTCCAGAACAGCTCTGTAACGGGAACAATAGACCTTGAGGTCGCTGTGAACTGTAACCCCTTTTTAAATTAAACTATTATTATACTTTTCTGTAATATGCTCCACTTTTTTCTAGCTTTCTTCGATTTACCTAGCGAATTCATAATAATAAAGAGTTAACGAGCGTGTCATGCACTTCAAGATCAAAAAATAATAGTAAAATAGCGATTTGTTTTATAAATGTATCAATAAATGCTTCTGAGTCCTCACAAACTTTTTTGTTTTATAATTATTTTATATAATTTGTATTATGACAGAGTTCATTATAATTATATAATAGTTTTTTTAATGTGGCTTCTGAGTGCAATTTGCTTTAGACAGCAGTAATATCAAAAAGAAAACATTAATAAATTAATTTTATAAATGTTTTACATAGCGCTTATAAAACAGTTTCATAGATGTTCGCAAAAGAACAAACTAGTATCAGATAACACCGGTATAAATCTATTATGAAACAAATTTGTTCGGTAGGCTGACATATTTCTAATAATTGTTGTGTAAACGTTTATAAAACAATATTATGACTTGTCGTAAAACTGTTTTATATTTTTGCACTAAGAACGTTCTTACGACTGTCTTAAAGCAAAATACTTCTCAAAAGCTCAATTGTGTTCCTGACAATTTCAATAAAACAAAATTGCTTTCGACGAGTAGTCATAAAGCAATTATAAAATAAAACAGCACGAACAGTTAGGAATTATAAAATAACTTTGCTAGTTGGGTATACAACAGTAAGTTATATTGGTTTGGAATTTCCTTAGACTAAGGAAGAGGAGACGCGGCATGTCATTCATAAATTCTGGAATAGTTGAAGCCAACATCTAAAACTATTTCCCATGAGTAGAACAAGGACAGCTTGATATAGCTGTACTTGTTCCGTCACGAACCCGGCAACAATGCAAAGACTTCGAACGCGTAAATCGAACAACTTCCAGTGGCGTGGAGTTATTGTTGTCGATAGATTTGAAATTAATATTTTATACTGATATAAGCTTTCCTCTTGGATTAATTAAATCAAATAAGGAATCGTTAGAATAAAAAATGTTTACCTCTTGAGTATTTTTCATTTTAAAATTTTTTCTATAAAATTTAAATTTTATCAATATTTAGACAATTATATTATTAAAACTTTGCATCAGTATTAATCGTATTTTTGCATATTTGATTAGGAAACTGTTTGTGGTTAATGTGAATATCAAGTAATTAAGTTCATTAATTTCGTACTATTTTGTTACCAATATGATTCAATATGAAGAATTTATAGCAAAGAGATGTTCATTTTATATTATTATTAGTATGGTACTTTGTTCTACAGGCTTATTGTTGTAATTTGAATATTTAATATTCTGATAAATGTAGAAAACCAATTTCTACATAAATAACTTCTTACATACATTCACAATGGTATAAAACCATAATACATTTCCTTTGTAATATGGTATAGATCCGTATACCAACAGAGCAGTATGTTTTTGAGCGCTTGTTCTACGAGTGCTATATCGTTTTGCCCAAATGTCTGTAATTTTCGAACTTTGAGCCGAAAACGGTTTCAAACGATAGGGTTCGACTACCTGATGAAGAATTCGTGGTCAAATTCAATTACAGTTGCACGATAACTTGCAAATGAATTATCCTAGAGAGTTCTGTACCCAAATGCTTCGGATAAGTACGTTAACCAGCCAAAACGTACAGGGTGTTTTATAAAATATGGCCATTCAAAATTTTGTTCCTTGATATCTTAGACAAAATTGTAAACAGAACCATAGAAAATTCAATTGGAATATTGAAAAGAAGGAATTTCATATTTCCATTACAAGATATCCGATTCGGGTGAAATTTATGTTGTGAATGAAGATTAATACACTGAATATTCATGCAAAATTTCAAGAAGATCGGATCATCCGAACTATAAAATATTCTGTTGGAATATCGAAAAAAAGAATCTCTAGATTTTCATTACAAGTTAGCGGTGTGAAAATCATTTTGTGTATGAATATTGATATGCTGAATGTTGCAAAATTTCAAGAAGATCGAATCATCAGAACCATAGAATTAAACTTTTTCAATTGTATCTATCATAGATCCTATACAAAATTTTGAGGTAATAGCCTCATTGCTCCACCTTTGAACGAGAAGATGCTCAGGGAATGAAAGCTTTTTAATGGTTATAAATTGCACTCAAACTCTTGAAGATTTATTCAACATAACATAATATATTTAACAAAATAGAACAGATTGTAAAGAAAAAACATTTTTCATACAGAAATTATATCTTCAGAATTATTTATTACAGAACAAAAAGCAATGGTGATACAGTTCACTCTCAGAAAGCTTTCAAAAAGCTAAATCAGTAATATCTGAACCGTTATCTCAGATCGAATTGAACAGAATGTATACACATGATTCACAATCATAAATCAGTATTCTAATTTTGAATTATTCTTATGAAAAATCATATCAATTTAAATACTCTGCAGTACCAATTCAAGATCAGAGAACAAAAGGAAAAAAGCAGTGTTTAAGTTTTGAATGTTAGGTTTGATACATAAAGCACAATGAAAATATGAAAAAATTTAAACACTTGTAGTTTTGTTTAAGAGAATGTTGCAAGGACCCTCAAGACAGAAATAATATGCTTAATGGTTATAAATTGCACTCAAAACTCTTGAAGATTTATTCAACATAACTAACAAAATAAAGCAGATTATTAAGAAAAAAAATTTTCATACAGAATTTATATCTTCAGAATTATTTATTACAGGACAAAAAACAATGGTGCTACAGTTCACTCTCAGAAATCAGAATGCATTCGAAAACATAAATCAGTAATATATTGCTTCTGAACGGTTCTTAAAAAAATCAAGAATCGAATTGAACATTCTCTATTCAATTGTACTAACTCAAGCTTAGAGAATAACTAGGAAGAGACAGTAGATACAGTTGGAATGTTATATATCATAAAGTACTATAAAAAATTGAAACAGTATTCACAAAATGAAACAAATCATCAATTAAAGTTAACATATAGAATTATATCTTAAAAAGTATTTATTAGGACATAAAAACAACAGTGACATGATTCCACTCTCTCAGAATGTATTCACATGATTCACAATCATAAATCAGTAATATTGATTTTGAATTATTCTTATGAAAAAAATCATAACAATTAGAATACTCTGCAGTTCTAACTCAATATCAGAGAAAAAAGTAGTGTTCAAGTTTTGAATGTAAGGTAGGACTAGGTACCATCCACAGATCTGTACCACCTTGAGATCGTATCTAAATGAGGCAAACTGTTGTTGAAAGTTATATCCTTTCGGTGAATAGAAGACCAAAGTTAATGCGAAGGCTCTCAACGTCCGATTAAATTTTGCCTAGTCGTTCCTTTCAACAATCTTTGAAATGAATTACCTGCCGCTCCAGGCCTGAAAAAGAAAGATTCTTCAATCTGGTTGCCTGATAATATTCATGTATGTACTTTTAACAATGAGCGAAAAGGATACATACCAATATTATAACGTCTGTTGATTCTGATACAAGTGATGTTTCTCTCAAACAATCCAGCAATGTTTTCATTGAAGTTATTTTAAGCTTCATCCTTCAACAGACTGCTGCTATGAACGAATCTTTTTATTTTGACTCTGGACTCTCTTCTATAATGTTAATATCCCTTTTCCATACCTTAGGCGTAGAAAAACCACTAGTGTGCGGATCTCCCACATAAGCTCTTTATCACAAATGAAACAGTAAAATTAATCATGAACTAGTGGAGCACTCAAATGAAATATTCACCTTCCCCTTCTTATTTGAGATGTTCATGGTTTCTCGGTAAAGCTGGAAGGCATTAAATCAGTATTCTCAACTGCTTGCTCCAGTTTGACAACAGGATATTCCACATTTTCTACAATGAAAACAAAAATCACACAAAATATGGTTAGTCAGCAATATAAGAAGAAATACAAGTTTTACCTTCTTTTCGGAGAACAAGCAATAGCATCATCATTCTGATAGATTTCTTCATCGAGAGATGAAATTTGATCTTCGCAAATATAATTCTTCGAATATTCACTTCTGTAGTGTGAATTATAACTGCATAATTATCTTTAAGCCTTGTGGGAGTTTCATTCGTAGTGGAGCTGGAGCTGCAAACGAGTTCGCAATTAATATAATGAAATTAGGCCAAATGATTTCTGCATACATATAACAATGATTACTGATACATATCTCCTATTTCTCTATTCCATCAAGTTGAACAATTCCCTTCATTTGAAACATTACTAAATTACTACATCACTATAATAATGCCTGTTGTATGTAGAATAATTTGGAAAGATTTTCCACAGAAACATCTCTATTTAATTGATTGAATTAAAATTCCAGGAAGCTCCTGTAATCTTACCTTGAATTACGTTAGTCTGAAGAATGGTTTCGCAGGAATAGGATTGGCATCATTATTAAGAAATTTGGTACCATTTAGTTTAGTTTTTGGTTCAAAATGTTCCGAACATAACTATTCTGTGGCAAGTTTCTATCTCCAGCTAAGTCCATAATTGAAATCCATATATTCCTTCTCCCAATATCAAATAAGTCTGAAAGAAACTCATGAGAATTGAACAATCTACGCCAATGATTTGCAAAACAGAACAAACCTGTAAAAACTCAAATTAGGGTTGTAGGAGTCCAATTTACCACATACTTGACACTTAAGAACCATTTTATTAATATTTTTTGCACAAAATATATGGAAATAGGTCCGAAAAACACTTTTTCAACTTTGAACTCGAGTAGACAGTTGACAGAATCGTCGAAATCCCAGAAAACTAAACGAATTCATCTCGGCAACGGTGTATCATACATCAAATGTCAAATCGGAGCAAACTCACCTGATTGGCCTAGAGAAATATCGATCGGATGAGAAACAATTTATGAATGAAACTGAGAAAACCGGTGTTGTCACGTTTAAGAGAAATGAATGTTAAAAAATCCTTGAATTTGGTTGTATAACTACGAATTCTGTTCTTACTGCCTTGAAAGTTCGGTCGAAATGACTTGGAATAGGTTGGGTATTAGCTTTTATATGATTTTACCCAAGTTTTCTGTGGATGAAGGTTTTAAGAGGGTATAAATTCCACCGAAAGGATCAATTATGTGGATGTAGTTTGTGATTGTTTATGGAATTCATTGAAATTCTTAATATTTCATTCTATAAGTACTCGTTTCGTACGATTACAAAATCAATATCATATATCAGTAATCTGGATAATTGTAGGTATTCCAAGTTGCTATTTCAGTATTTCTTAGCGTTTGATGTCAATAAATCTGATATCTTCGGAAACTTGACAACGTTGTGCATATTTTGGCGTAATTACCAATCCGTAGTAATACAGTCGTCCAGTTCAGTTCTGAAGGTAGGAATGTTGGCTTCAGTATTTATCATTGCATACCGCGTCTCCCTCTTCCTTTGTCTAAGGGAATTTCACATCGGAAAGAAACGATATTATACAATGCATAATACAGACACTTTTTTCGTTCAGTTGAACAGATCAATAGTCGAGAGAATCACGTGCTGTAACTGACTGAATCTCGTTGTCTGATTGCAATAAAGTAGTCTTCAATCTCTCATTGTTGGGAAGGGGTTAATTCATTCAGTATGTTCAGCAACCACAAGTAATTACGGGCCTGACACAGTAAACAAATCAATTGTTGTGCTGCTGGTTTCCTGCCTTTTTTAACTGACTAACCATCGATTGATTATATCGAAACAAATATAACGAATTCCATCCGTCTTCATAAAGGTATTGCACAGTTCATCTTGTGTATTCCACAACCAGCTCTTTCATTTGCAGATATCTAAGTTTCAAAACGTCCCCAAGAAACCAGAAAAAAAGATTTGTGTCCATCACCTCTATAACCAGATACACCGGACGCTATAGTCTACATAACTCTATTATGAATTCTTTCGATTATACGCTCTCTGTGTTGATTCATTCGAACCTACAGAAACATGACTTTCGTCCCAGGTCTAAAAAATCCATTCCCTTCCTCCTTCTCAATCTGTAAGTCCCTTTCCCGCATCTGCTTAATAAACCAACATACTCATCAGGTCCAGAACCAGGACAAGTCTGCATGTGAGGTAGCCGTGCATAATGATGTTCTTCTGTTTGCAGTTGTCCCGGTCTTTTGTGTGCGGAAATGAGAGTAACAACGCGGCTTACTTCTTCATAATACCGGAGGATGAGCGAAAAAACGTAACGAGATGTGCATCTCATTTACTTGGCATTCAGACGTGATGTTTATTATTCATTCCTGGTTCTTTCCGCCTTCTGATCTAATGAGCATGTAGGTCGTGAAGGGATAGAGGGAGCAGGAAAGATGCAGAAGGCGTGCTTCAATTTACTTTACATGTCTTCTCTTTTTATCGGGATGTAGTATGTATCAGTACAGTTGATGAGAAATAAAATTTTTGTTTTGTAAAACAAAAATTTTCTCTCAAAGAGGGAAGGTGTAGTATGTATCAGTGCAAACATCCTGTATAATTACCATACGTGAGACGGCAAGGCTGGTCCAACCTCGCATCATCTTAAAAACGTGTCTGAAATGGAACTGCTATTGAGATAACACGTAACGTAATCTGTGTGGTTATAACCATTAAGTATAAACACTAACAATGGAGATGTATGAATAACCAATAATCAATTGTTCAGAGGAGAGTCCGATTACATTATACCATGGCCATTCAGTTGAATATCCAATTAATTAAACAATTTTGATGAGTCTAAGTGTATCATTCCAAAATCCCTCTACTGTATAGACGATTGGCCGAACCTACCCTAGTTGGGTACATCATAGGGATTTGATTGAGGGTTGAAGGACAGCTGTGAGCTTGATTCTTATTGACATTTTAGTAATACATAACGCTATAGTTTTTTCGTATCTAGAGCGGAAAGTTGTAATTTGTCACAGCCAAATGTCGTTTCGCGTTCGGTGAAGCAATCGTTTGTGTGATGCATAGAGATAGAATAGTATAGAGTTGCTATCAATAAAATGAAAGTGGTATCAGATCCGCCATATTACTGCTCTATACGTCGAATTTTGACAATCATTGAATTTTTTCTAAAAATAGTGATTTTTTTACATTTTTCAAGTTAAATTGAGATTTCTTGTGCTTAATAAACAATAATGAAATGGTATCGTGTGCTGTATCTGATATCTTTTTATATGTGCATATTATCGCCTGAAGAAAAATTGTTTATTTGATATTCAATTGACCTTATTTGAACAGGATTCCTAAAGACCCAACAAGTCGTATTTTTTGGGTGAAATTCGTAAACAGAAAAAACTGGCAACTTAATTCAACCCTGAACTTTCAGCCATATTGGTAATATATAAGCCCCGCCCAGTGGTTCCATTTTTCCTTACACAATTGTATGTTATAGCGTCTCTTCTCTATTCTATCTCTATGGTGTGATGTCTGAAATTTTTCATTCTATCTTCTGTAGATTCTATGTAAACTAATTCCTTTTTTTCTTTCAGGTGAGTTTGCTTGGCAGAACTTCTTTTTGTGGTAAGATTTTTACAGGAATGCTAGCGGACATGACAGATCTTGTTCTGCATGATAATTTAAGCGAGCACGAAAATTCGGTTCAGTTGCAGTTAAGATAAATATAGATAATTGTGTGGCACGTAGCGTCTTTTTGTTGAAAACAAACGTTGTCTTGATCAATACTATCCAATTTCGGCCATAAAAATTCATTAATAATCTCTCTATAGCGCAATCCATTCTCCGTAACTATTGCTCCAACCTCATTTTCGAAAAAGTAAGGTCCAATGACTCCGCTAGACCATAAACCGCACCAAACAGTCACACGTTGAGGATAGAGAGGCTTTTCAACAATAATTCTTGGGTTTTCCGAGCCCCAGATGCGACAATTTTGCTTGTTGACGAAGCCACCGAGGTGGAAATGGGCCTCATCACTCAAGATGATTTTTCGATGGAATTCCGGATCATTTTCATGCATTTCAACGACCCAATCAGCAAAGACACGACGTTGTTGATGATCGGCCGGCTTGAGTTCTTGTGTTAACTGAACTTTACAACCCTTACGACCAAAATCTTTATAAAAAAAATATGGTGTAATGACGTTTGTGGAATGCCTAATTCCAAGGAACGACGAGGAATAGAAAAACTTGGCTACAGCAGCAATATTCTCAACTGTTCTTGAGCGACGTGTACAGGTTTTATCCTTCACATCACTAACTTGTCTCAACAGCTCGAATTTTTCCACCAATTCCTTTATTGCGGTCCGACAAGGTGCTCTACGATGACCCAAAAATGTTCGAGTTTTACGAACCGTCTCCGCCATTTCACATTTTTAGAGTGAATTTTAATAATTTTAATGCGTTCTTGAAGCGTATATCATTCTTTTCTATATATGGCGTAGTTTCTACTTGTCAAATGTCAAAAATGACAGCTTCAAACGTGAAATCTATCGAAATAGCGGGCTATCCAAAATAACACCTTTTTTTGGAAAACCCTTTAGTTCCAAAGGTTTTGTGCTTCAGAGGTAAGGAAAGCAAGAATGCATTACGTCAAATTCACAGCCAACCCTTAACACTGACGAGTACAGCTTTGACTTGATGGTCTTCAAGGAAAGTTACTCCTAATAAGGGTGCATTCTTCTGCTTTCCATTGTATCATTCCAAATTTCCACCAACGCTACCTCAAAAATTAATCCTAGATAAAAGATAAAACTCTTAGTTTCACCGCCACAAGTCAGCAACCTCCGGCTTACCCTTCGGGGAGTTACCGCGATTTGTTTCCCAGCTTCTCAGGGAATCTCGACGTCTTACGCCATACGTCTTCTGTCATTTCCGGATCCAGCAGACCGTATTCCGGGCGCGTAGGCCCACCCTCCATTCGCCAGACGCAATTAGGAATAATAACGATAACCGAAGCGGTTGGAAGTCGCTTCCTGTGCCACCCGGAAATGAGATGAGGCAAACTTCAAAACCTAGCGCCGTCCGCGTTCGTTCTGGAAATCGCAGGCGCTGGTGTAAGTTGATTAACGATCAAATAAACTCGCAGGTTCGGCGATACCCTGGGCTGTTTTATCTAGTGGTTTTTTTCTCGGGCTTCATTTGTCCTGCATTAAGGAGGGGGAAGATTAATGGCGGCACGGAAGTCGTTATTTTCTTATGAAGCGGAATCCATTTTTTCATCTGCTGCGTTATCGTACAATAAGGTCCAATTATGGGCGAAACTTGTTTGGATAGGGTTTTGGTATGGTCTGGTGTTTAAATAGGATAATATATCTGTACATACTCGTCGGTTTCTAGCTTTCTAGACCACTGAAACTTTAAAACTGCTCCACAAGAGTTAGAGTAGTATGTAATCATCAAGAAAATCGCTGTTGAATCATTTAAAACTCAATAATAACTTGAATAGATCTAATGAAAATCAGTATGAGAAATTTCGTCAATCTGGTCGCCTTTTTTATTTCTGAAGTTTGGTTCTTTGCATATGCTTCATGAATGTTCTTATTTTGAAATGGAGTCAGTTTATCAAAGGCTTTGATTTGAAAAGAGTTTTCTGAAAATTCCAAGACGTAAATCAACAAACTCTGGGGCTAATAGGGCTGTCGGAATGCTACAAGGTGGCCTATCTCAGGTTTTTAGCGAAAAGGCTTCAACTCAGCCAAAGTGTGATATCTCAACTTTGGAATGTTGAAAAGACCAAGGACGAAATACAACACCTGCTCAAGATCGTTTCATCACCGTTTCGGCGAGAAGAAACCTTAAATTAACTTGTAGAATGCTACTGAATACTCTTCAAAATGCAGATGGGGTTCAAGTTTCCATCGAAACCATCAGACGACGTTTGAGAGAGAATCTAGATTCTAGACGGCCATTAAGCGTGAAAGACTGGAATGGGCAAGGCAACATAACAATTGGGACTAACAATGGCGTAGTCTACTTCTCACGGATGAATCCAGATATTGACGATTTTCAGAATCTCGAAGATTAAAGGTATAGACAATCCCACGCATATCCCGTAATCGTCGCTATGTCCAAGAAGTCCATCCATTCCGAGGGGGTAGTGTTATGGTATGGGCCGGGATATGTTTCAACGGGCGCACAGATCTACACATTTGTCCTGGGAATATGACCGCCTTACACTATATGGAGCATATCATCGACAATGTTGTGCCAAATTTTCACGCTGCTATTGGTAAAACTTTTCAATTTCTTGACGATAACGCTAGACTGCATCGTGCAGCCATAGTTGAGAATGCGCGCGGGGAGCTTGGTGTTCCACATTCACCAATACCTACGCACTTACCACAGTTGAATTACATAGAACATGCATGAGATATGCTCCATAGAAGATTAGATCGTCATTAACCTACCCCAGGATCCTTAAATGGTCTCAGAGAGCTTATGTCCCGTTTATGGAACCAAATTTCTCACGAAATCTTCAACAACCTCGTGTGTAGTATGCAAAGAGAATGCCAAGCTGTTATTGATGCCCGTGGAGGCCATACAAAAATCGCATTTAAACTATATTTTCTTGCAATTTCAAAGTCAATATCTCTAAGTCATGTGGAGCAGTTTATTATCATACGAGTATCATAATATGGTTCAGAAGTTTTTGCAGGTTTCAAGCACTCATGACTTTGATCACCTCTTGTTTTCAATTGTTCTGTGGTCTTTCTCACTTTTCACGCCCTGTTGCTTGCCATAATCTACCTGAGAAATCTTCTTTCTGGCATGTGTTGGAGAATCTGAACACGAATACCAAAGTTCTATTATGGCTGCAATGACAACGAGAATGGATCATGCAAATCTTATTCGATTTACTGAATTTGCAAGTCCATTCAGCTCTCAATCTATCTTCATTCACATGATGATCGTAACAAACCAGGAACCATAATCAACATACACGAAATAGTCAATTCAGATCCGATCCGCTTCTAATTCGATAATGGATATCGGTTGTAGCGGAATCGATTACACGTCTAGCACCTTTCGCTTTTCGACCGACAGCGACGTCAAAAACAATAGAAACTCGACGTCTGAAGCGCCGAAATTGGACTGGAAGGTCGGGCTCGACGTGCGGAACAAACGTTTCCAATTAAAAGGTTTTTGGGAAGAGCGTTTTGCGGGAGACGTTGGCGTGGCGCCCTCTGACGTACGGAATTGGTTTGGACGGCCGTTTATTGTTAATCTCGCCGATGCCGGTGTTTATGGCGTAAAGGAGGATGAGGATGAGTCTTACGGCTCGAAGGGGGTCGATTGGAGTTGTTTGGTGTTATTGGGTGGGTGGATAGGGGGATGGTCTAGGTCTAGGGGATCCATATGGCGTTCGGGAGTTATTGATAGTTAATTGGAAATGACACTGGGAGGTGGGGATATATTCTCCAGATTCAGATTGAAACTGCTCGTTAGGAAAAAGCAATTTTAACTTTTGAGGTAGTGTCACTTTCGAGATGAACGTAAGACGAAGTGTGTTGCTTAAACATTCTTTCTTGACGACAAACTTGCAAAGAGTGCATCAGAGTTGGCACTGGCTGGACCCGAGCCTTTTGGTGGGCTTGGAAAAAAACAAAATAAGGCAGCAGTCCAGAGATAGGAGTTAAATAACATAATAACTCTCTGAAGAAACACTCCTGGACTTACTCAGGCCAAAAAACTCGTGATGAGCTGAACTTTGGGTGATGGTGAAACTGCTGATTGAGCGTCTAGAAAATCAGTAGATGAGATTTGTAGGCTCTGTAGATCAGAAGCAGAAACAGCTGACCAAATGGTTAACAAGTGTCCAGAGTTAGATGGTCTTAAAAAATATGGGAAAACCGTTCAGGACTCCCAAAAGATAATGTCTAAGGCCTTTGAAGAGGTGTTCGGTTTTATCAACGCCATTGACGATCTCCTTAGGTTTCTCTAAGCAGAAAAGATAACAAATGGTCCACTTGATCGGAGTACCTAGAAGGCTAACCTAGGTATAACGAACCCAGTATATAATAACAAGAACGCTCATTTACATTTGCTTCTCTATTCTGTATAATTAACGAAATTTGAAATCAAATGGCGCGTCTCATTCAAAAAAGTCAGAGCATATAACGTGCCTAAGGTTCCAATTAGAGTTATTCGGCAAACCTACGGTATTTTTTCCTAGGAACCAGCGCTCAAAACACTTCGTCTTCAAAATCTATCAGCTTCAAAGAATACGAGTATATCGTATATTTCATGTCGATTTTTTTCTTTCTGTCTGATTATTTGTTAGGTCAGAATTTGCTTCATGGCGCTCTTCAAAAACCTCATTTCACTATCTTGATGCAGCTAGTATTAAATTCTATATGTCAACATCTATGGGAGGGCCTAAGAAACGCAGGCTCTCCACATAATATTTGGATGATAATTGCTACTATCATGACCTGGTAGAAGAAGGAGATAATTTTTTTTATTAAGGTTATTAGTTCAAAAATATAAATATTCCCTTGAATTGAAAGCTAACAAAATACAAAACATTAAACAAAAAGTCCCTAGCTGAGGTTGATGCAAAACGGGGTACCACACTAGTCTGCGTATGATACCAGATCTGAGGGAAAAACCTCAGTAGAAAAAACCCTGTCTCGCCTTCTTTACAAAATTGAAACTTAAAATTATTTGAATAAATACTTTCAATATTCAGACACAAAATACTTAGTTCTTGTTCTTTGGCCAGGAGGGTGTTTTAAACCAGGTCTGGCCTTCCAAGGGATGATTTTTCTGATCTTCTGATCTTCGAAGACCGCTACAGAACCCTAATGAAAGCTATTCATCTCCCATAGATTCAAATAGTGGTATTTCATCCTGAATATCGAATTCAATTTCGGAATAATTAAAAAACGTGTGACAAACTTATGTCAAAATGACAAATATATGCCAATAATGATAGTCTTACACATGGCCGTCATCCTTCACTTCAGCCAAGTATTTCTAGCATTTCCTCGCAGAATACCGCGCCATTTCTGATTCCTACGTCTGAAACAAAACTGCCTGTTTTCCCAGGGCGAAAATCAACTTCGCGAGACTGAAAATGGAGATTTACGGTACCATCCACTTAGAGTAATGTCTGCAAATACATCTCTGTTACCAGACATGCCGGCAAGTCCGTTCTCGGCTACGGAACTATGATCCTGGGATTTATGGCACTTGTTCTGGGTAAATGGAATGCGGTTCGACTTAATTGCCCTTCCGCGTTTTTAATGTAACTGTATTTATTTCGTCACATTAACTTTTTGACACAGCGCGCTAAGTAATTTCAGACGGTTCGCTGATTACTGAAGCTCTGAGGCTTCTAGAAGGATGACTTTCAACTTCAAAACGAATTGAATGTAGCTCAGAGTGAAAAGTAAACCTTTAGATGCCTTCACGAGTTTGTTGACGCAGCCAAGTAGAATCAGTTTATGAACGTGAAAAACATTCGGTGTTGCGAACTTATGTCGTATCTTTATTTCGTATTGGGATAATTGGTCTACGGCTCCTCTACTATGGTACTAACAGCTACAGTCTGCTGCACAAAATTCTGTCAGTTTGGCAACATGGACTATTACTGTTTAGTTATTCGATGCGTCGTGTGTAAATTTTCGTTTCGATTTGGGTTCCATGAACTGAATTATTTTACCGATTTGGAGGCAGTTTATTGCTGCTTTAGGGTATTCCGGTAATTATAGCCATGAGAAAGTTACGAAAATGTTGTATTATATTCAGAAATTGTAGAAATGAAAATCTAACCTATTGTTCACTCCACCCCAGTTCGGCAGTAAAGTTGATAACAATGCAGTACTACAGGTTTAGAAATTCACATCTGAAACATACGATATACAATGCATCAGACAGAGAATTCTTCCGTCCAGTTGCACAAATGAATATTCGAGACAATCACGTGCTATAATAACACACTGAATTCCGTTGTCTTATTGCAATATTCTAGTCTTGTCTCTCTTTTATCGTTGGAAGCAGCATAATTAATTTCGTATGGTAGGCAACAGTAAATACTTGAATCGAGTATTTTGGGCATCCTGACAAATTAAATAATTCTATACGTGTACTGCAGGTTCCCTACCATACTGCGATAAGAGAAAGACAAGACTATGTTATTGTAATAAGTCAACGGAATTCATTCAGTTACAGCACGTGATTATCTCGACTATTCATCTGTGCAACTTGGAGGGAGGAAGAATTCTCTGTCTGATGCATTAGGGGCGTTCGGCATCGACATCGGACTGGTCGGGTCGATCTGAACCGTTCGTTTATAGTATTACATCCGGATTGAGGGGAGTACACATCTGGACCGTTCGGCATAAAAACCTGAGCAATCGGATGACGATCTTTTTGCTCGGTCTATTCCGACGGATCAAAGCGATTTTATCCATATAGTTTTATATTTTTTATATATTTTTTTGTTTTATGTTGAGTTTTCTGATCCGACAAGCGATAGAATGAAAAATTATAATACTTATGAACACTTTTATTCTTCTGTTTTCGTTTATTCATTAAAAACCTTTTTAATTCATGAAAATTTTTCGATATAGCTATCGTAGTTATGGATGGCAGGAGGAGATATTGCTTTCTCGTTTCTTTTTCGTGTAATTATTGAGATAATTGAGATTTTACGGTAGAGCTACGGAAGGGGTGAAAGTATTGGAAAACGATGAGCATATTTCCCAAAATAGAAGCAGAAATAGAGCGGCATGTTCTGTGGCAGATGCTCTCTACCGTTCGTTTATTCGCGGATATCACAGATGAATATGTACGATCACGTGACTAAAAAATCCGTCTGCTCGCGGAGGTCAATGCCGAACGGGCTTATTGTATATCGTATGTTTCAGATGTGAATTTCCAAATCTGTATATTCGAACGCAGGGGCATCTCTATGTTTACTTTTTACTCTGAAGAATTTGGCCACAAGCATTCCCTAAATAAAATAATTCAGGAGGGGGCAAACGGGTTATAAATTCTTCCAATCTGAAACAACCCTTAAAATAATACCAGCATTTTCGCTTGAACCTCCTACATCAGTACGAAAACAACTTTCGTCATTTTTCCCTGTCATCCGCCGAACTGAAGAATTCCAATTTTCCCTGAAATATTCCCGGAATCCAGGGGAAAATACGGAAAAACAAGCGTCTACAAGCACCTGTTCCAGGTATTTACGCCGAAATTACCCTTCCACTTTTCCGTGAACCTAGAGAGACAAATTCGAAATCGTACGCGTTGCCGTCGTATTTTACGACATATTTTCCAAGAGAACATTATTCAAAGAGGCAGGGAGGCCAACGGAAGAATGCATACTCCAAACTCTCATCCGGACTCTTTATATACGACCATAATTCACAGGGTGGCACCCACGCTCAGGTTCAGGTGCAAGTGTTAAATTTTCCAGCTCCGAATTGATAACTCGCGATTTTTCACGGATACCAACCGCAATTTTCACTATTTTTCCAACGAGGGTTTTCCGGAAAAATGGGAGTAGCTTAGCTTGATCCAAGACGTTCGCTTTTGATGAATGGATGAACATGCAAGACCGCGGAAATAATTTCAGCTATACGTTATAGTGTTGGAAATAAATGTGGATGAGTATAGCTATGAACTATTTCCTTCATAACGTCCGTAAGATTGAGCTTTGTTACTGAAAATGACAAGTTTGTGTCACTAAAGTTGGGTGGACTTTGTAATGCATAAAAGTATGAAGCGTAGACAATTCCTATTATTCTGAAGGACCACCCCTTTCGAAATACTGAAATCAGATTTAAAATAATGGATAATATAAAATCGTGGTTCTGACGAGACTCATTATTCACTACTGTCAGATGCTTCATGCATTCAGCTCAAATATAATATACGCAAAAAATTGAACGCACATTCTGAAAATCTCAATTTTAATGAAAGTTAACTCTACATTGACATTATAACTTATATGTGAAAGAAGAGAAATAAGCAATTTTCAAAATACTTGAATGCTGATAGGTGGTTTAATACTTGGTATTTCCCCTCCTCGTGTTAATTACAGCTCGGCAACGACGGTCCATACTCAAAATGAGTGATCTTAAAATGTTCTGATCTAATCCTTCCCAGATTTCTCTGAGTTGGATTCCTAAGTCATTAAGAGTAGCTGGATGATTTTCTGAACTTCCCAGCCTTCTATTAAGCTTATCCAAATCTGCTCAATCAGATTGAGATCTGGACTTCTTGCTGGCCATTCTATTCGAGAGACTTCAACCTCTTCAAGGTACTCCTGAACAATGCGCGCACGATGGGGTATGGCATTATCGTCGATAAAAATTGAATTTTCACCAATGTATGGGTCAAATGGCACTACATGCTCTTCAAGAATGTTCTTTATATACCTATCAGCATTCATGGCTCCATTATCAACGACCACTAGGTCTGTGCAAGCAGTCAAAGATATTCCACCCCATACCATAATCGATCCTCCCCCGAAACCAGTAGTATTCAGGAAATTGCACTGAGCATATCTTTCATGTGGACGTCTGTAAAGGGAAACGTCGATCACAATGGTAGAGGCAGAATCTAGACTCATCTGTGAAGAGAACTCTTTCCCAATCAGCCTCTTTCCAATGGATATGCTCTCTCGCAAAACCAAACGCACCCTTCGATGGGCTGGGGTGAGAGCTGGGCCTCTTGCCGCGACACGAGGCCCTAAATCATATTCTCTGTGGCGATTTCTTATTGTCTGAGTGCTAATTTGCATCGCAAGAGTTTGTTAAAGCTGATTTTGAAGGAGGCGAGCGTTTGCAAACCGTTGTCTCAACGAAAAAACTCTCAAGTAACGTTCTTGAATGGCAGTTGTTACCCGCGGTCCTGGTCTTCGGACATTCATACCTGTCTCCCTGAATCGCTGCAACATTCTGGACACACTTGTATGGGAAACTCCAAACCTTTCTCTAACTCTTGTGTATGTCCACCCTTCTTCTCGCAAAACTACCGCTTGGGCACATTCCTCTTGGGTTGAATTGCGTTTTTCGCGTTGCATAGCGATCGAGTGTAGAAAATCAAACGAAGGAAAAACTATTGATCACTAGAATTGATCGACAAAAACTGATTTTATAATGGAGCCAATACATTCAAAATCTGATAATCTAATCTTTTTTATTTCTGCTGCGAAAAACACATCTATTGAAGAAAAACGTTGAAAGTGGATAACATATGCATGCATAATTCTGATAAAAATAATTTTCATTGAGAACACCTTCAATTTTAGAATAAGTTTGAGATTTCCATAATGTGCGTTAATTTTTTTGCGCAGTGTATTAATTCGCTGAAACTCATACTTCTTCAGTGCTTTAGAGTTGGGTGGTGATACCGTTATCGAGTTTTTCTTATTGGCTTATTGGAATATTGTAGATTGCTTTAAACTGTGGTAATGTATTCACATAAAACTTCAAGTAGATTCATATTCATTTTTCTTTTATGAATGTAAAGCTTTTCTACAATTTCTTTTCTTTCCTTATAATTGTTTTCAATTTTCTAAATTATTTCAGCGTATAAACAGTTCATAACAACTCAAATTATTTGAAGATTGTCGTATTGTATCTTTTTTTTGTTATTGAACTCACAAAAAATCACACGATCTAAACGTATCTTCACCTGATCTCTGCGTACGTAAACGGCTTCTTAAAAGATCCCAATAAATTAGCAGCACTCTAAATACAACTAATTCCGTACATCTTGTCAACCACGACGCCGACGTAACATCTGTGCGCGTCGTCGTCCCTGCAGACGCCAGGCGTCATCAGCAGAGACGTCGCAAGATCCGACGTCGACGCCAAGAAAAGTGACCACAGGTGCGTTCGATTCCCATGCAAATGAGGACGTCAAGAGCTCTGTCGTTGCTCGTAATGCCACGTAATTTTTGCCGGGCACAGCTGTTTATCTTTTACGCTATGGAAATGCGAGAGGGAATTCGTAGCTTATTTTGCATAGGAATATGTTAGCAGAAAGGTTCAGAATTTTGTTGAATACGAAACATACATATGTCACTCAAGCTGTCACTGGTTATTTGGTAATTTCTCAGATACTTTCAGTTATGTACTCACACAATATTTTTTCTGTTTGTTTGCTTGTAAAGCAAAATGGTGCTATAATACCTCAAATTCTCTGCTAAATTTTAATAGTTGAATTTTATCAGTATGTGTGAGTACTGGGAGTTTTTTTCTTGCGAATTTATTTATTATAACTGTCTATTCAGTAGTACGGAAGACTGTTCTGATTAACAACATTTTCAATGCTTAAACTCTAAACGATATTCATGAGAACGTTCAATTCATTTGAATGAAAACGTACTGACTTAGAAAAAATGAAGGTGAATACACTTAACTACAGAGAGGTCAAACCACTAAGTTGATTTTTCTGTGGGTCTGAAAAAGACCAAAAAAAGGCAGCGGTGCAGCAATGGTAGTTGAATAACATAAGAACATCAATTTTCTTTTGGAATAAACAGCTGTTTTTTTTAAGCTATGGAAATGCAAGAGAAAATTCGTTGCTTATTTTGCATAGTAATATGTAAGCAGAAAGGTTCAGAATTTTGTTAAAAACGAAACATACATATGTCATTCAAGCTGTCACTGGTTATTTGGTAATTTCTCAGATATTTTTAGTTATGTACTCATACAATATTTTTGCTGTTTTTTTTTCTTGTTAAGCAAAATGGTGCTATAATACCTCAGATTCGCTGCTAAGTTGAATTTCATTGGTATGTGTAAGTCTCCTCTCGCGAATTTATTTATCATAACTGTCTATTAAGTAGTACCGAAAACTGTTCTGATGAACAACATTTTCAATGATTGAACTCTAAACGATATTCATGGGGACGTTCAATTCATTTCAATGAAATCGTACTGACTTAGAAAAAATGAAGGTGGATACATTTAACTACAGAGAGATCAAATCACTAAGCTGAGTCTTTCTCTGGACCTGAAAAAAAAACAAAAAAGACAGCGGTTCAGCAATGGTATTTGAATGACAAAAGAACGACCTCTATCAAATTATTTGAGATCAAACAGACTTGGAATATTCTTTCGGTTCTATCTACAGTGTGTTTGGTTACGAGTTAGCGATAATTTAAGGTCATCAAATATACCTAATATAATCGACAAAAACACCCAAACTTGGAAGTTTACCCCCTTAGTTTTGGAGTAGCCCCCATATTGAATTTACTTTTTTATTTTCGTTGACCCTTCCAAATGATATCGATTTCTTTGGACATAATGGTCCTACAGATGTGAAAAAAATGTTTTTTGAAAGATGACACTACCACCTTTCATTGAAGTATAACAATTCAGAAACATTCAACTTGAAAACGCCATAAAAAAATTCTTTAAAAAAGTTCATAGTAAAAATATGTACTGATTTTCTTAGTAAATCCGCAATAGTACAAGAACTAGCACATTGAAGTATAATTTTTTTCAATGATTTAACACGCAAGGATTTTAGCTACAAAACAACACTCACATCATATCTATAAGTTAGATAATTTAAGAGTGATTGCTGTTCGAACATGATCACTACGCGAGCAAAAGACACAAGTCGTCATGAAGGCCACTGCCTGTCTACAGAGCAGAGGCGTCTTGTTGAGCTATTTTTTGATTAATTTGTTTGTTTGATCATTGAAAATTGTCGAAAGTACAGTACTGAGGTTTTTTTTATTTTATCAATTTTCATAAGGGTCATGTTCGAACAGCAATAACTCTCAAATTATGTAACTTACAGGAATGATGTGAGTGTTTTTTTGTAGCTTGTGTTCTTGCGTGTTAAATCATTGAAAAAAAATTAAACTTCAATGTGCTAGTTCTTGTAATATTGCGGATTAACTGAGAAAATCAGTACATATTTCCACTATGAACTTCTTCAAAGAATTTTTTTATGCCGTTTTCAAGTTGTATGTTTTTATTTTGTAATACTTCAACGAAAAGTGGTAGTTTCATCTTCCAAAAAACATTTTTTTAACATCTGTAGGACCTTTATGTCCAAAGAAATCGAAATTATTTGGAGGGTTCAACGAAAATAAAAAAGTAAATTTAAAATGGAGGCTACTCCAGAACTAAGGGGGTGAACTTCCAAGTTTGGGTGTTTTTGTCGATAATATTAGGTATGTTTGATGACCTTAAAGTATCGCTAACGGCTAAGTCATGACCAAACACACTGTATAATACCTTCGCAAAGAAGCTATGCTGTTATTAATTTCAGTGTAAGGAAAGTTCACACTAAACGATTAACGAATAAGTTGTTGTTTTTGCTCTTGCTCTTTCTTTCTATGGTTTAAAACTACCTTAGAACAAATTCACTTCGGTTCGATTCTAGTTTATCAATTTCAATGATAAATAGATGGGAAGGCCGTTCTGTAAGCTTGACCTTTATGTAAAATATTCTGACCCCAACAATGGTAATGTTATTTCTTAATCCAATATGCAGCTGACACAAAACCCCCAATTAGTCGAGTTTGGCTTCATGCCAAATTAGAACAACCCATCTTTTTCGAATTAAATCCCAAATCTGCTCGTAAAAAGTCGAAGAATAAATTAATCAAATCATATCTTTCGCGTTTCCCCTAAAGTTGTTAAGGTGGTTTGTTTATTAGAGCTGAATTTAATTGTTATCTCGTTTCTGAAACCGCGTTTGATGTAATTCTAATTGAGGCTCAGCTGGATTTTTGCTCGGCCCCCCTTTTTCTCGTTTATTCCGTTGAATTTTTATGCTAATCTGTCTTCTGTATCGGGGTTCGTAACGCGATTATGCGGTATAAATACTGTCAAGGTTATCTGTTTCTTTTGAGTGTAGGATTTTTCGGAAATCTTGTTCGTAGAAACTCTTTATTCGCATTTTTTCTTGGTTATTTTCTGTAGCAATTGCGTTTCTTGAACAACAATAAATTATCCTTTCTATTTGAATCCTCCAATTTAATGGGGATACAAAACTTTCGATTTTATCTTCAATTTCGGAACACCCACTGAAAAACTCAACACTTACCAAATGACAAAGGTATACAGCCTTCGTCAATCGTAAAAAATAACGCTCTGTCACAAGCGAATCCTGAACCATGAATAATAAATTATTTTATACTCCATAAACTTACCCTATCCCCCATCCAATCCTGTTGAGTTTCATGCCTCATCCTCCAGGAACATGGCGTACCCCGGTCCCAATTTCCCAGGAGTCGGGTAGAGCCATAACTTGAACGTCGTATTGGAAAAAATCGCGAAAGAACCCCCAGGCACGTACGGACAAATCCATATCGAATTGCCGCCGTTTTTGGGGGGCTCCCCGGCCGTGCCAGTTTGTTTATAACCTTCCAGAAATTGTAACGGTTATACTTGCAGAATTGTCACACTTCGTAACAGTAATATGGTGGCGGCCTCTAGTAGAAAATTCAGAAAATGAACCCTTGTTATTAGAATTCTTTTGAGTTATCTGTCATGAAACTGCTGCTGATTTTTCACACCTACCGATGAAAATAAGACAGTTTTTCAGCTGAATGATAAGAAAATCATGTATTGCACACTTGAAATTTTATATTGTTATAACTGATATTTTTTCAGTGTTCAGAGTTCTTTAACTAAGAAATATGGGTGACAATACTTTTTCAATACAGGGTCAAATCTACTTTGAATATAATCAACTTTATTACAAAATATACAATGACAACATCATCGAAAAATTACCATATGTCAACTTGACTTTTTCTATATAGTAGGGACATATTACGACCACCAAATGTTCAAAACTTCAAAAAAACATTGAGTAAGTGTTAGGCGGCTCGTAGCCTAAAGTTCATCTTGTGAATAAAAGCAATTATTATACGCTCTTTGCATTATAAAGCTTCTATAAATGCACTGGTATCTATAGTCCGTTCACGAAATGTTGAGCGCATATTAGGCGTTTCTCTATTTATCTGAAGTTGGCAGTGTTTGCCTCGGTGTTTGCTGTTAACGTAAAATAAATTCATTGTACCTGGCTCGTCCGACGAGCTTGCGAGTTATCAGAGAATTCTATGTTATATTGACAACATTGCGTATCAATCTGACAAGAAAATGAACACCATTAGCTAAAATTTCAATATGCACAGTGGAATATGCCAAATTGTCCTGGCCAACCGATGGCTCAACCTTTCGTGAACGGAGTATATACGAATAAATCGAATATGTTCGTTAATTCAACGTTTAGCACCTCATCTCACTTTCTCTGCGATCCTTTTCGAGAACCATTCGAATTTGAAGCTGTCAGTAGCTAACTGTTTGTTTTTATGGACTCTTAAGTTCAAATCGACTGAATATTCTTAATGAATGAGAGAAAATTTCCTTCGAATTTTTCCTTTAAAAATGTGTTTACGAGCAAGATTCTGATTTGATTTCTTCGAAGGAAGGAGTTTTTTTGACGGATTCAAGTTTAGAGACCGCGAATTGCGTTCATAGTAGCAAATTCTGAATTATTCATGATCACTGAGTAGTATCCTATCTGATATACCATGTGTTTGGTCATGACTTAGCGATAATTTAAGGTAATCAAATAAACCTAATATTATCGACAAAAACACCCAAACTTGAAAGTTTACCCCCTTAGTTTTGGAGTAGCCCCCATTTTAAATTTACTTTTTTATTTTCCTTGACCCTTCCAAATAATATCGATGTGAAAAAAATGTTTTTTGAAAGATGATACTACCACCTTTCATCGAAGTTTAACAATCTAAGGGGGTAAACTTCCAAGTTTGGGTGTTTTTGTCGATAATGTAAGGTATATTTGATGACCTTAAATTATCGCTAGGTCATGACCATACACACTGTATATGTAGTGCAGCTTTCCCAGCGGCTCAGTGACGAGTCTTCCCCCTTGTAAACAATAAGTTGTACGCGATATCCGATAGAAAATGCTTTGTGTCTGAATACCTCTTTCTAATATCTCATTTTACTTCTAATAACGCCATAGACGCCGTGCTCCAATGGCTACTCTCGAAAGGCTGTTGAACAGGTCAATATTCATATTCGAATTCGTGTCAATGCAACGCCTGCACTAAATATTTCATTATCATCTACTATTCTTTAAGGTCACTGCATGGTGACGTATCTGGTTTATCTGTGTAGCCGCTTTTCCAGCGGCACAGTAAAACCTCAGAGCTTCTCAGAGCTTCTCAGAGCTTCATATTGTTGCCAGCAACAATCCCCACTACTCCTATTTTCTCCCTCGCTGTCGCAGAAAAATACAAGTGTAGTTGGTTTATTTCAACTACAGACGGGGCGTGTTCGGACAGATTTTGACAACCAGAAACCAAAAGGAGGGTGTCAGGGGAAGTTTTCTTGATATCCTCTTATTGGTTGAATTGCTGTCGCTGGCAACACTACGAAGCTCTGAGAACCAGGCTTAACGCGTCTTCTTTGTCGTAAAGAATAAGTTGTACGGGATATTCGATAAAACGTACTCTTTGACTGAAATCCTCTTTCTTATATCTCATTTTACTTCTGGTAACGCCATAGACGTCGTGTTCCAATGTCCACTCTCGACATGCTTTTGAACAGGTCAACGCAACGCCTGCACAAAACCGTAACATTCTCATCTCCAAAAGTAACACGAGTTACATTTGTAGCTCAATCCCCGGAGCCAAAATAAAGACTCGTTTTTATTCCATCCCTTATGGGATCGCGTGACGGGACGTTTTAGTTTATAGGCGCGTCCACAGGGCTGGGAATTCAGGCATGTTTACGTCCGACGCTCGGCGTTTTCCAAAAACCGACGGGGGTCGTATATAGAGCCGCCCGCTCCGGCGGGATTCGAACCCGTACCGCCGCATGTATAATTTAAATTGAAACGAATTGCAGGTGTCGTAGTAGGCTGCGTTTTTGCGGTATTCGAGAGCCGCTTTATTCGGTGTAGGCGATATTGCAGCCGTTAATTCTTCGCGCCGTGCGATTTTTTGCGGCATTGCCGTATATGCGCTGTGAAAGCGGAAATTTTTATTTTGCGCGCTTCATAAGTCATAGTTAATAACCTGTGGTTGAATTGCGTCAAATAGACAAAGGGGGATGAATTGCACAAATTCGTTTGAAAAAATACAGTGCGCAAAAAAATTAATTCACATTATGGAAATCTCAAATTCATTCTATAACTGAAGGTGTTCTCAATGATAATTATTTTGATCAGAATTATGCATGCATATGTTATCCACTTTCAACGTTTTTCTTCAACACAGATGTTTTTTCCCAGCAGGAATAAAAAAAGATGAGATTATTAGATTTTGAATGTATGCTCCATTCTTAAATCAGTTGTTCTCGATCAATTCTAGTGATCAATAGTTTTTCTTTCGTTTGATTTTCTACAGTCGATCGCTATGCAACGCGAAACACGCAATTTGACCCATGAGGAATGTACCCAAGCGGTAGTTTTGCGAGAAGAAGGGTGGACATACCCAAGAATTGGAGAAAGATATTAAGTTTCCCATACAAGTGTGTCCAGAATGTTGCAGCGATTCAGGGAGAGAGGTATGATGTCCGAAGAACAGGACAGGGAAGACCATGAGTACTTGAGAGTTTCTTCGTTGAGACAACGGTTTGCAACCGCTCGCCTCCTTCAAAATCAGCCTGAGCAAACTCATTGGGTGCAATCTAGCACTCAGACAATAAGAAATCGCCTCAGAGAATATGATTTAAAACCTCGTGCAGCGAGAAGAGGCCCAGCCCATCAAAGGGCGCGTTTAGATTTTGCGAGAGAGCATATCAATCGGGAAGAGGCTGATTGGGAAAGAGTTCTTTTCACAGATGAGTCTAGATTCTGCCTCTACCATTGTGATCGACGTTCCCTTGTATACAGACGTCCACATGAAAGATATGCTCAGTGCAATTTCCTGAATACTACTGGTTTCGGGGGAACGATCGATTATGGCATGTGGTGGAATATCTTTGACTGCTCGCACAGACCTAGTAGTCATTGATAATGGAACTATGAATGCTGATAGGTATATAAGGAACATTCTTAAAGAGCATGTAGTATACATTGGTGAAAATTTCATTTTTATCGACGAAAATGCCAGACCCCTTCGTGCGCATCGTTCAGGAGTACCTTGAAGAGGTTGAAGTCTCTCGAATGGAATGGTCAGCAAGAAGTCCAAATCTCAATCCGATTGAGCAGGTTTGGGGCAACCTCAATAGAAGCTGAGAAGTTCAGAAAATCATCCAGCTGCTCTTGATGACTAAGCAATCCAACTCTTGTGTATGCCCACCCTTCTTCTTGCAAAACTACCGCTTAGGCACATTCCTCTTGGGTCAAATTGCGTGTTTCATAGCGATCGAGTGTAGAAAATCAAACGAAAGAAAAACTATTGATCATTAGAATTGATCGAGAACAACTGATTTCAGAATGGAGCCGATACATTCATAATCTGATAATCTTATCTTTTTTTATTCCTGCTGGAAAAAAAACATCTGTATTGAAGAAGAACGTTGAAAGTGGATAACATATGCATGCATAATTCTGATAAAAATAATTTTCATTGAGAACACCTACAGTTGTAGAATAAATTTGAGATTTTCATAATGTGCGTTAATTTTTTTGAGCAGTGTATATGCCTTTCATCTCTACTTTACAACAAATTCGACAACAAAAGGTTCACTTGTCAAAATAAGTTCCATTTTAATGACCACATGTTCGTCCACTACTTCAGTGAAGCCAAGTTATGTTTACAATCTATAGCTGTAGTCAACACGAGTTATCACTGGTGCATCAAATACTCCACTGATGCTCAGTTGCAGGAACGTCCATTAAAATTTAAAGGTCCATTAAACCCTTAATCCTCCATTAGTTCCTTGTAATAATGGAGGATTAAGAGTTTAATGGACCTTTAAATTTTAATGGACGTTCCTGCAACTGACACTGAGAAAGCTAATCCCCAGACGAAGCTTTGATAGACGAGAGATCGAACGTCGCGTCGTCTGTCCCCTTATTCTGGACAAGTGATCTTTCAAAGCGTATACGAACTTCATTGCGCGAGTCCTTCTTTTACCTGCAAAAATGCAGACCGCGCAACGAAGTTCATATTCGCTTTGAAAGATCACTTGTCGAGATTACAGGGCCTGTGCAAATGCTAAATTTTCGAGTCAATTAGCGTTCTTCATTGAAAATCATCGAAAACAGAGTAAGAAACCTCAATTCCTCAATATAAACATAAGTTAACTTCTAACTCCGCTGAGACACAATATCAAAAGACTTTCGAACGGAATTTATGAACAGGGTCAAGAATCCGCTATAACTCACACGAGCGTGTTGCATAGTATCCTCAGTAGCCGCTCTGCATAATTCAGGTTCAGCAGGCATTGAGTGCTATAAAATATTTATAGAACCATACTTGCATCAAAACGAAATGAGTTGACCCATGAAACGGGGGTTCATCAATCATTCATGTATTTGAGCGAAGATTTATCATCGCGGAAAAAGTTGACGTGTAGTGTGTGAAAATGGTTTTTCTTTCACGATGAACGTTCAACATCGCGTTTTTTGCGGTTTACCGTTTTCCTCACATTGAGGAATTGTATTCTGGAGGGTGTAATGAGTTTTTGAATTTTTTAGTGCGTTCTTTTTCGCTGTTTCGTCGTTTTTCATCCTGGAAACAAAATGCGTCGCATGATGACTTTTTCTTTTTGAGTTGCGATGAATTTTTCACGAAAGAAACGGCTCTCTCGAGTGAAATTAGATGAGTTGGCGAAATTTTTGCTGGACATTTTGCCTGATATTTTCATTGTTGCGAAAGGGTGCAATGGCATATGACAGAAAGGATTATTGAATTGTCAAATTTATTTATGACAGTAATTTCTTCAAAAAAAAACAAAAAAAGAAACAAATTTCGAAAAGTATCATAGCTCAATATATCAAATGCTTTAGTTTCCTATTATATTAGCTGTTCTTTTTGTTAAATCGTAGAAATCGATTATAATGGCCATTTAAAAATATTGTTGATAATAATTATATTAGTTATTCACTTTTATTGGGTTTTTTAATGTTGTTAGATCACGTTTGAAGATACAGTGGAACTTTCCCATTACGAAAGCGCTAAATCCGCAAAAAATTGGTTATAAAAAATTTCGTTATACAGAAAATTTGTTTCCATAGTCGGCAATGTCGCGATTGACTTCAATGATGAATTTAAGTTTATCATTCAAACTTAAGCTCTTTCTTTTAGACATTTTCGCACAACTTTCACACTAACGTAATGGTTAGATTGAAACCAATCAGCCAAGGGTGCTTTTAAAACTGTTTCAGAAGGATTTCTCTGCCTGTCATAATGATTTAGTCCAAGGTCGGGATTCATTACGTTCGTCCGGAAAAATTACGGAAAAAACCGACCCATTATACTTTCTTACCAATACCCATTCAAAGAGTGATGTTCTTTGTATATTTCGTTATAGAGAGAACTTGCTTCGTTTCAGAGGGTGTTTTTAATATGGAATTTGAACTCCAAGTGCAATGTCTTGTACGAAATTCGTTAACCAGATAAATTCGTTATACAGACGTTCGTTATAGGGAAGTTCCACTGTATTTTGTATCTATGAAATTCAATGACATAAATGTAGGTTCAGCTCGGGTTAAAGTAAGATTTTGTTTTCAATATCATTTACTCTCGAAAGAAGTGCATGAATGAAATAATAAATTTTGTTCCCCTCAATATTTTTTCGGAAATGAGGCTTGACACAACATTCATAGAAGCTTCGAAGTATTCAGTCATTCATCTTTGTAAGTATTTATATTTTCACCCTTGAAGAACCCTAGCTTCGTGACTAGCCATAATAAATAATTCCCTACACTAAAAACACCCTATAATCTCTCTTTCAAGAGCTACCATTATGCGCGTACTCAACAATGCGTTTCGTACACCTCTGGCCGAAAGTGTTGATACCAATAACTTACCGTTCGTGACCGAAACGTATTCCGATAAATTAGAACCAAACAAAGGGGGCGTAAACGATTTATTCGCCTCCGTAGTTGCATTTCGGACGCAACACGGCCAATATTTCACCCAGGGGTGGCTGCTGGAACAGCTCTACGGTAGGAATTAACCTTTCCCATATCTCCGAGCCAAGATGAATGGAGATGGACGAGAAAGCATCGAAGGAACGCGCATATATCAGATCCTGAGGCATACCAATCTGACGAATTGTCTGAATTATTCATCGTTCCATGGAATGCTGATGAAGAGCTAAATAATTCACCTGGTCTCCTTGCGTGTCTGCTAGGGCTATAGAGACCAGACCTGAATCAAACCGAATATTCTTGAATCATTCGTGAGTTGGTTTGTCTTGTGCATTGAATATGCAAGGAAATTTTGGGTGTTTTCGATTCGGCCTATTGTTTATTGAAGAGAATGAATGAAATCGCTTTTTATCTGGCTCGCAGAATCATGAAATTCCAATAGAACTGATGGTCTTGTTCGATTTGATGGACCATGGAAGTTACTCCTGGATTTGCTGATAATCAGGTAGCAAACCTTAGTGACCTTCATTCATTCTTTGCCTCTTTTAAATTTGCTGTTGGCAAGTTATCGCAACTGCCTTAATTGTCCGAACTAAACACATTTATTGATATTATGCGGGCCACATCTATATGAGAAGAAATGTAGCCTGCTGGAAGCAATATGAATATCTTTCAAATATAAGCTCCAACCTGGCAACTGTTTTGGACACATGAGTATAACGAATCAATTGTTTTCGGCGAAACCATCGGATATTATGCCAGCCATCTTCTATTTCGAAACTTCCTTTGAAAAAGTCATAGCTGACCGTCCTAGAGCAACAAGTTGCGTAAATCGCTTGGAAATAAACCCATCCATACGGTTTACTGATGGATCAAAATCAGGCACTGGCATGCCAAGTAGCATTTGAATGACGACAACCACATTATGCACCAAAAGTAACGTTGTAATTGGTTTAGGAATTAGTCGTTCTTGAAACGTCGCATTGAAGACCACCTTAAAACATAGTCGTGACGTTAAGCATGACTATAGTTGCGCTAATCGTCGTGACAACGGTGAGGCAACTGCATACGAAGTAGTTACTATTTTGGGAATAGGAACGACGTTCTTATAACGCTTATTAGACAACTTTAGTAAAGTTTTCTGCAACGCCGTCTCAGTGCAGAGATTACGTTGTTGGATTCAACTATAACCAATGGAGATTTTCTATTGAAGTTAAGAAGTAGTTGACTTGAAAACGTTGTCGCGTAGTCATTTCAGCAACCTTCGAAAACGATGAGAAATATCATATTAAACTGAATTATTATATTTGTGTCGATAACTTCATCAAAATTATTTCATTCGCTAACCCAAATGAAACTTTCGAATAGTAAAGAAGAATATTTTCAGATTAAATCGAGCAAAGATCACGTGTACCTATATTATTTACGTCGATGCTATTGTTTTACTTCTCCTCCAAAATCTGTACATTTAACTACTACTGATTAGTCACTAATATGCAAACTGCATCTGGACCTAGTTGAAATATTTACATGATAGCCATCGGTAATCATTTAGTTGAAATATCAACTATCTTAACGTCATATGTGGAATGAACTTCGTTCCTATAGATGGCGCATGTGTAAACTAGTTGCATCGAAGTAAACTTCGCAACGTTAAGAACGTTTCGACAACGTAAATCTGATAACTGTAGTTGCAGCATAAGGTTCAAATGAACTTACAATACATTCATAGTGAAAAGATATTCAATAAAATCTAACTACGATAGTAACTAGTAACTATTCTGTTGTAATTCGTCTATAGCACCCTGTAAAAGAAACACGAAACGTTTTTTCCGCATCTGAAACACCCATACGTCCCTGCTTACACGCCATTATCACCCCCTTTTCTATTAAAGGTCTAAAAGAAAACAACCCTCAAAGAGGGTGCGAGAGCTAGTTTATTGAAACTTTTTCCGCCGCTCGACTCTAAACTGTATAATATGCGCGGATTTTCCGTTTATATGTAGAAGTTTCCGCTTTATTGAAAATCTTCAAAGAGCATCAGTAAACATTGTCTAAAAGAAGCGAACTCGAGTCTGGCAACATCCCCTCAAGTCTCACTTGTTTGTTTGCATTCTCCCCCATAAAGCGACTGCTTCCGATTCACTTTCTTCTTCTTCTTCTTTGGAGTGGCTGGCGCGGAACGAATGTAAAAATGTTTTTTTCGGTTTATGGACGTTGTTTCGACCGCATCTGGCGCTCGACGTCTTCAGGAATATGTCAGCGTTCTGCTTTGAGCGATATTCAGGAAAGTATGCCGCAGGAATTAATGTTTGCAGCCGATGTTATTGGTTCCAGATTTCGGAAAATAAATGTTTTCTTTCGTTGGAATTTATCTGCTTGAATTAAATTTTTGATGTCTGAGAGTTTTATTATTATTGTTTTTTTTGTTTCAGGCGCATTCTCCTTTGCTGGGTTCGGGAGAGAACAACAAGCCAGTGAGTATTATTGTTTTTTCAAGTTGTTTTGTGGGAAAAAAGTGTAAATAAATGGTTGCAAATGACTACAACCAGTTTCAGATGACAATAATCACAAGATTTAGCAATTTATTGAATGAAATTTTGTGTGCACTTACTTCGAGAGTTAAAAGAAAAGGTTTCTGTGAATTCATCCTCAAAATGGTTGCAGAACGTGGTTGAGGATAGGAAAAAGGGATGATTAACCTTTTCTACACTGGCTTTGTGGTTATCACTTAGCTGTTCGAGTTTCACACACTTCACTCGAAATTGCTAAATCAGTTTTTAACAGAAGAACAGATGGAATTTAAATAGATGAAGATGATAGACCCGGGTTCATTCCGCAGCCGCAGGTGGCGTCGGCAATCGGGACAATTTTCTCCAAGAGCTATAGGGTACGTTTACGACTGAACAGTATACGTTAATGTAATAGTGGTTATTCGTACGATAACATCGGTCGATTTCATCCTCAAAAATATGCAAACTTTTGCAGAGTTTCGTTAAAAATGTGTCATTAGAAATTTTCTACAAAATATTTCGTCTGTGCTTTATAAACCGATACATTTCTGGACACTATAACTGTCCAACAGAATGTGTTACGGCCTTGAAATTTTCATGGTAGATTAAGGACAACACTACATGTCTGTATGCCCCCATGAACAGTAACAATCGGTAGTTACTCTCACTTAAACTTCGTCTCATTGTTTTTCAAATATTAGTGAAATCACAGATATGATCTATATCAAACTTGATATTCAGAAAAACGACAGCGACGCACATATTTGAGCTGAATTTCGTCGGAATCGTGTTATTGAAATATTTTCAAAAACGTTTATATTCTGGTTCGTAATGTTGGTTTTGATCAACAATATTCTATGATGTTTAAATGTATGTATAGTCCGTTCAAGAAAGTTTGAGCCGTCGGTTGGCCATGACAATTTGGCAGATTCCACTGTTTATATTAAATTTTAGGTTATGTTGTTTATTTTCTTGTCAGATTGATACGCAATGTTGTCAATATTGCATAGAGGAAGCTCGTCATACGAAGCCGGTTACATTCGGCAACGTTGACTTTATTTTACGTTATGACAGCAAATACTACCAACTTCAGATAAATAAACAAACGCCTTCTATGCGCTCAAACTTTCGTGAACGGACTATAGTAGTCATAGGTGTCAGAAGCAATGTCACCTTATTCATATTAGAAGAACGATAATTCGAATTTGAAAATTCTGATAATTCTTGATTGCATTTTATTGATGTATAAAGTTCATTCTTCAGTTTGAATCAACTCTAATAACATCAGAATTTATTAGAAGCTGAATAATATCACATTTACACGGAGCCTTAGTGGTCGAAACGGTAGCGAGTTCTCTTTACGAACTGTTATTCGTCGTAACCAGTTATGAAGCGGCGAAAAAAATTATACAAATGAATAATCAATTACCAAATGTCAAACCCCGAAGTGTTTCGTATCTAGGACAACATCAGGTCCTCGCATGGTCCGCCCCTTTCATGTTGCTACCCTTTTTGTTTCGACAGAAGAAGTCATCTGTTTTAGTCTGTCCAAAGTGACTTTACGAACTCTGAAATGTATACAATGTACAGGGAGTGTTCAGGTTACAATAATTATTGTATAGGTGATTGGGATTTTATTTTGTTTAACTTATTCTTGAATAATATCAAGAAGGGCGAAAAACTTTTCTATTTTTCCCGAATTATCAATCCAATGGTTTTTTTCGAATTGCGTGACTTTTTTAAGGATAAAAATGTATTGTATTTATCAGGGGTGTCCTTGAAAATGTGGGAAATCTCTCGGATTCAGATAGAACATAAATAATGAAGATGACAAGTTCCCATATTTTTTTTTCCTGGCGGCCCTCCCTACGAAGATACGATCTCCTAAATGACGCCACTGGAAATTCATTTTAGTGGAATCGGTTTCAAACTACTCGATATAATTTGATGAAAATTTGATATGATTAATAGTATTAAGGACCTCTTAAATCACCGCACTCAAATTTCCATTAGTTTGTTCAGTTTACCAGGCGCGGATTGGGTTGTACATTTCAATGCTTAGATTTTTAACACTCTGTATGATAAGGTGCTAAAAAACAAATTTGGATACCTTGAACATTGAGTTAAAGAAAAGGAACTCTTGTTCAGTATCGATAAAATGAACCGTTTTCTAAAAAAAATAATGAAAGGAGTAAATAATTGAAATTCATTCCACTAAAATGAATTTCCAGTGGCGTCATTTAGGAGGTCGTATCTTCGTAGGAAGGGCTGCTAGGAAAAAGAATATGGAAACTTGTCATCTTATTTTTTTATGTTCTATCTGAATCCGAGGGATTTCCCATATTTTCGGGGACGCCCTATATTATATAATTATCAAATGAAAAAGAGCGTTCTGCGGAAAGTGTCTGGAGAAAATTACGTAAATTTTATGGTTAACATAATAGTCCATCAGAATGCACAATTGGTCGAATTATTAAAATATTCCAAGAGACCGAATTGAATGGATTAAGAGAAAAACTGAAAAACTTTTTTCATTTTATGGAATCTTCATTGAGAAGAGCCTTCAGCCATTTACATTAATATAGATAACGCACAAAGTACCTGAATATAACAGCTGTCTAAAAGAAACCTTTTATATCGTCATCCCATAACAACGAAGTTATGTTCATTCTCATTTTTAATCACACTTTGAGCATAGCTGAACAAAAATGTTCTCGTCATCATATTGTTCTATACTGAAAGACTCCATTCATTAAAACATGTCACATACGTCCTACTTCATTCTCTCGTCGGTTTCTTTTCATTCGGTTACAAAAGGATAATTTTTCACGTGAGCCACTGTCATCTATTATCTACGCAGGGAACCAACAGCTAACACGAAATGTCAAAGAGATATCCTGAAGGGTGTCAGCTTTCCCGACGTGAGACAATAAACCTACATAGTTTGTCAATGGGGAGGTGGATTTTCCCCATATAAGGGTTCAAGCACAGTGGTTGTGACACACCTACTTATCTGCGTTTTTAATTGTGTATTTCGTTCACCGAGGTTCACCTATCTTATTCTTGGTTAAATTTTTAACTTCTGTTCAGCATTGCAAGCGAAAAAATATATTTTCTTCCACACTATTTTACCTTCTATCTATCTATCAACCTAGCGCAACGTTGAATTTAGAATTACGCAGTTGATGAAGTTTGCCACTTTTTACAGCTTTTCCCGCTCAGCTCCTCATATTCCTACAATAGTTTTCCGATAGGCCAAGCAATAGAGGTTTTTACGTGACAAAAATACTACCTGAAATCTGACTGTGCAGTCATGCAATAGGTAGTTTCTACATGTTTTTCATGATAAATTCCACTCCTGAATCGTCTTAAGTTTTTTTTGAGAAGCGAAAAATAGCCAAAAAAAATCCAAAATTTTGCTTTTTCGCTTATAAAACGTGAAGTAATAATCTGATCGAAAAGCTGTTAGGGCACTTTTGTAGAGAATTCGAAACAAAAAAATTAGAGGTGACACGTCTCAAGCGGATAATTAGTTTCCGAGAAAAGTCCAAAAAAAACTGGAAAAAAACATCAATTTTCGAAAATTCATAACTGGGTCAATTTCTGAGATGGAGCGTAGTTGCTCTGAATTTAAGTAGTTATTAACATATACTTTATTGGTGCACAATTACAAAGCTGTCGGATAAATAGTTTCTGCACAATCGCAGTTTTCCGAATTCGACGTACTTTTTTCATGAAGGTCGTGATACTCGGCTACTTGTCGGATTTGAATTTTACAAAAAGCATTTTAAAGAAGTAATAAAATTCTTCAAATCGTTTATTCTCTCGATACCGACCGATAATGTTTAGTGGGTGAAAAACGGCGTCAAACAGGAGCAAAAAGGCTCGAATGTATCATACTAGTCGCGGAGTGGGAGTCGCCCGCTACGCGACGCGCGAAAGATACAAGGTATACAGTTTTCCCCTCGCGACTCCGCGACTAGTTTGATACATTCGAGCCTTTTTGCTCCTGTTTGACGCCGTTTTCCACCCACTAAACATTATCGGTCGGTATCGAGAGAATAAACGATTTGAAGAATTTTATTTCTTCTTTAAAATGCGTTTTGTAAAATTCAAATCCGACAAGTAGCCGAGTATCACGACCTTCTTGAAAAAAGTACGTCGAATTCGGAAAACTGCGATTGTGCAGAAACTATTTATCCGACAGCTTTGTAATTGTGCACCAATAAAGTATATGTTAATAACTACTTAAATTCAGAGCAACTACGCTTCATCTCAGAAATTGACCAAGTTATGAATTTTCGAAAAATTGATGTTTTTTTCCAGTTTTTTGGACTTCTCTCGGAAACTAATTATCCGCTTGAGACGTGTCACCTCTCATTTTTTTGTTTTCGAATTCTCTACAAAAAGTGCCCTAACAGCTTTTCGATCAGATTAATACTTCACGTTTTATAAGCGAAAAAGCAAAATTTTGGTTTTTTTTGGCTATTTTTCGCTTCTCAAAAAAAAACTTAAGACGATTCAGGAGTGGAATTTATCATGAAAAACATGTAGAAACTACCTATTGCATGACTGCACAGTGAGATTTCAGTTATTGTTTATCCATCCCCGGTCAAATAATCTGCAATACTTGCCAATGACGTTTAATTCCAAAGTTTCTCTTCAAACTCCAGAGCACAAATATTGAATTGCTACATATTAAATGTCAATCTGGTGTTGGCCACATTCTTGTATTCCGATATGTCGCCTACAGTGTACACAAATATTCAGAGTGATGGGGGGCAAAAAGCCAGAATAGAAGTGGCGAAGCAATTTCCGTCTGAAACTTTTGGAAATACAAACTGCGAATTAAACTGTCGAATGTACAGAGCTCTGTGTTGATTCGGTGTTAACTCGGTGGAACTCTGGGTTATACGAGACAGAATCAATTCTAAAACGGAGGGGAAACTGCTGTTGACTTAATATAATACAGCAGTGAATGAGTGAATATTAACTCTTTCAATATTATGTTCCAAGATAATATTAGCTGAGGAAACGAAATGGAATCAACTTTTACCCATTTGTTTATTGGATAAAAATAGTATATTTTCAACTAACAGCAATGTAAATATATTAATAATGTTAATTGATATTGATAAGTATAACATTATTGTCGATGCAGTACAGTATTTAATTTGCGTTGATGATTATAACTCACTTGAAGAAGTTAATCTGCTTGAGTTATGACAAATTTTGTCATAACTCACGCAATTCATCAACGGAGTTATGATGACAAACTCACGCAGATTGGGTTCATCGAGTGAGTTATGATCGATCTCGAAAATTTAATACAGTATTTCATCGACTATAACGACAACTACTGAGATACGAATACGGAAGAAGAATTACTTTATTGAATAATCTCAATAATACTTGTGATGGGATTTTCCCAACGATAAATTCTGTATGGTGACATCAGCTTCTTTTCATATGAATAAAGAGATCATTATAATTGATTTGATTTGCACTATTTGAATCCATTATTTCCAGCTGAACATTTACATTAATTAGGTATCAACTGAAAAAGAAAACGATAGCATTATTCGAGCGACATTGTTTCCTTAGTCGATAGCAATGATGTACTGTATTTTTCGATTTACTCTGGAATATCTCGTGCATGTACGTACCTGTTTTTTTATATCCTGTTGGTTAGTTCAATGCTCCCATGTTTACCTTCAAGTCTCACGTTTTGTTGAGCGTTTTCTTGTTCTCAATATACGATTCATTATCGTGAGTTGAAATAGTGAGTTATTGTAACTCACGTTGTTTGTTAATAGATACTGTTTATTACTCAAGCAGTTGACTAATGGTCCAGATATTTCAACGCGTGAGTCAATCGCTGTTCGTTAGTCCGCATAAAATCGAGAACGGCTGAAGGGATTTATCTTATGTTGGTCTCGAAATGTTTTGAGAAGTCTAGGGAAGGTTTAAAAAGTGATAAAAATTAATTTTCGACCACAGAAACGACAAAGTTGGCCATAATAGAGTGCGCTACAGATAAAGTCACTTGAATAATATTGACGGTTTGAATAACTATTGCCAAATTTGAAATTCAAAATTCTCCTGAACTAACCCATTATAAAGTAAAGTAAAGAAGCAATCGTAAATGAAGTTTACTATTAATTCATTAGTACAGTGAAAATGCCAGCAAGACGCAGAGAGGCAAATTTAAGTCGTAGAACAAACCATTATAGTCATAAAAATCACTTTAGTTCATTGGTTTCCATTTTGTGCACATCAAATTCCACAACAAAGGGATTTAGCTGCATTTCATCCTGACTTGGAACAAAATGATTCCCTTTAACCCTCGTCTACCCTGTATTATTAATCCCGAGGCCATGGAAGTCCTATAAAATTTTAAATTGACTGCCGTCGCTTCTTCTCTCGTCAAAACTTCACCAGATACCAAATATATTATAAGCTTTCTGAACTTTGTTCATCCGTAATTGCGAATTTCGACCCGGATCTTTATTTTTCAAAAAATGGCTTGTGGCTGCCGCGTTTCGCGCGAGCTTCATTAAAATCGTTATTTTTTTGCGCTCCTGCCTTGCCTTTCTGTATGGTTTTGGCGTTTCCATTCATTGCCGAAAGTTCGGTAATGTTTTCCTCTCGTGAATGGATTTTATGATGAGTTATTTAGTTGGTTTCTCGAATATTATCGGGAAAGCCATTTCGTCGAGGATTGGGACAATTATGGAAAAATTGATTGAAAATTTCAGCTTGAAGTGAAAAACTATATTTCATGAGAAAGTAAGGGGAGGCTGAACGCGCTGGAAAAGTCATGTTGAGACTCACGATTTCGTTATGAGAATCAATAATATAATCTGAGTTCATTTTCCTAAATCACTATCTTATTCTTATTATTATTTGAATTGAATTTGATTATATTTATTATATTTTTTTCCTAGACTAAGATCCAGCAGGAGTTAACCTTGATGTACTTTTTGCAAGTTCATGGGCTTTTTCATTTCCTTCAACACCACAATGTCTTGGCACCCCTATTAGAGTCACTTTATAGGCATCTGAAAATAAGAATGCAGAGCCACGGCAGGCATTCGTAGAACTATTAATATTGACATGGAAGGATTTGGTTGTATTGTTTATGTATAGAAATAAATTTTGAATTTTTCATCAATATATCAAAATTTCAGAAATCTGTAGTGAACGAGTGTATTAGTGTGTACGTATAATAAACTTTTATGTTCTCTGAAGACGGTGGGTTTCATCATTTGTTTCAATTTATTTCAGCCATAGTGAGAGATGATTAAGGTTGAAATGTTGTTGGGGAAATTAAGGAAAACAATTCTCTTTGTTGCACAGTTGAATAAACTTCATTTTATTAAATTCCAACAGCACTTTTTCTCTTCACAGTAGAATTCTTCAGTGGGTTTTTCTTTGTTTAGACTTCCTTGTCTCAACCTTTCAGTTCTACTACTAGAACTAGAACATTCCGGTTGTTCCTCCTTTCTGGTAGAAAATCCAATAAGAAGATTTCTGGTAGACACGGCAATATTTTTCAAAAACTGCCCCTGCTATGAACTGGGATCTGTAACGATTAGCTTATGAATCTAATTTAATCTACTAGTTTTGTGTAATCCGTACTTATCTCCACAAAAATAATCGTCATCTACAAAATGCAAGGAGCAAACCTTCATATCTCCTGTGACTGGTTTACCGATTTTAAGTTTCAGTTGCCAGGCTTTTCGTCGATCCGTCAACGTTTTGTCACTTTACTCCTCGATTTCCCTTCTACCCAAACACGAAATTTATCCCTAGCTTGAGGAAAGGCATGGAAATGTATGTTATTTGGAATTCTTTTTTCTCAGGAAGAACACTGAGGAACTCAACAATGGCGATTTGTATGAATTATACTAAAAAAATTATTAATAAAGTTAAATATTCACATAGATCACGACAAAAAGGTCTTATCGCTTAGCTTATCGCTTAGCTTGATTTGCCATTGCTTCTTGCCAGTTACTTTAGGGTGTTACGGCACTCCCAGGTCAGCAGGGACCCCTGGCGAAGCGATTTCATGGATCTCATCTCAAGACACGCCTGAGCGCATATATAACAGTAATTGTTTCTGTCTGTAAAATAGAGGTTCACTTTTCAGGGCTTAAGTGGTTCTCAGTTTAGGTCCATATACCCCAACGCTTTCTGAATTGGAATCATTCATCCATTTCTGCATAACTCCAATTAATAAATGTCGTTCACCTTTCACCTGAGCCAATATCTAAAGAGCATTCTAACTCTTTTCAATACCTTCAAGGGTTGTCATGGAGTCTCATCAAAGAAACAACTCTATGGGGATATTAATTGAGGTCGCTATCAAAAGTTGAAGCATAATTCTCATTCAGTACCTTTCGAATGATTTGGAAGGTAACAGAAGTTAATAAATTTTTCTCACAGAAATATCGAATCTTTTTGGTTGCTTTTTGAATGCCTAAATGGAAAAGAATCTCAAATTCGTTTCATAAACTTAAATCTTACACTCGAACTGGACTGAAACGGCAAAGGGAATTTCTCCTCTAATTTTTTGCCTTCTTTATCTGTCAGGTGATCGTGTACTCAAGCAAACAAGCGTCTCAAACATATAAACCTAATCGAAATCGAATTCCCCATGTATACTCGAGAGAATAATTCGACACATCGTGTTTATTTACTCTATCGCTTCCTCTTTCCTTCGATTCTATTTAAAGGTACCAACGTAACACAGCCAGAGCATAGAATCGCGCGGTCGAGGCTGTGTTCCGTAGCGATGCCGGCGCGGGACCTCTAATTCCGTGGCTCATACATATGTAACGGAACAGTTATAAACATCATAACGGTCCTTTCCGTCGTCGAAAAACCAGCGGCGATTTTCTCGCTCGTCAATATCGATATCAGTCGTTTCTGGGCTGGGCTTTATTGACGTCTGCACGCGCGCGATATACAGTCGTCCTCTCTGGTCTCATCTGGTCTGTTTTCCACGTGAAATGTTTGCTTTTCTCTGTGATAAATAGCTGCTTTTCTCGTTTCCCCTGTTCGGGAGTTAGATACATTTTTGGTGTTTGTTCTGTGCGTTTAGGAAGGTTTTACACATGGGCGTTAGGCAGGGAAGTCGGAGGTCCTCTAGGTCTTCTTGCTTTGTAAGTGTTGGTTTGTTTGGAAATGTTTGTGGAACATGAGTATAACAGTTGGGCGTAATCTGATTTATGTTAAGACAGAATGTGTTTTGCCTATAAACAGAGCTGACAATGTTATGCTCAAGAGGAGATTCAGGTGACGCAAATTAAGAAAACACATAGATTATGCTATATTCCTCTGGTGTCAGATTGGTGATTTGAAGGCGACCATAACAGCAATGAATTTGCCAATAGTTGTGAAAAAAAGTATATTCATCTCAAAGAAACAATAGATTTACAAGGAAAGTAAAATTTTCACTAGATGAGCATAACAGGAATTCAGTCATTCCAATTTTTTTAGTTATTCACTCACTTTGATATCCTTTTGTTAGCTGAAGATGAGGTGCTCTTACTAGTTTTTCGGCGTAGATAAGTGAAGTGAAGCAAAAATTTTAAAAATATATCGCGAAACTATCTGTTCGACACACAAAATTGAATCACAACGCTGGATCTCGAAATGATGGAAGAAACTTAGCCCGATAAACTTCTTCTAAGAACAAAAAATGAGGGCAACACATGGGAAAGTTCTGATTTTTTTTATTGGTCTTTTGACGAGGACGTTTGAGAGGACTTTTCTCATCACCTGAGAAAAAATTGCAATTGAATTTTTTTGAGATAACCAAAATATTCAAGGCCATTCAAACTAAAAATTCTTTTCCCTATTCAATTTTGAGGGCTTGAAGTGCTCCCTCTTGAGGGTTGCTAATTCAAGCATCAAATATACGTCAAAAAATGTCCCCCTAACAAAATCATTCGGCGTCTTTCGAGAAATTTTTCCAATAACAATGAAATACGAAATATTCGTGGTAGCTCGTCTCAAATGCAACACCCTATATACCCAGAACAACTTTTGATAAAAATTGAACATCTTTCTCTTCCAATGAATACAATTTCATCACAATAATGCTGTGAGATTTTACCTGAGATTTTTTACCTGTGCTCATAAGCATTATAAAATTACCTTCTCTTTACAGTGATACAGTGTGTTTGGTCATGACTTAGCGAAAATTAAGGTCATCAAATATACCTAATTATCGACAAAAACATCCAAACTTGGAAGTTACCCCCTAGTTTTGGAGTAGCCTCATTTAAATTTACTTTTTTATTTTCGTTAACCACTTTCATATGATATCGAATTCTTTGGACATAAAGTCCTAGAGATGTGAAAAAAATGTTTTTTGAAAGATGACACTCCACCTTTCATTGAAGTATAACAATATCTATAGAAACATTCAACTTGAAAACGTCATAAAAAAATGTTTACAAAAGTTCATAGTAAAACTATGTACGGATTTTCTTAGTAAATCCACAATAGTACAAGAACTAGCACATTTAAGTATAATTTTTTTTCAATGATTTACACGCAGGGGTATTAGCTACAAAACATCACTCACACATATCTGTAAGTTACATAATTTGAGAGTTATTGCTTTTCGAACATGATCTTTACGCGAACAAAAGACACAAGACAGGTCCTCATGAAGGCCACTGCCTGTCTACAGAGCAGAGGCGGCCATTTTGAGCAATTTTTTCGATTAATTTGTTTGTTTGATCATTGAAAATTATCGAAAGTACAGTACTGAGGTTTTTTTTTATTTTACCAATTTTCATAAGGTCATGTTCGAACAGCAACAACTCTCAAATAACGAAGTATCGATCGATAAAAACATTAAAAGTGAAAAAAATTCTCTTTCTTCTAGTCGAAATACTCCTCATGTAAGTTAATAAGTTTCCAATATTTTAAGATCTTCAAAGTGAACCTTTACCAATCAATTTGTCACTAGTTTCTTGTGAATATTTCACAATGCGTTAAAGATTATATACACCTCATAAAAATTTCGAAACACAATCGACAAGACTCATCAATATATCTATAAATAAGTGCACCGTGAGAAATACAGAAGCAGTTTGAAAATCCATTTTATGCCTCTGAAACCAGAATAGAACTTCACACCTAATCCAATCAAACAATTCTCCATAGAAACGCTCGATTTCTCTCGATTTTTTCCAACACGTGCAACATGATCCAAACATCAAACGTAATCTGGATAACCTCCAAACAGTTCGATTTCGTTTGCAGACACGGCCATGTCCAAAAATACCATCCGATCCGTTTCAAATAGGTCAGAATTCCATCAGAGTTTAAAATCACCGTTTAAAAGCACGTGCTTTTTTCTAAACTTACACCCTGTTAATTTCGATCAGCTTCACACCGGGCCTCGGCTAATCGGCCGACAATAAATCTAGACGCCTGGTTGTCGCGCTTTTGCATCCGCGGATTTATAGCGTCATTCGAATCGGATCTTTTGGCAAAAGATTCGACGTTGTGCATTGAACGAGCGGGTTCAATTGTCGCCATTATTCTTGAGAATGTGTGAGCTTTAATTATTTGGTTGTTGGCGTGCGCTGCATTCGTTATGGGGGAACCGAAGAATTTTGAAACGTGTCTGATGTCGGCGGTTATTATCATTAGACACTGGTTATGACTAGTGTGGGGATCACTCGAGTAGAAATCACTCGAGTACTCTCGATTATTCAAAATAATCGATATCGACACTGCGCAATCAAAAAAACCGCTCCTCACTCGATAATCGAAATGAGTCATGTGTTTCTCAATTCGATTTCTCGAGCGACGGGTGATATCTTAATAATCGGCTGTGTCGGTTATTTGAATGGTCGAGTACAAGCCCTATATTCGGTGTTTTCGCCTGGCATCAACCATAGATAATCGCGATCTTTGAGTGAATTCTCATTCGATAGTTTTATATTTCATCATTTTCACCAAAGTTGCATCAATTTTCGCAATTTTGTATCTGAAAGAACATTTCCAGAAGTAGACACGGAAAGTTTGAATTGTTTGGCTCGTCTTTTGAACGGTATCTATAGCATTTCCGGAAAGTTCCAGGATAAGCTAAATTTTGTGCATTTCATTGCTACCAATGAAGAAACAGTTTCACATGGTATTGTTTTGTTGTTCTGTAAGTTTAATGTCGGATGAAGCCGGTTCAAATGCTGCTTTGAATTTGAAGTTCTGCCCATAATAAGCCAAAACTTTTCTACAAATAATTTGCAAGTCGCAATTTCTTATCGTTATTTTTATGGAAATAATTCCATACAGCGGATTCTGTTTTGATCCCATGATAATCATACAATTCGACACACGCGAGCTTCAATTTCGAGGGCAGTAGGTATAGTCCGTTCACGAAAGGTGAGCCGTCGGTTGGCCATGGAAATTTGGCATATTCCACTGTGTATATTGAAATTTTAGGTTATGTTCGTTATTTTCTTGTCAGATTGATACGCAATGTTGTCAATATTGCATATAGTTCTCTGATAACTCGCAAGCTCGTCGGACAATGCCGGGTACATTCGGCAACGTTGACTTTATTTTACTCTATGACAGTAAATACTGCCAACTTCAAATAAATAAAGAAACGCCTACTATGTGCTCAACCTTTCGTGAATGGATTATATGAACAAAGTCGCAAGTCACAACGCAACGAACGTAGAGGCCGTACAGCGCTGAATGAGCGACAAGCGGTTAGCATGATCGCTTGCAACTCGGGCGATTACGAATATAACCGCGGGTGGGGATCAGGCGAAAAATCGCTCGACTATCACTCAGTTATTTGGATGGCTCGATCATCGAGTACTCGGTTATTGAAAGTACTCGATTATTCCCAACACTAGTTATGACAAGGTCAGCCTTCGGCGAACTGCGACCATGTGGGTCTTTTGTTTCCTTCCCTACTCATTCATGGAAACTCAAGGAGGTCGTCAATGGCGTTGATACAACCGACATCCTCCTTAGGAGCCTCTAATTGAGCATATAAAAGAATACTTACAAATGTTATCAAGTACAACCTGCACTTTATTCGAAATTTTAAATCTCTTCATCTTATGCCACTAGAAAATTATCTCGATGATTCTGACACTGGAAGATTTCCTGCTCCTTTCAATCCTTTCTTCAGCCTTGAAGATCACAGGGTTAAAACTGGATGCCTCGTCGGCGCCATTACCATCTACAAACACCCTCTACTAATTATTTCATTGCTCGGTTTCAACCCAGAGCACTCCGACCTATTACATGTGAGGACGAAAACGCGTCAAGATATTACAAACGGCAAAAACAAACATCTAATTAAAGCTAACGTCGGTCGCCCTCCAGTCTAGGAGTTCTCTCGGTTCAGACCGTTTCTCCGGATAGAATGTTTTGTTCAACGTTCCCACAGATCTGAGTCTTCCATCCAGATTCGCAGCTCTTCTTAATGGAGTCGGTTCACACGCGTTAAGTCTTGACGTTGACAGGTGAATTAGGATAAACGGAGTTGGCGCAAATTCGGATTAATTCTGGACTGGATTGAAGCGACAGGAAGGATTGAGGAGGAATTGGAGGGAGAGTGGGCTGCTTGGAAACGTAACAAACTATATTTGACGTTGCGTTGTATAGCTGGAAAAATTGTGAGGGAATATTACAGTTTTTCTTTTTTCTGGAAATAAAGTCTCTTGCTTGAACAATTAATGTGAAATGGAGAGGAAGAATTACTATTTCTTAACAATATTTTAGGAAATAATGCTTCCACGTAACTTGACCACCAGATACCTGTAGATTAGCTGTCTTTCCAACGTAGCAGGTAGTTCATGGAGCACTTCTATCTTTATGTCATAAGTTTGTCACATGTTTTTTATCATTATTCCGGAATCGAATTCGATATTTAGGATGAAATACCACTATTTAAATTTATGGGAGATGATTACCCTTCAGTAGGGTCCTGTAGCGGTCTTAGAAGAACAGAAGATTTGAAAATCATCACTTGGAACGCCAGACCTGGTTTTAAAACACCCTCCTGGCCCAAGAGCAAGAATGACGTATATGGAAGGTATTTATTCGAATAGTTTTAAGTTTCAATTTTGTAAAAACTGCGAGGCCGAATTTTTTCTACTGAGGTTTTTCCCTGTGCTCTGGTATCATACGACAGAATAGTATGGTACCCCGTTTTGCACCAACCTCAGCTAGAGACTTTTTTGTTTCATGTATTGTATTTTGTTAGCTCTCAATTCAAGAGAATATACATATATATCTTTATCCACTCCTATAGAGTAATATGTCAATTATTAAACTAATGTCTATGTTAATAGTAGCTATAACATAACCGTAGCATGTCTATGAACCGAAAAGCGAGTGTTAAATAACACCCGCCCATAACACCCGCTAATTAGAATACCTAGGAAAAATGAAATTGCTTACAAAAAAAATAAAAAGTAGGATCGATCCGGAAATCTATTTCAGCCATCAAGATAACGTTCTAGCGATTCATTCCAGATTCATTTTTGGAAAACGTGAATTTTTTGAAGTTGCGAAAGTACTTGATTGATTAGTTATAGACTCTGATTTGATTCCCGACCACAGAGTACAGAGGTTGTCGGTTGGACGAAATGTTGTCAACGCTTTTGACAATGTTCAAAATTTTTTAAATGCAGATTAATTCGAATTTTACTGAAGAAGTCGTGGATAAAGTATAGTATTCAATTCGCGGTAATGCTCAAAACACACTTGATGAATTACACCACTCGCCTGACGGCTCGTGGTGCAAAATTCATCTGCGTGTGTTTTGACCTGCATTACCGCTCATTGAATAATATACTATTATGGCTGCTAATTTCTTTTGAGGATAGATCACTCTGCTCTGAAATGGCTTCTACAATTCAATAATCCAGAGGTTCAGGTTGCGAGATGGATAGAAAGACTGCAGGAATACAATTTTACTGCCGAATATCGTGCACGAAAGACACATGGTAACGGTGATGCATTATCCAGTAGACCATGTCCTTAAGACTGCAAACACTGCAACAAAATTGAAGAGAAGGAATTCTGCTAGCGAGCGACTATTGAAGATTCGAATTGGTTGCCAGAATACCTGATGAGAGACCAAGAGAGTGACTCAGAAGTGGAAGACAAATGGACAGAGATCAAGAGGCCCCATGGATTTTCTGCCTCTAAAAGTTGAATGCACTTTAAGTGAAGATTTTTCTACATAATTCCTGAATTCAATGTACCGTTTTTAGAACATTTCGTCTATGTGGTTTGTTTACACATTACTCGAAACTCTATAGATTTCGAACAAACGAAGCAAAATAACTTCGCTCATGTAAATCGAGTTATTTTCTGAGCACAAATGTCACCCCGATTCAATCAATCATGTCTTGCACTGCCCGTGGTCGTACCAAAGAACCCTCAAAGTCAATGACGGAGTGAATTGAACGACCACGTACAAAATAACCAACAAAAACGGGTCCATTCATACGATGTTATCAGCCGTGAACGTAAATACGTCCTGACGTTCAAATTTACGTTGCACGCCCGCTTCTTGCACGTTGTCCCGCTCCCGGCCCTATAATTTCCCGGCAATATCTTCCCGTAGGATGGTGATACGGTCCTCGAGGACTGGCGGGCGGCATATAAAAAGGCGCGAATTGCCGCCCGCCCATCCTAGTACGGTTTAACAGTCTGAAAGGTGAAATTGCATAGCGAGAATTAATCCCGACGAAATTTCCGCATAAAGCTGAAGATGTTATGGCGCCCGGGCGGGAGGGGAGCGGGCGGGCGGGATTATATGAAACATACACGGGGAACGGCTGGAGTTGTAAAGTTCATTTCTATTGCGGCGCAGATGTTCTTTTATTGTTCTTTCGGGAAACATCTCTGAAAGGTTAATGAAATTTTTTCTTCGATTTCTTACGGTACCCTCGGGCGTTTATTATGACGGAGATGGAGGAACGATGCGTTATTAGCGTCGGCTGTTTAGGGCGTTAGGGCGGGCGTATCTACTTCGGGAGAAGTGTTGGCCGTCAGATGGTCGAAGCGGCTCGAAGGGAATTCATATGGTTTTGTCAACACACTTTGTATCTGTGAGTTTCAAAACTGTTGTTGATGATTCTTGACGCTGTGTAATTTTTCTTCTGGTGTGAAAGTGTCCAGATTTTACTATATCGAATTTTCCAGTCAGTCTATTGAAGTCAAAATAAGTATTTTTGTGTCGAAAGCTTATGGGTCGATTACATTGAGATACTTTACAATCTGCTACTGAGCGAATTCAGTAGCTGATTATAAACTCGCTCAGTGTAATCGTGTTCACAAGCCAACAATCTGATTGTAAAAAAGCTGCGACTAAGGTTAAAAGCTGGACTACTTTACACGCTCAATCGCTGGCGTTTTGTCTTGTTGGCATGTAAACAAGCCGTGTGTAATCACAGTTGCTACTTAACAATCTGTGAGTTCTCATCTACTCGGTGGTTCCTGGTTCTTAAATTTGAAAACGTATTTGACATTCATCTTAGATCCTTGACAACGATACAAACATAAACCTCACGTGGATCGCTAGATTGTTGGCTACTCAGCGAGTAGACAGTTTTGTGTGAATCACAGTCTCACAAGCTAATTCACTCGCTTCTAAATTCGCTCAGTAGCAGCTTGTAAAGTATCTCCATGTAATCGACCCTCAAGACAACTGTTGAAATGAATGCCTTCATGATAAGCAATCCGAAATATTAATTCGTGAAATGGAGGGGATGGGGTAGGGATAGAGGCGCTCCTTTAGCATTGTTCTATTTGAAAACTCGCCACTTATACAAACATTGATGTTCATCCATATTGTGTCATTCACTTACGAACAATTGCGATCTAAACAAGTCAATCCGAATGAAAACTGAGACCTCAGGGAAAACTTAACACTGTGCTGCTACAAAATTCCTCATCAAATGGAAAAAACGCAGAATTCATTTTCAAATGAATAGAAACCTTCTGTTACGTACGATGCCCTAGTAAATCAATGATTAACAAGTGGCGAAGGTTTGTTAAACCTGTTTGGGAATCGATTAGAAATGACCCATCAGCAATGAGAGTTGAATAACAGAATAACCCTCTGGAGAAACATTCCTAGATTTACTCAGACAAAAAAATTCGTGATAGTTTTACCTACTTATAACATTAGAGCTCTTGAAACTATCACGAGCTTAGATTCTGGTAATGGTTGGACTGCTGACATCGTAGGGAAATGTCTGCAGATGAGATTCGAAGGCTCTTTAGATCGGAAGCAGAAACAGTTCAAACCGCGGTATGCAAGTATCGAGAGCTGGCTGGCCTAAGAAAAGTTCATATGAGAAAACTGGTGCTGGACACCCAAGAGAAAGACTTCCCCAGGAGTCTCTTGGTTATCGGTTTTATCGATGCCATTGAAGATCTCCTTCGGTTTCAATTAATGAGTAGGGTAGAAAATGAAATATCAACATGTAAGTAGTTCCTGGAAAGCTAACCTAGCTATAACGAAGCTAGTTCTGATGAAAACAATATATTGTGAAGATCAATTAAAAATCTAGAAGTTTTTCAAGATAAACTCAACCATTTTTCAGACAGCCGAGTTAAAACAATCCAAACGGAAATTTCCTCGATTTCAGCATCACCTTACCACCCAATCAACCTCGCCGACTCAATTCGTTATTTCCAGGATGGAAAACAGCCGGAATCAATTTCCCACTTTATGATTTTTCCAATCAAGTTTAGAATTTCAATTTGGCTCCGATATCATCTGACCTACCGGTGCCAACCTGGCGGAGATAATTGAAAAAATCGAATTGACGAGTCGGACATGGGGCCCGCATAGATTGGATAACTTCGGAGATAAACCGCCATATTTTCAATTAAGCAAAACATCGCGCCACGTCCTATCCCCGGGGAGATGATGACGTCCGACTGTCGTTTTGCCATTGTTTCGTTCATAACCTGTCATATTAGCGATCTTCCGATGGGATGGGAAGTTTTTGCGGCCTGGATAATCCTCGGATTATGTCTCGTTCGCCGAGATGTCGGTTTTGTCTTTGAGATTTTCTGGAAATCCTTTTTTGGGAAGCAAGACGTCCGTTTATGGATGGATTGAAATATAGTGAAGCGGTTAATTTCATTTGGATTGAGAGGAAGCAAAAAACTGATTAGGAAGACGGATTGGGAAGAGATATGAAAGAAAAGAAGAAGTTAATGTTAAAACGAAAAAATCGAGACGAGTAGGTTCATAGTATTTGGTTGATTGGGGAGCTGATGACGTTCGACTGGCGTTTTTTCTTGTTTTCGTTCATAACCTGTCATATTAGCGATCTACCGATGAGATGAGAAGTTTTTGCGGTCTGGATAATCCTCGGATTATGTCTCGTTCGCCGAGATGTCGGTTTTGTCTTTGAGATTTTGTAGTAATCCTTTTTTGGGAGGCAAGACGTCCGTTTATGGATGGATTGAAATATAGTGAAGCGGTTAATTTCATTTGGATTGAGATGAAGCAAAAAAACTGATTAAGAAGACGAATTGGAAAGAGGACATGAAAGAAAAGAAGAAGTTAATGTTAAAACGAAAGAAATCGAGACGAGTAGGTTCATAGTATTTGGTTGATTGGGGAGCTGATGACGTTCGACTGGCGTTTTTCCATTGTTTCGTTCATAACCTGTCATATTAGCGATCTACCGATGAGATGAGAAGTTTTTGCGGTCTGGATAATCCTCGGATTATGTCTCGTTCGCCGAGATGTCTGTTTTGTCTTTGAGATTTTGTGGAAATCCTTTTTTGGGAAGCAAGACGTTCGTTTATGGATGGATTGAAATATAGTGAAGCGGTAAATTTCATTTAGATTGAAATGAAGCAAAAATCTGATTAGGAAGACGAATTGAGAAGAGGATATGAAAGAAAAGAAGAAGTAAATGTTAAAATTAAAGAAATCGAGACGAGTAGGTACGTAGTATTTGGTTGATTGGGGAGATGATGACGTTTCGACTGGCGTTTTTCCATTGTTTCGTTTATAACCTGTCATATTAGCGATCTACCGATGAGACGAGAAGTTTTTGCGGTCTGGATAATCCTCGGATTATGTCTCGTTCGCCGAGATGTCGGTTTTGTCTTTGAGATTTTGTGGAAATCCTTTTTTGGGAAGCAAGACGTTCGTTTATGGATGGATTGAAATATAGTGAAGCGGTAAATTTCATTTAGATTGAAATGAAGCAAAAATCTGATTAGGAAGACGAATTGAGAAGAGGATATGAAAGAAAAGAAGTTAATGTTAAAACGAAAGAAATCGAGACGAGTAGGTACAAAGTATTTGGCTGATTGGGGAGATGATGACGTTCGACTGGCGTTTTTCCATTGTTTCGTTCATAACTTGTCATATTAGCGATCTTTCGATGGGATGAGAAGTTTTTGCGGCCTGGATAATCCTCGGATTATGTCTCGTTCGCCGAGATGTCTGTTTTGTCTTTGAGATTTTGTGGAAATCCTTTTTTGGGAAGCAAGACGTTCGTTTATGGATGGATTGAAATAGTGAAGCGGATAATTTCATTTGAATTGAGATGAAGCAAAAACTGAATAGGAAGACGAATTGGGAAGAGGATATGGAAGAAAAAAGAAGTTGATGTTAAAAAGAAAGAAATCGAGACGAGTAGGTACATAGTATTTGGCTGATTGGGGAGATGATGACGTCTCACTGGCGTTTTTCCATTGTTTCGTTCATAACCTGTCATATTAGCGATCTTTCGATGGGATGAGAAGTTTTTGCGGCCTGGATAATCCTCGGATTATGTCTCGTTCGCAGAGATGTCGGTTTTGTCTTTGAGATTTTGTGGTAATCCTTTTTTGGGAGGCATGACGTTCGTTTATGGATCGATTGAAATAAAGTGAAGCTGTAAATTTCATTTGGATTGAGATGAAGCAAAAAACTGATTGGAAAGACGAATTGGGAAGAGGATATGAAAGAAAAAAAGAAGTTAATGTTAAAACGAAAGAAATCGAGACGAGTAGGTACATAGTATTTGGCTGATTGGGGAGATGATGACGTTTCGACTGGCGTTTTTCCATTGTTTCGTTCATAACCTGTCATATTAGCGATCTTTCGATGGGATGAGAAGTTTTTGCGGCCTGGATAATCCTCGGATTATGTCTCGTTCGCCGAGATGTCGGTTTTGTCTTTGAGATTTTGTGGAAATCCTTTTTGGAAGCAAGACGTTCGTTTATGGATCGTTTGAAATATAGTGAAGCGGTAAATTTCATTTTGATTGGACAAGATTGTTATTGAACTGATTGGAAAGAAGAGTTTGGATGGAATATGGTAAAAAAGAAAAATTGAGGTTAAAGAGAAGAGAATCGAGACGAGTTAATAGTATTTGGGTGATTGTTTGTGAGTAGTTTCGCATATATTGGTGTTATACCTTGGTTGAATTCGTTGTTTTTATCGATATTAAGACAAACAGTTAGCAGCAGTTCTGAGGAAGTTAAGATTTGTTGTTGTTTT
>CM024242.1:7523096-7616809 GCA_013421045.1 Propylea japonica | reverse complement strand
AGCTACTAGCGTAGTGCGAACAAGACTTAAGAAACCGAAATTAAGTTGGTAATAGAATTGTGCAAGGACTCCTTAACGATGGTAATAGCTACTTCAGTATTTTTAGTTTGAGGAGTTCAGCTAGATACACTGACAGAAAATTTATTCGAATTTTGAAAGTTTGTTCTATTTGGTTTTGATCTAATATTTAATTTTGATCAATTTTGAACACTCAACGATATACAATCTGTCTCTTTTCGAACTCTACCATTACTTCACGTGTTTCAGTCTTACGTTGCGTAAACAAAACGTATCAAACAAAGTGCCTGACAGTTGCAAATCTGCATTTGCTAGTTGCCTTATTTTTGCAGACTTTATATGTTGAATTCAATCTTTTATTCAAATTAAAATAATTTCACGAATAGTCCATCCGAATGACTATCTTCCTAGGCGGCCATAAGAACCGAAATTAAGTTGGTAATAGCTCATTCAGTCAGTAATTTTTTGTTTGAGCTGACAGAAAATGTATTCGAATTTTGAAAGGTTGTTTCTGTTTGATTTTGATCAATATTGAAAACTCATTGATGGTATGTACATTTATAGTTTATATCTGTTATAATAACCATGGAAAATACCAGCTACAAGAAAAAGGGTACGCCAATTTTAATGTCGATTATTCTTGTATGTTGCCACTTCGATTGCTGCAATCTAAAATAACTTTTTTTATCAAATTGTTAATCTTCAATTCCTTAAAAATTATCAATCTGGAGCCTGGAAAGCCTAATTTCTTATTCTCGAAAAACAAATTTTGATTGAAAAACGTTCACACTTTCACTTTCTGAAATAGAATTAACTTTACCAATCTCTCCTTTATGTTCTAATTTTTTTACGATATGAAATACATCAGAAATTGCTCTTTGTATTGAGCATTTTTGATTTTTTTTTATCAAGAGCACCCACTGAAATTTATACGGAATTTATTCAGAAGCAATTGAAGAAGATATAACTAACTTGCAACAATGTACAACCCCAATACAGGGCCTATCAACCGTTTTTGGTGTAAACGATGATTTTTGGGAGACCCTGTATACACAAAGGGTATTCGTGAATAGTTTTGAAGCCGAATGTAAGGGCGGAACTCTCTGGTCTGCTCCAAAATACCAAATCACACCAGTCGATAAACGTTCTTTTTCAAGGTTGAATTGAATATAAACAACTCCTTCTCTCTCACGTCTAGACAACTATGATTTTTTTTCCATAAGGCCTTTTTTTTCGATTAAATGAATACTTCCCAGAAATCAATCAAATTAAACTCAACATTCCATTGCCACTCTGAATTTCAGAATCTTATAATTTGATGCAACGAATGTTTATCTGGTTGTTGAACTCCGTATAGTTGATATTTTTCGCAAATAGTTATCTTTTACCTGCTCCGGCTGGCAGGTAAAAATAATTACTATAGGGTAGAGATCCTTCGAGAAATTTAGTGCGGTATCAATAGAACTTACGTTCCGGTGGCTTATAAAGCAGCGTTCGTTTATTTCTTCACATTTTCAATGGGAAGAATTGAGAACTGGTATATATGGGTGCCCCAAAGGCACCTTTTTCTTCTCTACTTGTGCAATAGGATATTTAAGTCTCTTATGTATAATTCAGCCCATGAAATAGGGTTCATAGTTAATAGACCTGCATATAATTTTACGATATACAGGATGCATTTTAAGCCGAGGCTTTTTTGTGACAAGTTGTGGAGCTGGTTGAAATAGAATAGATCATTGCTCATACAGAATATTCAGTTCCATATGTTCAAATCATGTTCACTATTCACTCAGTTAATATCGGTTCGAAATTTCATAGAAACGATTTGTGTTGGAATGTTTAATTTCTATCTGTTGAAAGTCTCACCTTCAAAAATCTACCTGTATTCCCTAGCACTTATCAATTATTATTCTTCATTCCCTTACTAATACCAAGTGATTTTGAAGTGAAGTTCTTTTATATAACTTCTTTATCTGATGTTTTCTCCTTTAAGATTCAATAGTCGTCTCTATACATTTATTTTTGAAATATATTATTCTCGTGTAGTATACCTTTTTTCGATTATCCTATCTTTTCTTCTTTTATTGAAGCATGATATTCTTCGTTACAGAAGCACTTTTATTGTCACTGGGATTCCCACCTAATTGCGTGCCATTGAACTCTTTTGGCTACACTATTATAATACCATTCTCATCTTCACTCCAGAAGCTCAAATATGCACACGAACATTCGAAGCGCTTTTGTTTTCGCGATGTTTTCGCAGGACATCTTGCACCAGCATTTGGCATGCCCAGATATGCCAAGTTAATCAAGCTTGAGTCCATTCCGCTCATGCAATTTGGTTCTCTTTTCTTTGGTTGCTTCTTTTACTTCTGAGATTGAGGCATATTCTTGATTACGGAGACAATTTTATAATCGCCGAGATTCAATACAATTCATGATAAGACTTTCATTTCTAATAACAATCCGGACCAACATACCATTTTTGTCTTCATTCCAGAGGTTCAAATATGCACACGTACATTCGACGCGTTTTTGTTTTTGCGACGGTGTGGAATTCCTCACACGACATCTTACACCAACATTTTTTTGGCATGACCAGAGATGCCAGGTTATTACGCCTAAGTCCTTTTTGTGTAGGCGACTCTGCACTGCTCTTTTTTCTTTGGTTGCTTCTTTTACTTATATTGAAGCATGATATTCTTAGTTACAGATGTACTCTTATAATCGACGCGATTACCACCTGATTGATTGCCCTCATACTTTTTGGGCGAACATGTCGCCTGGGCTAGTTTTACTCAGATTCATTCCTGAATAACAATCCGTAACATTGACATTATACCATTCTCATCTCACTCTAGAGGTAAAAAATGCACACGAACATCCGACGCGCTTTTGTTTTCCTTCACAAGATTTTTTTGCACCAGCACTTGGCTCCTTCAACTTTGAGCAACCTTCACATGCCTAGAAATGCCAAGTCAATCACGCCTGACACTTTTTCGCGCAGACGACTCTGCACTGTATTCTTTTCTCAATTCTCTGTTCATTTTCTTTGGTTGCTTCTTATATTGAAGCATGATATTCTTGGTTACATATGCACTTTTATTATGTTTGAAGAATATTTAACACAACCAAACATGTAATATTCTGTTTCATAGTTACCACATAATTCTGTTAATTGAGTCAGCTATGAATCAGAATAGTTGAACGTGTGTCATTTGTGTGCAATATACGTTTTTCATTAATCAATCCTATTTTTTGGTGTTTTTAATTTCCTCATATTATAGCCGTTATCCACCTGGTCGTGTTCTTTTTTGTTCGACGCTTGGGGGTCTAGTTTCACTCAGATTAATGATGAAACCAACTTTCATTCCTAAATAACAATACGGACCAAAATACCAACTTCACTCCAGAGGTTCAAATATCCACACGAACATTCGACGTGCTTTGTTTTTTCGAAAGAAATTCTTCACAAGACCACCAGCATTTGGCATGCCTAGAGATGCCAAGTTAATCACACCTTAGTCCTTTCATTGCGGGCGACTCAGTGAACTGTATCCTTTTACCGCTTGCTTTTTCTTTGATTGCTTCTTTTACTTCTTATATTGTAGCATGATATACTTGTTAACAGAAGCACTATCATCGCGATTCTCACCTGATTGTGTACCTTGAAACTTCTTTGGCGATCTTGTGTGTAACGCCTGGAGGCTTGTTTCACTCAGTTCGAACCAATATGACATTATAATCTTAACTCAAGAGATTCAAATATGCACACGAACATTCGACACGCTTCAGTTTTGACAATGTCTTCACATGACATCTTACACCAGCATTTGGTGCCTACAGAGATGCCAAGTTAATCTTTTTCGTGCACACGACTCCGTTAACTGTATTCTTTTCTCAATTTCTTTCTCTTTGGTTGCTTCTTTTACTTCTAATATTGAAGCATGACATCCTTGGTTACAGAAGCAATTTTAGGGGATAGTATCCTTTTTTTTTCAACGCATATGGGTCTTGCTATGCTGATGACGTAATCTTGATAGCCGATAATGAGGATGACTTCTTTAACTTTATTAAGACACGAGTTAACACCTATTTCAACTCTTCGATGATGTGGTCACTCCGACAGGCTTGCGTAGTGTTTCAACCAAGATCTTTCATTATAATTTTTCCTTTCTACATGCTTGAGTCCTTTCTTTAGGTAGCGTTCTCGACTAAGATATGGCTTCAGTCGAACATATTCGTGTACTAGTTTCAACTTTTTGTTGATGATCAGGAGCAACCTTCTCGCTGAAATCTTCCATTATAATTATTCCTTTCTCCTTCAATGCCTTATTCAAGTTCAAATAATTATGCATGTGGACTGTGCGACTACACGATTTATTGCCATAAAAAACTGGTGGAGCACGTAAAATCCATCCATTCAAGTCAGGAAAATTTAGATATAAATCATTCGAATACGAAATTAAATGATGAAGTCGTCATGAATGACCATATTAGTACAGTTCATTCTGTTTCGAAGCAATATAAATGTGACCAATGCAAATATGCTACTCGAAGCTGAAGAAGTATCAGTGTCACTTATGTGAATTCAAAACAGCCCACAAAGAAGTCTGAAATCTCACATAGAAATCGTTCATTTGAAAAAATGTAATTCCTCTAAATTAACGCAGTGCCAGTTTTGTGACTTTGTTGCAAGTACAAAGTCGAACCTTCAACGTCACATAGAAGCTGTTCACTTGAAATCAAAGAAATTCGAGTGCAACTTATGTGACTATAACTGCAAAGAAACATTACCTACAAACTCACGTAAAAGCTTTGTTTTCCTTCGCAAGATCATTCGCACCAACACTGTAGCCTCTCAATAAATGCTCGAGTAGTCACTTTAAGGGCCAGCCCGACTTCAGGTAGCATTCACAACTATTACATGACTTCAGTCGGGCATCTTCTTGTACTAGTTTAAAGTCTTCGTTGGTGGTCACCTTAACAGGCTGCCTATGCGGAGTCTTCTTTCAGCTGAAATATTCCATTATAATTATTACTTTTTCGTTCAATGTATTATAAATATGGCTGCCAACAAGTTCAAATATTCACGCGACCATTCTACGCGTTCTTGTTTTTCTTCTCAAAATCATCTTGCACCAGCACTTGGCACCTTCTTCATAAATGCTCAGGTCGTCACTTTTATAAGCCAGCTCGACTTTGGGCAACCTTCAAATTTGAGATTCGACTTCATATAGTATCTTCTAGTACTTTCAACACTGTCGAGACAATAAGCTGCCGATCAGGAGTGCCCTTTCATCTGAAATCATCGATTACAATTTTTCTTTCTCCTTCAGTGCTCAGGTAGCAACTTTAATGAGCCTTTGCTTTATGTACTGCATTCCCTTTATTATTTATACTTCATATTTTGAATACATACATAATAAATTCATCTTTGAAAGGTTGAGGGTATCGAAATTTGACACTTGGGCGCAGCCTAACTACTACAAATCCCTTTTATTAAAACTGCTACAATGGTTTCAGTTTTCCTGATCAACCGATTTGTTCACTTCTGAGAATGGCTATGGAGATGTACATATTGTGCACCTTAATGCAATAATCAGGTTACTTCCTCTTATTCAGTATTGATAATTCGTGAGAAGAAATGCTGCCACATAAATTCAGTTTATGTTTCAACTGTCTATGTATTTTGCAATTGGAACTACTGCTCGAACTTGCCTTTTTAACTGGGGTTGATGGAATGTGTCTGAGACATTTATTTTCCTTCTTGAACACTTCATAAAACTTTTTGCCTGAACTATGATCATCGTCTTGTACTAGTTTTAACTCTTGGTCTTGGTGGTCACCTCAAAACCTTACCAATGAGGAGTCACCTCCTGGCTGAAATCTTCTATTATATTTTGTCCTTTCTCCTTCAATGTCATATTGTTGATACACCACCAACAAATTCAAATATTCACGCGAACATTCTACGCGCTCGTGTTTCTCTTCACAAGATTATTTTGCACCAGCATTTTGCGCCTTCTCCATAAATGCTCGGGTCGTCACTTTTATAAGCCAGCTCGACTGTAGGCAACCTTCAGATTGTAATATTCAATAGACTGACAACGAGTTCAAATATTCACGCGAACATTCTACGCGCTCGTGTTTCTCTTCACAAGATTATTTTTGCACCAACATTTTGCTCCTTCTCCAAAAACGCTCGAGTCGTCACTTTTATAAGCCAGCTCGACTTTAGGCAACCTTCAAATTGTCATATATGCAATAGGCTGCCAGCAAGTTCTTATATTCGCGAACATTCAACGCGCTCTTGTTTTTCTTGGCAAAATCATCTTGCACCAACATTTGGCGCCTTCTCCATGAATTCTCAGGTCGTCGCTTTCATAAGCCAGCTCGATTTTAGGCAACCTTCAAATTTGCGAATTGACTTCAATGTAGTATCTTCAAGTACTTTCAACACTGTCGAGACAATAAGCTGCCGATCAGGAGTCCCCTTTCATCTGAAATCATCCATTATAATTTTTCTTTCTCCTTCAGTGCTCAGGTAGCAACTTTAATGAGCCCTTGCTTTATGTAGTCTTCATAGTAGCAAACTTCTTCAGGCAAGCAAGTTGTCACTCCAATAGCCCCTCTTGGTTCATATTTCACTCGTGATCCCTCATTATTATTTTGGATTTCTTTAAAAGCACTTACTGAACTTGTGTCTTTCAGTCGAGATCGTCTCGAAGATACAGTTCGGTTTAGGGTTTTCTTCATAATTGTTACTACTACTACTCGACCTTTTCAGTTAACATCTTATATTTCTGTCAGCTGCTCGAAAGTAGTCCTTTCAACAGACCACAAACTAAGGTCCTTTTCAAGGCATTCTCTGCCTAGCAAGTTCTCGTTCAACTTGCAACATGCTTCAAATCTTCTTGCCCGCATATTCACAATAATTCATGTCCTATTGAGATAGCCTTGTGATCATACTAATAAGCTTTCCTTATAGATGAACGACCGAAAAATTGAGCCTTACACATTTCTATAAACGTGCATTGAGGACCTTCTTGGCATCCTTAGCTAGATTTGCTACATTGCTAAATTTTTGGATTTACCTGTCTGCAAGCACTACAATAATTTTCCCAGTTTTTTCAGCTGGTTTCGGATAAAATTTCATATAGGCACATGGGATTCCGTGAATATCCTCACAGGATATTTTCCACACAGGATGAAATTTAATGACTGTAAGAGTTCTCTTAGTTGACAATTCTGCCGTTTTCCTTTGTTCTATACGGATTATTGTGTTAAAGTTAAACTCAAAATGATGCTACAATATATTTACTCGACCATCTAGGGATTTTTCCAATAATTCACTTATTTTCGAATCAGGATTTATTCTGGTTTAGTATAATTGAAGACCTCGGAGCAATAACCGGGTAACTCCGTTTTCATGAAATGTTGAGAAATGAGGAAAAACTTCAGGATTTGCCTGATTTTTGGGCCGAAATTTACATTCAAGTAAGTCCATTTTGATTGAAACTCCTTACAAAAGCGCTGGATTTGCCCCATTGTTGCACCGAAAGTTGCGTACGTTGGATATTAGTAGATTGAATATTATGTTATATCGGTATCATTAGAAAATGGAATTACCCGGTTATTGCTCCGAGCTCTTCAATTCAGATTCATATTCATCTCTGATTTTTCATGTCCTCCGGTTCATCAATTTGATGGTAATGGAGTTTCATTTTCGCTTTTTTCGAATTCATTCGATATAACTACATAAAGAGTCAGAACGGAATATGAATCTAAAAGATGCCAATTATTGGAATAATCTACAGGCGGTCGAGTTTATTGTAGCATCTGCTTTGATTAAGCTATGGTACAAACATTACGAAAGAAGAAGTGTTTTCATCGATTGTGGCTATTGTTGGATTACTTCTTTTGGAAGGCAATTTCCATCTGTTCAAGTCACCCCCCCAGTTAACAATTCTTTCGTTTCACTTTGTATCTGGATTACTGTGTTAGAGTAAATCTCTAAAGTGAAATTTTCCACTTCCCAATGAAAACTCATCCTATTCTTCTTTTTAATTGGATAATTTCAAAGTGACTATAATAACTTCCAAGATGTATCTATAAGGTTCACTTGGGACTCAATATTTGTACAAATGGACACATTGTATATATGAATTTCAGAAACTTATCATTATATCACATAATCGGTTTTCTCAATATAAAAAAGGGAACAAACTTTAGATAAAAACATACTGTACCATTTTCGACATAATTATACGACATTTGGAACGAAGGATAATATTGAACTCGATCATTATTGAATATAATCATGTCGAAAATGGTACAGTATGTTTTATATACAGTTTGTTCTCTTTCTTTCCTTTCTGAGGTTATTTTCAAAAACAATTCAAGCGTGTCCCTCAGTTGCTGAATCCTTAACATTATGTATATTATGTGTTAAATTTCTCTCGAGACGCTACAATATACTCGACCACCTGGAGATTATTCTAACAACTGGTTTCTTTTTTGTTGGCACTCCTTTTGGATTTTTCATATCTTCCCCTTTCAATAGTTTCACCCAAATATATCGATAATGATTGAGTTCAATTTTATCCTTCGTTCCACTTGTATGTTTTATCTACAGTTTGTTCCCTTTTTTTTTTCCTTTCTGAATTTATTTTTCAGTTGCAAAATTATAATGTTGAATTTGTCCTTTTTATTCAATATTGAATAATGATTGTGATGACTTAATGCAAATTATAGAGACATCTCACGCAGGCTCCAGTTGTTGACTTTTAACAGAGCTTCGGTAGGTATGTAGAGTGACTCGAGTTGCATATATCATTTCCTGTTAAATACTGTGTTAAATCTTCAGGGATGCTACAATAAACTCGACCACCTGGAGATTATTCTAATAGGCTTTTTTTTGGTTGACACTCCTGGATTTTTCATATCTTTCCCTTTCGTTAGTTTCATCCAACTATTTTGATAATATATCCTCCGTTCCAGTTGTCGTATAATTTTGTCGGAGAGTTTTTTTTTGTTTCATTGATTGATTGAAGTATTGTGCCCTTCTTCTTATTACACTGACTGAACTTATTCTGTCATACAGTTCACCACCTATTAGATTAGATTTCGGTCAATCTGCACTGAGACCAATGAGGTCGTTTCCATAATAGAGAGGACTGTAACCTCCTTCGGAAAGTTGATTATTTTCCTGGGAGACTTCGCTTTATGTCTGGTTTGCTCCAGAAAATATGTGATCGTTGGTTTCAGTGGTCCACATAATCTACTGATATCGGAGTTTTCCTAACGATCTTGTGCAGGTAATACCTCACAAGACAGCGACCTATGGAAAGCCATGCAAGCAGTCTTAACTCCGATTTTGGCAAAAATAGAGCTTGTTAAGCTTTCTTTTCGAAAATGCTTTAAATTTCCGTTTTTCCTTATTTGTTTCAAAGCACATGATCTTAATGTCAATTGACATCAGTAGTGATTTCAGATGGATAATTATGTAAACCATTAAATTCTCGTAATTTTCCAGAAACCTTTAACACAGAACGCTGATTTTTATAAAATAATTCGACAGTTTTACCGCATTCTTGGATCGTGTACGAATCCATTCTATAAGTATCATTCATCACTCTTCTTAAAGGTCAAAATACCCAGACAAATTCAGTGCGCCTTCTATATTTCATTAATACTTAAAAAAAAAACATGCGATTTAGAACACCCTTTAGATCCTCTCGAATAAACATCAGCGTGTTGTTGATCCAATAACAAATCAAACAACAGACTACCTCCGATCAAATTGGAATTAACTATCACCTTGTAAATGTAAATTTTCCTTTCTGAGGTTATTTTGAAAAACATTCAAGCGTCTCCCTCAGTTGCAAAATTATAATGTTAAAGTTGTCCTTTTTATTCAATATTGAATAATGATTGTGATGACTTAATGCAAAGTATAGAGACATCCCACGCAGGGTACAGTTGTTGACGTTTAACAGAGCTTCGGTAGGTATGTAGAGTGACTCGAGTTGCATAAATCATTTCCTGTTTAATACTGTGTTAAATCTCTAGAGATGCTACAATAAACTCGACCACCTGGATATTATTCTAATAGGCTTCTTTTTGGTTGACACTCCTGGATTTTTCATATCTTTCCCTTTCGAAAGTTTCATCCCAACTATTTTGATAATATATCCTCCGTTCCAGTTGTCGTATAATCATGTCGAAAATGGTACAGTATGTTTTATCTACAGTTTGTTCCCTTTTTTTTCTTTCTGAGGTTATTTTCAAAAACATTTCAAGCGTCTTTCTCAGTTGCAAAATTATATGGTTTAATGTTATCATCACGCGATGTAGAACACACCCCCCTATGATATACATATTTGTCCTTTTTATTCAATATTGAAAAATGAGTGTGATGACTTAATGCAAAGTATAGAGACATCTCACGCAGGCTCCAGTTGTTGACTTTTAACAGAATAGCTTCGGTAGGTATGTAGAGTGACTCGAGTTGCTTATATCATTTCCTGTTAAATACTGTGTTAAATCTTCAGGGATGCTACAATAAACTCGACCACCTGGATATTATTCTAATAGGCTTCTTTTTGGTTGACACTCCTGGATTTTTCATATCTTTCCCTTTCGAAAGTTTCACCCACTATTTTGATAATATATCCTCCGTTCCAGTTGTCGTATAATCATGTCGAAAATGGTACAGTATGTTTTATCTACAGTTTGTTCCCTTGTTTTTTCTTTCTGAGGTTATTTTCAAAAACATTTCAAGCGTCTTTCTCAGTTGCAAAATTATGTGGTTTAATGTTATCATCACGCGATGTAGAACACATCCCTCCTATGTTAAATTTGTCCTTTTTATTCAATATTGAATAATTTTTGTAATGACTTAATGCAAGGGTTAACTGGCCCACCAGTTTCAAGAAACCGGCCTGCGAAATCTCATTAACTTAAGTCTAATGTTGTATTCTTTCATAACAGCTATGTTATCATTGCAAATCAAACACAGTGCCTCATTTTTGGACTCGCAGAAGTTCCATTGATCTTTGAATTTTCTTTTCCATATTACTAAATGATACACCATATGCGCACTTCTTCATTCATTTTACAATGAACACTCCCCCACGTATCAACCATTTTGCGCTACTGAATCAAATGGGGTTAAATATTTTGGCCCTGGCATTGTGGCCCTTGGGCTGAAAAGTTTGGAGACCTCTGACTTAATGAAAAGTATAGAGACATCTCACGCAGGGTCGAGTTGTTGACGTTTAACAGAATAGAGTCGGTAGGTATGTAGAGTTACTCGAGATGCATAACTCATTTCCTCTAGTATGCGAGGTAACGGTACTTACACCAATGCACCGAGTGTGTTATATTGTATTGTTTTCAACAGTTTCACTGCCCACTTCTACTTTTCGTCTTCGTTTCTTCAGAAGTGCAGATGACTCACTACTTCTCCCATATAATCTTAGTTATAATTAGACTTTGGGATATCCCACCTGTATCGATAATTTTCCGTAGCGGTTCAAGAAATCGGAAATCGTCATTGCGATCGTGTTAAACTGTTCATTCCTATGGAAAATTCAATCCATTGATTCTAGGGATATAAGAAATAAGATCTTTCTTCCTAGGAATACATTCCGTTCATTATTTGGTAGTACTATTTATTCAAACACTTTTCCAGCCTAACAAAATCAATGGAAATGTATGTTGTAAAAACATACAGTGTGGAAAAGCCACATCATCTCGGTTAAAATGTTAAAATATCTTCACGTCAAACTTGAATTTTGAATTGTCATTCTTGAAAAGGACACTTAACACATCTAGAATTTTCTTCAATGTTCAAATGAATCAACGAGGATGCTGTCTGTTTCAAAACCTTTTTTTCTCGATACTGAAAATTCCATTCTGTTGTATCGGTTAATTCAACGTTTCTGATACGCCCTCAACTGTTAAATATTTTATCATATTGTCCTTGAGCGTATGCGTTCATTATAATAACCTATTGAAATTGAGTATTAAGTTATGGGATAACTGTTTCTAAATCGCATATTAACAATATCATCCCGATAACCAATCTACATCAGAGTATCATGATGATTTCTTCGTCACCTTTGAAAACCCTCTGAATATTCTCGAAATTGTTTTCATGCCAAATCGCCACTGAAATGTCAGCGTTCAGCGCCTATTCTATATTCATATAAAATATATTCTTCCTCATTTGCTGATTGGTTCGTAATATAAGGTCCGAATAATGAGAGTTTCATCCTTTTTTCCTTACTCGAGTTTTCGAAAAGAGAAATTAAGAATTGTTTTCTATTTGTTTCTTCGAGAAAAATATCAATGAGTTATGGATACATACATAATAAATTCATCTTTGAAAGGTTGAGGGTATCGAAATTTGACACTTGGGCGCAGCCTAAACTACAAATCCCTTTTATTAAAACTGCTACAATGGTTTCAGTTTTCCTGATCAACCGATTTGTTCACTTCTGAGAATGGCTTGATGGAGATGTACAACCTGTGCACCTTAATGCAATAATCAGGTTACTTCCTCTTATTGAATTCAGTATTGATAATTCGCGAGAATAAATGCTGCCACATAAATCTAGTTTATGTTTCAACTGTATGTATTTTGCAATTGGAACTACTGCTCGAACTTGCTTTTTTTAACTGGGGTTGATGGAATGTGTCTGAGACATTTATTTTCCTTCTTGAACACTTCATAAAGCTTTTTGCCTGAGCTATGATCATCGTCTTGTACTAGTTTTAACTCTTGGTCTTGGTGGTCACCTCAAAACCTTACCAATGAGGAGTCACCTCCTGGCTGAAATCTTCCATTATATTTTGTCCTTTCTCCTTCAATGTCATATTGTTGATACACCACCAACAAATTCAAATATTCACGCGAACATTCTACGCGCTCGTGTTTCTCTTCACAAGATTATTTTGCACCAGCATTTTGCGCCTTCTCCATAAATGCTCGGGTCGTCACTTTTATAAGCCAACTCGACTGTAGGCAACCTTCAGATTGTCATATATTCAATAGACTGACAACGAGTTCAAATATTCACGCGAACATTCTACGCGCTCGTGTTTCTCTTCACAAGATTATTTTGCACCAACATTTTGCTCCTTCTCCAAAAACGCTCGGGTCGTCACTTTTATAAGCCAGCTCGACTGTAGGCAACCTTCAGATTGTCATATATTCAATATACTGACAACGAGTTCAAATATTCACGCGAACATTCTACGCGCTCGTGTTTCTCTTCACAAGATTATTTTGCACCAACATTTGCTCCTTCTCCAAAAACGCTCGGTCGTCACTTTTATAAGCCAGCTCGACTGTAGGCACCTTCAGATTGTCATATATTCAATATACTGACAACGAGTTCAAATATTCACGCGAACATTCTACGCGCTCGTGTTTCTCTTCACAAGATTATTTTGCACCAACATTTTGCTCCTTCTCCAAAACGCTCGGGTCGTCACTTTTATAAGCCAGCTCGACTGTAGGCAACCTTCAGATTGTCATATATTCAATAGACTGACAACGAGTTCAAATATTCACGCGAACATTCTACGCGCTCGTGTTTCTCTTCACAAGATTATTTGCACCAACATTTTGCTCCTTCTCCAAAAACGCTCGGGTCGTCACTTTTATAAGCCAGCTCGACTGTAGGCAACCTTCAGATTGTCATATATTCAATATACTGACAACGAGTTCAAATATTCACGCGAACATTCTACGCGCTCGTGTTTCTCTTCACAAGATTATTTTGCACCAACATTTCCTTCTCCAAAAACGCTCGAGTCATCACTTTTATAAGCCAGCTCGACTTTAGGCAACTTTCAAATTGTCATATATGCAATAGGCTGCCAGCAAGTTCTAATATTCACGCGAACATTCAACGCGCTCTTGTTTTTCTTGGCAAAATCATCTTGCACCAACATTTGGCGCCTTCTCCATGAATTCTCAGGTCGTCGCTTTCATAAGCCAGCTCGATTTTAGGCAACCTTCAAATTTGCGAATTGACTTCAATGTAGTATCTTCTAGTACTTTCAACACTGTCGAGACAATAAGCTACCGATCAGGAGTCCCTTTTCAGCTGAAATCATCCATTATAATTTTTCTTACTCCTTCAGTGCTCATGTAGCAACTTCAATGAGCTTGCCTTGCTTTATGTAATCTGCATAGCAGCAAACTCTTCTTAAGTCAAGCGGGTTGCCACTCCAATAGCAACTCTTGGTTCATAGTTTACGTGAGATCCCTCATTATTATTTTGGATTTGCACTAACTGAATTTACTTCGCACCTGTGTGAACTAGTGTGTCGTCTTTCAGTCGAGATCTTCTGGAAGATACAGTTCGGTTTAGGGTTTTCTTCATAATTGTTACTACTCGACCTTTTAAGTTAACATCTTATATTTCTCTCAACTGCTCGAACGTAGTCCTTCCAACCGACCCTTTCAAGGCATTCACTACCTAGCATGTTCTTGTTTAACATGCATCATGTTTCAAATCTTTTTCCTCGCATATTGACAATAACTAATGTCCTATTGAGATAACTTTGAGATCATGCTAATAACCTCTCCTTATAGATGAACGACCAAAAAGTTGAACCTTGATATTTCTATGAACGTGTATTGAGGGCCTTCATGGCATCCTTAGCTAGTTTTGCCAAATTGTGAAATTTTTGGATTTACCTGTCTGCAAGCACTACAATAATTTTCCCAGTTTTCTCAGCTGGTTTCGGATACAATTTTCTATAGGCACATGGAAATCCGTGAATATCCTCATAGGATATTTTCCACAGGATGAGATTTTATGACTTCTCCTCAGTTGACAACAACATTTATTCTGGATTAGTATAATTCATATTCATCTCTGATTTTTCATGTAATTATAGTAATGGAGTTTCATTTTCGCTCCTCCCTTTATACTTTTTGAAGGTGTTCTTTCCTATGCCACAGAAGGTATCTGGTCATATACAAGGAGTTGATGCCCTCGCTCATTGACCCAGAACCCTTTTGTGGTATATGCAAATGCACCTATAAGAAAGAGTTTTTGGATAAGGAAGAAACTGAACGAGAACCACTATGAAGTAACCTTCCAGGGATGGATCATTCCAAAAAATCAACGTCTTTTTGTCCAAAAATTCTTGGTTTTCATATAAGAATTGTTTCAACAGAAACTGGAGAGTATAGGGTTCACGATGCAGAGGTCGTAGCTAAAAGGGGCTAAGGTTTCCTTCACTTCACACTCTCCTCAAATAGACTGTAGCCTCCTTGAAACCTTCCAAGTTACTGGAGTACATTGGAGTTCTGGAACTGGAGGAAGAGCCGTAGAGCAATTACGCAAACTGCTCTACTGGGGGACATAATATACTTTGTGGAGTGTATCTAACAGCAGAATCTGCATGTCAACTAAAAGTGACAACATAACGATAAAGAGAAATATGTTTCTGATCAATAGTTTCTTGAACTTTTCCCAGATCGATGAGCATTTCCCAGACTCATATTTCACATTTTCATACGAACTCGAACTTCTATCAATTCACTGTATACCTTCGAGTCTATCGAAATGAAGCATCAACGACATTGATAACCATCAAGTCTACCTCCGAAAATAAAACTCCTCCCCCCCCAATTCCGAGAACAAACAACGCGACCCCGCCTCTGGCTTCCACCGCAACCAGAGTTCAATATACTATTGATGTGACGTCATATCACATCACTAGAAGTTTACATTCGACGGTAAAACGCCACATACTTATTGAATGTTCGAAAAAATGAACGGGATCGAGATGCATTTCACTGTCGGTGTATTTCGATGATACCATGAAATGCTCGTTGCACTCAGTAATGAGTTTATGCGCATGCGGATACATTACAGATCTGAGATTGTGGAATTCTAATAGATTGGCATGAGCTATTTATTCTGCATCATTAAAATCAGTCGGTATGCTGTAATGGTTTACTCAATTTCTGATGAGAGATTGATATAATGAGATTTACTTAAGGTTCTCCAGACTATGAAAGCTTAGACAACTTAGTCTACTACTGAAAGCAGTAGTAGTGTTCAACTTGAAAATTCTTGAGACCATGCAGATTAGAAGAAAAGTTCTCGAAACCAAGTTCAGTAAGATTAACATGAACACCTATGTCAAAAACCTACAGGTAATATGGGATTGCCGAATAATTTCAATGAAGTAGGCAAGTACAGCACGGTATCTTTAGGAAGAGAAGCCATCTGAAGGAGTCTTCTATATATATATTCTTTTGAATTGAGAGCTAACAAAATACAATACATGAAACAAAAAAGTCCCTAGCTGAGGTTGGTGCAAAACGGGGTACCATACTATTCTGTCGTGTGATACCAGAGCACAGGGAAAAACTTCAGTAGAAAAAACCCTGCCTCGCCGTTTTTACAAAATTGAAACTTAATATTATTCGAATAAATACCTTCAATATTCAGAAAATACGTATTTCTTGCTCTTGGGCCAGGAGGGTGTTTTAAACCAGGTCTGGCGTTCCAAGTGATGATTTTCGAATCTTCTAAGAAGGGATCATTCCAAAAAGTTCCTTCAGAACTTCATAGCTGCAAGATCCAAAAAATTTTGGTTCTCAGTAAGAATGAGTTACGCGTCCGGCCTGGCTTTCCAATAGCCAAACTAGCTTTAACTAGTTTAGAGCTTGTTGAGCCTTTTCATTTGAAGGTGCAATCAGGTACCCAAACTATGTAGAACTAGCTTGTTGTGCTTTGCCAGTGTTGTGAAACATTTTTTCCAGCTCGAAATGGTCCTATATGAACAATCGACAGCTATCAGTTTCCTTGGTGCCATCTGACTGTCAGAGGCAATTTAAATTTTGACTCAAAGTACTTTCTTGACAATAAGGGCACATGTACGGCGAATAGAGTGTTTGCTTCTCTATTTGCAAGGACGTCAGATAGTCTGGTGGATAGGTGCCCAAACTAGAACTAGCTTGTTGTCTTCGCCAGTGTTGTGAAGCATTTTTTCAGCTATAAATGGTCCTTTATGCACAATCAACGGCCATTAGTTTCCTTAGTGCCATCTGATTGTCAGAGGCAAGCTAAATTCTGGCTCCCTTGTACTTTCCAGACAATGAGGTCTATTTGTCAATTAGACTGCAAAGGAAAAAACGCACAATTCCGAAGATTTTACAAGTTTGAAGAAGGTATCTGGTATAGACACCGAAACGTTACATTATCCTTTTCATTTATTTCCTTTCTTAGTTTTACTGTTGGGCAACAATTTTTTCAATACCAATATGCTCCTGACAAATTAGTGCAAAGATTTTCGCAGGAGCATTTTATCTAAATTACATTTTTTTAAATTATTTCTGTTTCAGAGTCTGGCAGTGAAAACCTATCAAGTTTTTTTAGAAGCGCAGAATCCTTCCAGATTATATTTCAATCGATAGCTAATTGTACTTCGCAACTTCGCTAATGTTATGAAGCATTCTTTACAGCTCCCAATGATCCTTATTTTACAACCATTGTCCATTGGTTCACCTTGGGTCAATAACTGTCGGAGGCAATGCAAATTCTGGCTCCCTTGTACTTTCCTGACAATGAGGGTCTAATTGTCAATTAGATTGCAAACGAAAAAACACACAATTCCGAAGATTTTTCAAGTTTGTCTGAAGAAGGAGTCTGATATAGACACCGAAACGTTACGTTATCCTTTTCATTCATTTCCTTTTTCAGTTTTTCTGTTAGGCAACAATTTTTTTGATACCAATTCGCTCCTGACAAATTAGTTCAAAGATTTTCGCAGGATCATTTTATCTTAATTAAACTTTTTTTAATTATATCTGTTTCAGAGACTGGAAGTGAAAACCTATAAAGTTTTTTAGAAATGCAGAATCCTCCCAGATAATATTTAAATCGATAGCTTATTGTACTTCGCTAGTGTTATGAAACATTTTTTCAACTCCAAATGATCCTTCTTTTACAATCATTGCCCATTGGTTCACCTAGTGCCATATGACTGTCAGAGAGAATGCAAATTCTGGATTCCTTGCACTGTCTCGTCTGGAAGACTTGAACGGAGTACATTATAGCTAATCAATCTGGAAAATTTAATTAACATGTACTCCATAGCAATTTTCCAGCTTGCCATAGTGAAACTTCCATATACAACGATTCTGTTGATATGTGCACCACTGCTACTTAGAGGATGTTAAGGAAGACTTCTTCACCAAGCCAATTGAGACCAACCAAATCAATTTAATGAGAAAACAGAAATTTTCCAGTTCGACGAGTGTTTTCGAACAGAAATGATAGGAAATAAAGAAAGCATGGAACAAAGTCATACAAAGCACATTTACAATATGTCAAAGTAAGTATTTTTATTGTATGATTTCAAAAACTTGCAAACTTTTTTCTTCATGACTTCTTTTGTTGATCGTACATGATAACATTTCGGAAGTTTGTGATCGCAAATTATAATGACTAGGACATCTTTACAGTATATGATGATGAAGAATATATATGAATAATTAATATATGACTAAAACTATAATCTGATACTGTTTGATTTCGAAAAAATGCTGCCTTCAAACAATCACTAATTACAGAACAAAGATTTTGATTAATCAATCTTATATTATTTGGAAATGATGAATGAGAACCATCATGAAGTTATTCTGATTTAAATAATAGCTGAGAGCTCGATTGAAATTAACAGTTTTCTTGTAGTGTAGATGGACAGACAAATTGCTACATTTATTTCATGTTTTCAGGAAAGTTTTCGAGAAATCGAAAGTGAATATCTTCGAGACTACATCATTCGCCAGGCTAAGAATATGATTTATTATTTCCAAATGGTGGTGGAAAAACTTCTTGACGAAAACATGATTGAGCAACAATCTGCGAATGTATAGCCATATTTGATCAGGTGAAAATTCGGAAAATTATAATATGTAGAGTATCCGACGACATATAGGGAATATCTTGGTTTTTTGAAGATGAAAATTAACTTTATATTCATTGAAATTATCAGGAAAAACTATTTGGTGAGTTTAAATAATCAGTTGAATATTGATTATTGAACTGATATGATAGAAGACCATTATGAAGTTACATTGATTCATAAACTATCTGAAAGGATAATTGAAATATCTAGGTTTTTTGTAGATGAAAAACAGAATATGAAGATACTATGATTTGTTGACCATCTGAGAGCATAATTGAAATATCTACGTTTATTGTGGATGAAGAAAGTTTCATATTGATTGTATCTTTCAGGAGAACTTTTAAAAGCTTTGGCTATATCACATCAGGTGAGGACATATATATATATTTGCGATATAAAGATACGTGAGTAAGTGTTTCAAAAATGCATCTTAAAAGTTGTTATTCAGTAAACAGGAACTAAGAATATTTATTTCTTTTTCATAAACTCTTACCTATCGTATTTACCACGCTTGGTCATATTCATTAATCATTTAAGATATTGAACGAAACAATGTATATTACTCATTTTTCCGATAAGACTATATTGCAGCAGTATGAGTCGATCGTGATTGGCTACCTGAAATCTCGTTCATGAATTTCTTTCGTTACTTTTCTGCTTCGACGTGTCTTTCAAAATTATTCCTTAAAATGGTCTGTTTAGCTAAAAATGAATGTGTTCCATACTTTACGAACACAGTGTATATCAATTGACGAAATTCTTTATTTTCATGATACTGCGATGGAATTTCTCTTGGTGAGCACACGATGAGCATTTCTTCATTCGTGAACTTCGGGAGTATTCGGCTTTTTCTATTTCCGTAATGGCATATAAATATAACTTCATCAAGATGTATACTAGAAAGTAGTGCATTTTCTTGATTATTTCTATATTACATAAAATACCTTAGGAGTCATCGGTGTTTTCTATCATTAGAAAAACGTTCATTTTTTGCTGAAACGTCTTAAGACCGCTCAGTTTGGTAACTGAAATTAACAAAGCCTTGCTGCATTTCATCACACTCTCTGTTATAAAATTGCGTGAGGATAGTGCCCTCAAAGTATTTAAGAAAAGCCCTGAGCAGGAACTCTCGATCGCTCGTTCATTGGTGGAGCAATACAGCTACCACCTCAAATATTTTTATAGTAGTTGAGATTGATACTGGATATATTAATGCAAATTCGCAGCACGGTAGGAACTATATTGTAGAAATTAAAAGGGTGAAAATCTCAAACTCGATTTGATTTCAATCTAATGGTAGTTCATGGCGATATATATATTTTTTTTTGATATTACAATAGACAATCTATGGTTGTATTAAGGCAACTTCCACAAACAATCGCGTACTGCTTCGAATTTAAATTGAACATTTTATTCCAAAATTTCAGCTCAATTGAATTGACGAATTTCCAATTAATCGTAAAACTTGGTTACAAAAAAATCAATTTTACGGTTATGATGAAGCCATCCCCTTTAAATCTTGCATGAACATTCAGTATATCAATCGTCATTCACAATATAAATATCAATTGAATGGGATATCTTGTTAGGGAAATATAAAAATTCTTGTTTTCATTTTTCCAATTGGATTTTCCATGGTTCTTTTGACACTACGACCATGGATTCGTCATCAGGGAGTGCCATATCGTTTGAGACCATGTTCGGCTCCAGGTTAGAAAATAACAAACATTTGGGAAAAACGATATAGCGCTCGTTAAGTCTTCAATTGAGTTCGAATTAAACGTATTTTTTTGGCGTACTGCAGTTTTTTTCTTGAAATCACTAATTTTGATATAATTTTCTCGCCGGTCTCAGAAAAAGGCGATTTAAATATGTACGAGATTGATCAGTAATGACACATTTTATGCTATTTTAATGTTAAATCCTCATGGAAACCGTTCAAAAAGTTTTTAGAAGCACTACGAGAAATGTCAAAACTGAATTAGAAAATAGATACATAGCAATTTTATTATGTCGAATGTAAGTCTTGTGCAAAATGAGAATGTATTTCAATCAAGAATTCATACACAAATCATATTGAGATCGTCGGAAAAATCTTGTAATCAACCCGGTTAATAATCAAGCGACTAATGGTCTCGAACTTCTTGAGTTTTAGTCGCTGTCTTTAATATCCTAGTTGATTGAATAACTATCATTGAGTACTTTCGCCCAATCCTGTCCATAATAAGTCAATAATTCTCATCTATAGGCGACCAGGTCCGCAAAGGCTCCTGACCCGTCGTCTGCACATTTTTTTTATTATTATTAAAATTTTCGGAAACCTGAAGCGAGCGCGACCCGGCATGGGGCACCTAAACATGAACCTACACCACTGCGGATGTTTGGCTGCATTGTGACCAGCTCGTCGGGGTCATTTACCGACCCGGCTATGTTGGGCAACGGTGGGCAGTGCACTTCTCCAAGCCCAAGGTCGCCTAGACAAGTTGTCAAAACGATGAAAAAAAAACAAGAGAGATTCTCACGTGGACGTCTCAGTCTCCGTTCAAATCTGGTTTTAAAACGACCATTGTGTTTGGTACGATGATCTATATGCTCGACAGGGAGAATCCACCGGTCGGATCTTCACAGATCGATTTCTGTATACACTTGAATTGATACCGCTTCGTCAAAGTGATTACTCATACTTTTACGTTACGTACGATGGTAATTCCCGGGTAGAGGGGGTATCTTGAAATGAGTTTGCTCATTTTTGAGCGCTCGTTCTACTTAGACGAGTGCTATATCGTTTTGCCCAAATGTCTGTAATTTTCGAATTTTGAGCCGAAAATAGTCTCAAACGATAGGGTTCGACTGCCTGATGGAAAATATGAGGTCAAATCAAATTCTGTAGGTCCGGCCGTCCGTGAGCACAATAACTCTCGAACGAGGGCAAACGGAATGAAATTTTGCAGCATTTTGCCAGATGCTCATAGTGAGCCTCTCGCAAAATTTTGTGGCCATAGTATTAACAGAACCATAGATAATTCAATTGGAATATTGAAAAGAAGAATTTTTTTATTTCCATAACCAACTTTCCGATTCAAATGAAATTCATTTTGTAAGTTGAGACTGATATACTGAATGTTTATGCGAAATTTCAAGATGATAGCATCATCAGAACCATAGAAATTCCAATTGGAATATTAAAGGAAAGACTCTTTATATTTCCATAACAAGATATCCGAATCAAATGAAATTTATGTTTGGAATTGAGATTTATATATTGAATGTTTGTGCAAAATTTGAAGATCATCGCATCATCCGAACTATAGAAAATTCAATTTGAATATTGAAAAAAAATTATATTTTCATAACAAGATATCTGAATTGAGTGAAATTTATTCCTGGTATAAGGATTGATATACTGATTGTTCATGCCAAATTTCAGGAGGATCGCATCATCAGAACCATAAAATTTAATTATTTTAATTTTCAAGTGTGACCATAGAATTGAATTTTTTAATTGTTTATATATAAAGTATCAATTTCAAGTCATATACAGAATTTTGAGATGATAGTCCTTTTGCTCCACCAGAGAACGAGCGCTCAGAAGCTCCTGCTCAGGGCATGCTTCCATTTTTTTTCACCGAACGAAACAATTATTCATCTTATACCTTCTCTGCTTTGAAAAAATCGTTGTTTGCAATACTTTCTGGGAATAAGTAATGCACCTAGTGCAATACATATTCCCGGGGATATGTACCTATGTGATTTAAGAATCTTCACAGATCAATTTTTGTGTACACGAATGGACCTGACTTCGTCAAAGTGATTACTATTACTATTACAATACGTACGATGGTTATTCCCGGGTAGAGGGGGTATTGTGAAATGAGTTGGCTCATTTTTTTCCACCTGCTCTGAAAAAATAGTTGTTTGCAATACTTTCTGGGAATAAGTAATGCACTTAGTGCAATACTTTCTGGGAATAAGTAATGCACTTAGTGCAATACTTTCTGGGAATAAGTAATGCACTTAGTGCAATACATATTCCCGGGGATATGTATGTGATATAAGAATCTTCACAGATCAATTTTTGTGTACACGAATGGACCTGACTTCGTCAAAGTGATTACTATTACTTATACAATAAGTACGATGGTTATTCCCGGGTAGAGGGGGTATCGTGGAATGAATTTGCTCATTTTTTACACTGAACGAAACAATTATTCATCTTATACCTTCTCTGCTCTGAAAAAATCTTTGTTTGTAATACTTTCTGGGAATAAGTAATGCACTTAGTGCAATACATATTCCCGGGGATATGTATGTGATTTAAGAATCTTCACAGATCAATTTTTGTGTACACGAATGTACCTGACTTCGTCAAAGTGATTACTCATACTTTTACGTTACGTACGATGGTAATTCCCGGGTAGAGGGGATATCGTGGAATGAGTTTGCTCATTTTTTACACCAACTATTCATCTTGTACCTTCTCTGCGTTAAAAAAAAAAACGTTGTCTGCAATACACATCCCCGGCCCCGGGAATAAGTAATGCACTTAGTACAATACATATCCCCGGGGGTATGTAGGTGATTTTAGAATCTTCACAGATATCCTCTGTGAGAAGTAAATGTTCTGCGTTTAGTGCGATACATATCCCCGGGGATTTGTATGTGATAGACATTGTACAGTTTTTTCATGACTACTCTGCCTGTCCAAACTTTCAAAGCTCCTCTATTTTCAGAATGATTTCGAAACCAGGATTGCTGTCTTGTTACAATTTGCATATTCAAATGGATGTATTTCGAAATAATTCTATATCGCAGAAACAAAAATATTCACCTGAAATTCAGATAGAAAATTAGCTGACTGCTATAACATATCCCCGGGGATATGTAAAAGTACTCGACTCCCAAATATTTAAGTTTGATTGAATATATTCCTGGAAAAACTAATAATTTCAATTATTATGCTTAAATTTTATTCGATCGAGGGTGCCTAAGAATGAGTCGAATAGTTAAGTTGAACTAATATGAATAACTAAGAGCAATACCATGTTGAAAAACATTTTTGTCTGTCAGAAGCAGCACGATGTACATATTTCTTAATGTTCGTTATTTTTATTGAAATCCATTTCAAAATGGTAAGAATTTGCTTAATTCTTGAACGAATAATATTATATAGAATAATTCGTTGTAAACAATATCAAAATTTCCAAAAAACATTTTGAGTCGTCACTTCCAGTCTCTGAACAGAAATAATAAAAAAACTGATAATTATAGAAGAAAAATTAAGTAATTCACATGTATTTGTTTAGATGAAGTAGATAATTTGGCCAATTGTCTTGTTGAAATAGATCGTATTTGGATTGATTTATTGAATAAAGAAATGACATCAGGAAATTTCAAAATTAAATAAATCAACATCTCTATGTGTTGACAACTTTCAATGTCAATTAGACTGTAAATGAAAAAACACACAATTCCGAGGATTTTACAACTTTGTCTGAAGAAGGTACTTGATAGAGACATCGAAACTTTTCATTATTCTTTTCGTTTAATTCCTTTTTCAGTTTTACTGTTAGGCAACAATTTTTGATCCTGACAAATAAGTGTAAAGATTTTCGCAGGATCACTTCATCTTAATCAAACATTTTTTAATTATTTCTGTTTCAGAGAGTGAAAACCTAAAAAGTTTTTTAGAAATGCAGAATCCTCCCAGATTATATTTCAAGCGATATCTGAAATTCGTTGTTGTAAAACAATATCAAAATGTCAACAGATAACCGATATTAAACTAATAATCTGAGTCATGCAGAAAATCCCCAAGTGCGCTAATGTATAATCCAATTAAATATGTCCCACGCCGAGACGCTATAATTCAAGTCGTTGCATTCACCTGTCAGACAAAATAGACCAACACTTTTTTTACTGCAAGCGTCCCAAGGAGCGTCAAATCTGTTCCGTTATTTATAGAACGATTTTCCAATAAAGTTCTCCAATGCCAAGTATACTGGACCAAATTTTATGGACCATTTTGAAGTGTATGTCTATTTCTTTCGTGGGATTTCATGATGGTGTTCAACGTGGGAAATTTGACAGATGTGTTACTTGGATAATAACACACCTGATATTTCTCATAATACAGGGTGGGACAGAAGAACTTGCTGATTTGGTAGTTCAGTTGAACAAAAACTTATGCAAATATCGATTTCAATTATTTTCCATCATCAAGTACAACAGTTGGAGTTAATGTTTTTAGACAGTTGTGAAGACGATATCTGGCGAATGGTGTCCATTATTGTCAACATAGTGTCGGAAAATTTTGTCTAGTATTTCGTTTGGTATGTTGGCAATAGCCAAACTAATGGTGTTTTTCAAGAGGGCCAGATTCTTTGGACGATCGTTATAAACATGAGATTTCAAATATCTCCATAAAAAATCGCTGGGGGTTGAAACTGGCGACTGTTCTGGAGCACTGAAAACTCACGAGAGCCCCCTACATTAACAATGTGTCACTGTTTGGGGGCCACTGTCTCGAGTTGGGGAAATTGACCATATTTTTTCGAAGACAACGAACGAACAGCTTCAATTACTTTGGGCCTTATGACCACATCATACAGGAGTTTCTCTTTCTTGGGGTTCTCTGCAATTTTTTTTATCTAAAATCGCATGTTAATAACGATCGTCCAAGGATCTGGACCACTAGAAGAACAACATTAGCAACCAACGAAATGCTTGACAAAGTTGTCTGACATTTCCGCAATCGATTGGCACAAGGTATTGACAATTATAGGCACCATTTGCCTGATGTCATATTTAAACTGTCCTAACATGAGCTTCAAATGTTGTAATTGATGTAAAATTAATTGAATCGATATTTGCATAAGTTCTTGTTCAATTTATTTAAGGAATCAGCAGGTTTCTCTGTTCCACTCTGTATAATGTTACAAGAATAAGTTCTCTTATGTTCGGAAGAGATACATATTATTATACAATAGATGCTCAAAACCTTCGACAAAGGGGAGCTATCGTATATCCCCCAAGAATTTGCTTTGGAGACAGGGGTTCAATGATAACCCATAGAAGAAAGCTTCAATTCTCCTATTGTAATAATACCAAAAGTCTTTCTGCATGTATGGCACATGTTCGCATAGCGTTTGTAGTTGTAGTATCGCAACAAATAGCACTTCCATATGAATCATCGATCTATAGTATCAAACTCCTTAAAACTTGAAACGAAGTTGTGATTTATCTAATAAGATAACAGTATTACTTATGCTTCTCGATTTTGCAGTGGTAATAAAAATGACTCGGAAGTTATACCTATATGATGGGATGGATATCTTGGACCAACTGAACAAGATAACATTTCTCACCATGAATCCATCTAGTAGCAGTTGAAAAACCTAGCCCGATTTGTAGTCATAAAATCAAACCTGTTCATGGACAAATTCAGCCCACAATAGGTAGTCGGTAAGCATACTTATACCCTTCATCTCATTTCTGTATAATAGATAAATTGCACAGTACTGGTGGCGCCACCTTCATTTCGCAGCCCGTAACAAAATGTTGCATTTACAGTATTCTTACACAATCATTTCTCATTTTATATAATAAAACTATATATTTTGGTATATTTGAATGAATTCAGGTACTCTATTGAAGAAACTGGCAACCATAAGAATAATGATGCAGTAAAATATCCTCAATAGCACTGAAATTTCAGAAATCCAGAGATAACTCTTCAATATCTTCCACATTCACCTGATGCTCTAATTAAAAATGCAAAAGTGACTTACCATTGGAATGAGTTGAAATGATAGTACACAAGTCCGAGTCCATACAGAAAGGAAGCATCCTGCCAATGATTCTCCGCTTGAGTTTTATAGAACATTTGGTAAGCAGAAAGGGCTACAATTAATCAGTGAGATGTAAATTTATTATTTACAACGCTTATCCCTTTTTAGTTTACCTTTTTTTATTCTTCTGATAATAAATGAAAATGTCCTAGTTTTACCCAAGTTTTTGGATCGATACTAATTTTTTTATTCTGATGATTACTAGGTTCATTTTCTTTTTGAACAACATGTTGTTTTGTTGCTTGGATAACCATTAACTCCAAATACTTAACAGCCTAAAATAACAACATATAAGTATTTGAAAGCACTAGTTATCTTCACTCACCTTTATCACTAAGGCTTTTTTAGCTTCATTCTCAGGTTTTTGAAGGAGTAAAAATCCATATTGACGACTGAAAAGTTTGGATTAATTCTCTGTTTAATTTAAAACTAATATAGCTTACCTGTCTAGTTCAGATAGGATGTGTAATTCAGAGGGAGTCATGGTTATTTCTTCGGTCTCTTCTGACTGCTCTTGCTTACTCATTTTGATGAGTGTATACACAAAATAGTTTAGCAATACTCCAATTTATAAGTCTTTATGATATACGTTTTTCTATAGTGATATATTGTAGCAACTTAAAATTTTTCTAATATCTCGTATGTACATAATACATACTATATTTTTATACACTTGCTAGTGTCCAAAATATTGTATTTTATACACTCAAATCTCTCAGCATTCATCACTTGGCTTATTTTGAAATAGTGAATTAATTCAAAATTCAACGAAGTTTGGAATTTTGATGATTTTCAAACATAACCTAATTTTGAAGACTTCTAGTTTTTGACTATCTTTCGTTTGACAACTGACAGCACATCGGAGGTATAACAACCCCACTTTTCCTATGTAAATCATAGCAAAACAACGAGAGATTTTGGTTTTGTCAAGTGTTTCTGTTGATTTATTGCTTCTTTGGACTGAAAAATCGTGAATATTTATCCATCTAACTTGGCTCTTTTCAGAAATAAAATGTATCCTGATATTATCAGTTATTCAGTGGAAACAAAGAATGCTGCTGCAGTGAATCATATGATATTTATAATATTTATTCTTCAATAAATGGAAAGAAGAAAAATTATCATATTTGTTCATTGAAATGAAAGCCCATGAATTCCATAATGATTTTATTGAAAAAATGAAGGATTTTATCAATATTAACAACTAAATTTCAATTATTCACAACGTAGAAAACGATTTCTATTAAATACGAATTAAAAAATATATATTATTTTGTCGAAAGTGAAGCATTCATCATTCAATACAAACCAACAAATTATAGTATCTTGCATAAATAAATACTTAATTATCTAATAAGTAATTGTAAAAAATTTTAAATACAGAGTTAGAAGTAAGTATGCTTATATGCTATATTCTATAAAATAGTGAACAGCGGAGGTAGCAGTTACCCTTTACTTGTCTCATATAAAAACAAAAGATATACTGCAAATTAAAGAACATCCAGATGAGTTTTAATCCAGTAATATGGTTTCAAGACATATATTTATAAAAACTCAAGTTATCACAACAATTTTGTCCATTAAAAAGTACTCTTCGTCTCCTTTCTCTAACGGGTGAATTGGAAACACATCCTATAGTGTATATTTCCTCCTTGTCCAAATATGAATCTTGAAACTGGCAAATCTCTTTGTCTTCTTGTCTTAATTGATAATAATATCAGGATACATTTTATCATCGGAATAAGACACATTAGATAGATAAATCTTCTGCAGTAGATAGAGTGAATGCCGAAAAAAGATATTTTTCCACATATCGTCCTCGATGAATATGATCTGAACTTGTTAAACAATTTTATAAGTCCATTTCCACGATTTTTCAGTCCAAAGAAGCAATAAATCAACTAAAACACTTGAGAAAAACCAAAATCTCTCGTTGTTTTGCTATGATTTACATAGGAAAAGTAGGGTTGTTATACCTCCGATGTGCTGTCAGTTGTCAAACGTGCACGAAACCAATTGGCTGCGCACAAGCACTGGTACAGCTCAGGAGCACGAAATATCTCAAAACGCTCTGCGTGAGATGTTTCTTCTTCTTCTTCTTTCTGGTTTCCCAACTTGGAAAATGGGAAAATGGGCTCAACCGAGGTTATGTGCGTGAAATGTTTAACCCCTTCAGACACAGTGCACATCCATTTTATTGGCGTATATTTAGCTAATCGGACGATAGGAATCTGTAATGACCTTTAGCTCTTCAGAATTCTTGAATGTGCTCATTTAGAACCATCTGTTATCAGATGTCTGAATTAATCCATATGTATTGTGGTGTATTCACAAGAAACATGGCTGCGCAGGTGAGTACGCACTCAATTCAAATTTTCTGTAGGAAACAATTCGAATTACATTTTTATATTGCATGCATTATTATCATGAATGTATAACTTTGTAAATAGGAAAAAAATTAGTAATCATCCGATTATTTTTATCGCCTCGAAAATGATGTGCATAATTATGCACATTTCGCTCCAAGAGTTGCGAATATTCGTGCATAATTGTGGGCTATTCATCTAGTCGTTTGTGATATTATGAATTGAGAGTCTTAGGATCTTGGCTGATGCATATAGTAATTTTGATTTATTTTCACACTGTTCAAGTGTTTTGTCGAGTATTCATTCGCACCAGTGGTTTCTTCCTCATACGAGAAAACATTATTATCTGAATAATCAGAAAGACGTTCAGACACTTACGGATTTACTTCAGAGTGGAGAATATAATTATAAGATTATAATAGGCTTAGGATATGAGAACTATAAAATAATAATTGATTTGACGTTCAATCAAAACATCTAATTTTCTGAATAGTATTATATTGTATATTTCTTTGAGAGAGATTCAGTATTTGAAGAATCGACTTCAATTGTCGTTTCTTTATATTCATAGGTAAGATTGTAAATAGTTTCAATTAATATTTTGTAATAACAATAACCTTTATATTCATAGAGCAACACATGAAGTTTTTATAATTCCGAAGGAGGATCAGTTTTATAAAACGACAATTGAAGTCGATTTTTCAAATACTGAATCTCTCTCAAACAAATATACAATATAAAACTATTCAGAAAATTAGATGTTCTGATTGAAAGTCTAATCAATTAAACAATAAATTGTTTATATTATACCTGCGATGAACGCGATAATTTTCATTTCGTTCTAATCAATTATTATTTTATCATATCCTAAGCTTAATCTCTGAATCAATTGACATTGAGAAAGTGCAGTTTCTTTACATATCTATAAGGCAGTGGCGGCTCGTGGGTGAAAAAAGAGGTGAAGAGCTAAACAAGCAGAAAAATCTAGAATAACATCTTTTTAATGTAAACTCACCAAGATGATTTGAAATTAATATTATATGATTTGCCATTTTTCATTTCTTTTCTTGTAGAAATTTTCAAGTTTTTAGTTGAAACTTTTTAACTTTCATTATTTCGGGAGATTTACATCATATTCATAAACTCGGATGTTTTTCTTGAAAAAGACGCTCTTGCATAATAACGCCCAGATGCATCATCTCTAAAAAATTAGATTTGAAATTTTCTCTCTTTTCACTAAGTATCTAAAGTAAGTTAAATGATGAAAATAATTTTTTCTCAGAAATGCTGCATCTGGGCGTTATTATACGAGAGCATCTTTTCTTATGAAAAAAATCAGAGTTTATGAATATATAAATCTCGGGAAATAATGAAAATCAAGAAAGTTTCAACTAAAAATAAAATAGAAGCGTGTACGGCGGAAATCATTTACTCCTAGATTTAAAACTTCAGGTTATTAGTGGCCTTCACAAAAATTTCAGCAGAATGTCAAAAACAGACTTCGAATAATACTTGATCAATTTAATCAGACACAAAATAGCACGAAAAGATACTAGATGGAATTTCTGCCCAGGCATCATGCTTCTTGATTTTGTTATAATAATAATAGGGATGTTTTGTGTCCCATAAAATTTCTTTTCTGCGGTAACTATTGATGAAATTAATAGTTTTCTCTTCCGTCCACTCCATGACATTCATTTCTTCCTCTTCAACTGAATAAATGAAAAACGAATCGCAAATGTGTACCCATCCCGTGTACCCATGGTAGGAAGTGGTGCAACATCAGTGCGTTTCATTCCTTTGATGCGGTGTGAAAACCGACAAGCAGCTATGACATCCGTGATCAGCGAATACTTTTTATGTTTTCAACCATAGAATCTACTTCAAAGATTCACGCCATAATCATAGAACCATTTCATCGTAAACAAAACCATAGATCATGAGCTATAAATACTGGAAAATTTTAGTATTTTTCATCTCATTCGAAAACTATCCAAAATAATTATTTAGTGTAAAAGGAGAGTGCCATTCATTTTTCATTTCGAATCGAATGCTGTACAATAAATATGGGGTTGCCATTTGAAAATCTCGAAATATTTCAATTTTGAGTTCCACATTTTTGCAGCAATATCTCCGAAAAACTTTAAGATGTATCAAAATACTGAATATACCACATGAATGCATGGAATCTTTACTATGAGCTTGCGGAGTTTGGTTCCGTTCGTATAAAAATTAATCGAGATATTGCATTTCCAAACTGGCAATGCGAATGTCAAAAGTTTCAGGAATTTGTGAATAACTTAGCAACAGTGCATAGCAGAGAAATGTTTTTTATTGAGTTATACTGCAAATTTGGTATTGAATCGATACACAAATGAAAATATAGGTAGTTCCATTTGAAATAAGAAAGTAGATATGCGTTTGCGATAGACGTGGCAACACTGTCGACTTGAAAATATTTTGGACGAAGAGTTCCTTCACCCTCAAGGCTGCATCTAAAATTTCAGAACGAAATATTCACTAGTTCTCCTAAAACGTCTAATAGGCCAACTTAAAAGAAAAACCCTGTATATCTTACGCTCAGTCGAATTGTGCATTATTATGCACAAGTTTTTTTTTCTATAAAATATCAAATCTAGCAATAAACCTAGAAGAGCCCTTCAAAAGAGTTTATTCACAGAAAAAATTTTTCCGATTGTTTTGAAAAATCAGGTCTGAAGGGGTTAAAACTTTAAAAGCAAGGTATGTACTTTGAATCGTCCCATTTAGATGTGTTTTTGGTTTCCTTTCCGTGGGTTTAATATGCATGAAATCTCCAGTTTGATTAGGAAATAAAAGAATGTTGGAGTTGATATTTAAATAAAACACAGTTTGCCTCTTAAGTCTTTACTTGCATATAGCTTTCAAGACTACTCTTTGTTTATTAATATAAACAACGTCTTAACCTCTCAATTCTATTATATCTCTACAATAATAGTAAGTAATGGCCGTCTTAAGTGTGGGTCAGCTGTTAGTCTGCGCACCACTGAATATTCGTCTTATGCCATACACAGAACAGTTCTTCTCTTAAGAATGCCTGCGTTACGTCTATATTATACATCTTATGGGAGGTGTATCGTGTGTTGCTGTCTGGCGAAGTTATACATCTAACACTCCCTCCCTTTGCCAGACCGATCACACGATATCATCTGAAACATCTCAATTTTCTGAAAAGAAACAGAATTAGAAACTTCTAGAAACATCTTAATTGAAGATTCTATCTCTAAGAACTCTATGAGCATCTAAAGGCAAAGGTTTAGTCATGATGTCCGCAATATTCTCTTTAGTCGGAATCCATCTAACAATAACCTTTTTGTCTTCAACACATTGCTTTATAAAATCGCCATGTGTATCAGCCATATGCCTTCTCAATCCAGTCCTTTCTCTCTCTAATAAGGATTCATGGATTACATCTATATCATCATCAAACATCTTAAGTTTGTGACTGCCATCTCTCTTAGTGCAGTCACCGGCGGACTTATTGTCGCACCAAATGGTTATGGGAAAGAAAGTTTTCCCCATCATAAATCGGATAGCTTTATCCAGAGATATGACCTCTTGGCATACATCACTCATAGCTAGATATTCAGCCTGACAGGTGGACAATGTAACATAAGATTGTTTGTGGCTTCTCCAAGCAATTACATCACCAAACAATTTTATTACATATCCGGCTGTCGAGGTTGAATCTATATGGTCTCTAAAACTAGCATCAGTGTATGCTTCCAGATTATCTTGTTCAGTTTTGTATTTCAAACCTGAATCAAGAGTGCCTCTTAAGTATCTGAAAATTCTCTTAACATCTTGCCAATCATCTTCAGTGGGTGCAAGTTGTTTCCTCGCCAAATAGTTCACAGCGAATGCAATATCCGGCCGTGTACCATTTGCCAAGTACATCAAGCTCCCTATGGCTTCTCTATACGGAACTTTCATCTTATTTCATCTTTATGTTCGTCGTCTGAATTCTTTCTCTTATTCCTACTTTGAACCTGTCTTGTCACCATAGGTGTATTTTGTGGCTTGCATTCTTCCATGTTGAATCTCTTCAAAATATTCACGGTATATGTTGATTGGTTTAATAATATGTACCTCTTAAGTTTATTCCTTTCAACATTGATACCAAGGAAATTTTTAGGTTCCCCGAGATCCTTCATTTCGAATGCATTGCCCAAATGCGTCTTAATTTCCTGGAGTTTATCTCTATCGTTACTGGCTACTAGAATGTCGTCTACATATATAACTAGTATTGCCAATTTACCATCTTTTCTCCAGGTGTATAGACAAGGCTCGTGTAGGTCGTTCTCTAAGTTTAGCTTTTTGGCTTCTTCTGTGAATCTCTGATTCCATCTCTTAGGGCTGATTTTCAAGCCGTATAATGCTTTCTCTAATTTGCATACTTTAGACTCTCTAATATTGATATCTACTTCTAATCCATCTGGGATTTCCATGTAGATATCTTCATCTAAAGTTCCATTAAGGAAAGCCGTCTTAACATCTAATTGGCACGTAAACAAGTCAAACTTGTTAATCATTGCAAAGACAGATCTGATGACTGGAAGTCTAGAAACAGGTGCATACGTTTCTTTCAAGTCATAGTTATTTCTGTCTTTGAAACCTCTAATAACTAACCGTGCCTTATAACGGGTTATACCGTCAACGTCTAATTTCCTTTTAAATACCCATCTCGAATCTATAATATTAGGTTTACTTCCATCTGAATGAAGTTTACTTCTATCGACCAATTTCCAAACATTGTTTTTCATCATTGAGTCGATTTGCTCTGAAACTGCCTTTTTCCACAGAGAACCCTCTCTTGAGTTTATAGCGTCTCTATAATTAATAGGTTCTCCGTTCAATGTGGATAAAAGACATCTTCTCATTTCAACCTCTTTATCAGCCTCTCTAAGGATTTCATCTGAATTGTTATCTAAAACGTGAAGTATTTAGCATAACTAATATCCTCTACAACCTTTTTATTTTCATCTATTTTCCTCTTAAGTGAGCCTCTCGTGAATGGTCTTTCGACTGCACTCAACGATACATCTGAATGTTTTGATTCTATAAGTGGTCTTTTCATCTTAAGTTTCTCTACATCTCTATTAGCCTCTCTACTCTTTTCCTCTAACATCCAATCCCAATCTAAATTATCATCTGAAGTCTTGTCTTTTTTATATACATCTTTATAGACAAGTTTTTCATTGAATCGTATATGTCTCGACTCAAAGAACTTTTTGGAACTTGGGTGCCATATCAAGTATCCTGTGGTAGTGTATCCCACAAGGACACCTTTCAATGCACGCTCTCCAAATTTCAGACTGGGTTTGGGTATTCTAATATAGGCTATACACCCGAACCTTTTAATTTGATCAAAATGACATCTAGAATTTGATGCAAATTTAGTTAAGGGTGTTTCATACTCTATAGATTTGTGTGGGGTTCTGTTGTATGCATGTACAGCAGCATCAACAGCTAATTCCCACATACTCTTAGGTAGACCAAAATCAAACATGTAAGCTCCAATTTTTCTCTGAATGGTTGCGTTAAACCTTTCGGCTACACCGTTATGTTCAGGTGTGTAGGGAGGTGAGAAGTCAGTTTCAATATTTTCCTTCTTAAGTATATCAAGAAACTTTCGTCCAGTGAACTCAGTTCCTTGATCAGATCTGATATAACAGACCTTTTCGTCTTTACCTAATAGATTTCGAGTGGATACTAGGAACTTCTCCAATGCAATGCCTGAATCGTCTTTAGTTCTCAGAGAATAGGCTCTAGCCAATCTCGAGTAATCATATACATAGACATTTATGAACCTCTTTTGTCCTGGGTGCGATGTTGGTTTAATCGGACCCATTATGTCTGTATGAATGACCTGAAGTGGTCGTTCGGCTCTTTTACGAGTCTCTCTAAAAGGCAATTTTTGCATTTTTGACATTATACAAACTTCACAATCTAATATGGAGTCGTCAAATGTCACTCTCTCAAATCTCTTTATCAAGCTTTTGCAGCTTTTTCAGATAATTCACAGAAGCATGACCCAATCTTAAGTGCCAAAGCATAGCTTCGTTAAACCGGTTAGGTTTATCGATCTCAACATCTAATGGATTGTTGATGAATAGTTCCTCTAAATTATGTAGTGTCTCTAAATCATCTATTTTTGCTACATTCCTATTCATCAAAGTACAATCCCAGTTCTTACTCTCATCTTCTAATGAGGTTTTAAGAACCTTCTCTACTTGAGAAATGAGATGTTCGTCTTTCTCCCTCCCAATCACAGAACGGGATACTTCCATTTCAGGTTCTCCCTCTGACTCTAACATCTCTACATCTTCATTGAGTTTCTATGATTGTTGGGACATCTCATTCTCTTTGAACATAACTGCTCTGCAGCAATATTGTTCATATTCAACTTCATCATTTTGCTGAATCTGATTCGGCTTTTTTATTTTGAAGTTGATTAACCAATTTGGTTTCTCATATCTTCCCTCTAAAACGGTTTTATTATTTCAAAAACCTTTAAGATTTTATCGTCTAAATAAATCTCAAGTCCTAAATCTGCTAACTTACGTAGTGACAACAGATTTTCAGACACATCTTTAGCGGCGATTACATTCACCAATCTCAAACTCTTACTCTTAATTGGATCAGTATATAATACTAGATCACCTCTACCATCTATCTCTATATCTGCTATTTGATTTTTATTTGCACTCTTAATTGTTTTGTTCTCTACCCTCTAAAATTACTCAGTAGCATGTGATCAGTCACTATATGATCAGTAGCTCCAGAGTCAGCAACAAAACTAATAAAATCATTAAAATAGCACTCACCTGAGGGTTTCTGAGATTTTAATGAAGCTTTGCGGGCTTTCATTTGGGTTCTCCTTACCTCTCTGGTATTCACTCTATTGGTCTCAAATTTCTTTTTCCTAAAGCTCTTGCTGGACTTAGAGTGCGATGACTTGGGGCACTCATCACTCTTATGGTTCTCTATAGAATTGCAACTGAAACAGAACCATTTATTTTGCCGCTTCAGAAAACATTCACTGGACCTATGCCCTTCCTTATTGCAACGGAAACATCTGAATTTAGGTCCAGAAAATATTCTCTGAAGCTTTGGTTCAGTTTCCTTTATCTCACACTTCTTTTCAGCCTCTAATTGTGAGATAAAGGACTTGATCTCGTCTAGTGTCATCTCCTCTCTAGTGGTTTGTCTTTTTATCAGGTCGGCATTCCTGAGTTCAGGAATAACCGAGGAGACTGCCTGATAAAAAGCAGACCTAATCTCTTGGGGTGTTAACTCAATGACATCCTCACAGGCTTCATACTCCCTCACAATAGAGTCAAACCTTTCGCAGAAGTCATGAACTGACTCTGCCTTCTCCATCTTTATGGCATAAAGCCTAGCTCTAACGGAAGTGTGCGTGACATTGCTCTCACACTTCCTAGAGTTCCTCAAGATCCTAACGATCTCTATTGGATCTCTAACGGTCAGAATTTTTCTGTGATAATTCTCATCTAACCGATTTATTATGATGTCACGAACCCAATTTTTCCTCTTAAGTGTGCTCGCCTCACCTCTAAAGGGAGCACTATCACTGGGTTCGATGACATCAAGGATGTCATTGGTCATCAACTCTGACTTTAGACAGTCCATCCAAATGTCAAAGTTCGTCTCTTTGGTCAATTTGTAGTCCCTCTTTATTTGGAGAAGCTCCGAAGCTTATCCTGCTGAACAACCCCGTCTAAGTTTCCAGCTCTGACTACTTCTGACCTGTCATCGACCAACCCAAGAGATTTCGACTTCATCGAGAAACCTTCGTCTTTAGTGTCCAGCCTTCGCTTATTAGGAATAGAATTATTCCTTTCGATGAGAGTCCTCAATCGAGTGTTCTCTGCCTCTAAATTATTTTTAGAGACCTGGGCTAACATCTCTACCATTGATTTAGCCCCCTCCATAACATCTCTTAGAGTATTTGCTGCCTCTACAATTTGCTTTGCAGCATTCTCAATGGCTTCTTCATTTCGTCTCATCAAAACATCATTTATGATGTTAATGCCTCTATTTGATACTGGAAAGTGAAAAATATTTTAAACCTGGATTTCGTCTGAACTCTTATTGCAAGGCCTTGCATCTAACATCTTAAGTGAATTATATTCTATCGTCTTACATCTGAAGTGAATATATTCTATCGTCTAACATCTTAAGTGAATATATTCTTTCGTCTAACATCTTAAGTGAATATATTCTATCGTCTAACATCTTAAGTGAATTATTCTATCGTCTACCATCTTAAGTGAATATATTCTATCGTCTAAGTTATATCCATCAGTTTCGGAGTCCCACACACATCTAACTACGGACTTTACACCGGCTCCTTTCAGTTCGCCTAAAATAACCTGAGCTAATATGTTTGTATCGTCTCATTTTCAAATTCTCTTATCAACTTCATTGGCTATCTTGATGCTCCAATTTTTTGCATTTTCGGGAGAATACGTTTTTCCTGTTAAAACTTCCAGACTATATCTCCCAATCTCTTCGTTCTTTGAACTGGACGTTGACCTTGCCGGGATTCGAACCCGGGACCCCTGGCATCCCAGGCCAAAGCGCTACCTCCGCGCTACGGGGCCGACGGCTTGAACATTTCTTATTATTTCCTTGACAGGAGCCGCTTTGAATTTTTCCAGAAGGCTTGGTTTGATTTGATAAGAATGGAGAGCAGGAATTGATTCGTAACTCTGTTAAATGTTCAAGCCGTCAGCTGTTTCAATTATCGCGCTAAGAAACGTAATTCCCGCCATCATTTTATATGACATTTGGCTATCTTGATGCTCCAATTTTTTGCATTTTCGGGAGAATACGTTTTTCCTGTTAAAACTTCCAGACTATATCTCCCAATCTCTTCGTTCTTTGAACTGGACGTTGACACCCACAAACATCCATGTCCTTGCCGGGATTCGAACCCGGGACCCCTGGCATCCCAGGCCAAAGCGCTACCTCCGCGCTACGGGGCCGACGGCTTGAACATTTCTTATTATTTCCTTGACAGGAGCCGCTTTGAATTTTTCCAGAAGGCTTGGTTTGATTTGATAAGAATGGAGAGCAGGAATTGATTCGTAACTCTGTTAAATGTTCAAGCCGTCAGCTGTTTCAATTATCGCGCTAAGAAACGTAATTCCCGCCATCATTTTATATGACATTTGGCTATCTTGATGCTCCAATTTTTTGCATTTTCGGGAGAATACGTTTTTCCTGTTAAAACTTCCAGACTATATCTCCCAATCTCTTCGTTCTTTGAACTGGACGTTGACACCCACAAACATCCATGTCCTTGCCGGGATTCGAACCCGGGACCCCTGGCATCCCAGGCCAAAGCGCTACCTCCCCGCTACGGGGCCGACGGCTTGAACATTTCTTATTATTTCCTTGACAGGAGCCGCTTTGAATTTTTCCAGAAGGCTTGGTTTGATTTGATAAGAATGGAGAGCAGGAATTGATTCGTAACTCTGTTAAATGTTCAAGCCGTCAGCTGTTTCAATTATCGCGCTAAGAAACGTAATTCCCGCCATCATTTTATATGACATTTGGCTATCTTGATGCTCCAATTTTTTGCATTTTCGGGAGAATACGTTTTTCCTGTTAAAACTTCCAGACTATATCTCCCAATCTCTTCGTTCTTTGAACTGGACGTTGACACCCACAAACATCCATGTCCTTGCCGGGATTCGAACCCGGGACCCCTGGCATCCCAGGCCAAAGCGCTACCTCCGCGCTACGGGGCCGACGGCTTGAACATTTCTTATTATTTCCTTGACAGGAGCCGCTTTGAATTTTTCCAGAAGGCTTGGTTTGATTTGATAAGAATGGAGAGCAGGAATTGATTCGTAACTCTGTTAAATGTTCAAGCCGTCAGCTGTTTCAATTATCGCGCTAAGAAACGTAATTCCCGCCATCATTTTATATGACATTTGGCTATCTTGATGCTCCAATTTTTTGCATTTTCGGGAGAATACGTTTTTCCTGTTAAAACTTCCAGACTATATCTCCCAATCTCTTCGTTCTTTGAACTGGACGTTGACACCCACAAACATCCATGTCCTTGCCGGGATTCGAACCCGGGACCCCTGGCATCCCAGGCCAAAGCGCTACCTCCGCGCTACGGGGCCGACGGCTTGAACATTTCTTATTATTTCCTTGACAGGAGCCGCTTTGAATTTTTCCAGAAGGCTTGGTTTGATTTGATAAGAATGGAGAGCAGGAATTGATTCGTAACTCTGTTAAATGTTCAAGCCGTCAGCTGTTTCAATTATCGCGCTAAGAAACGTAATTCCCGCCATCATTTTATATGACATTTGGCTATCTTGATGCTCCAATTTTTTGCATTTTCGGGAGAATACGTTTTTCCTGTTAAAACTTCCAGACTATATCTCCCAATCTCTTCGTTCTTTGACTGGACGTTGACACCCACAAACATCCATGTCCTTGCCGGGATTCGAACCCGGGACCCCTGGCATCCCAGGCCAAAGCGCTACCTCCGCGCTACGGGGCCGACGGCTTGAACATTTCTTATTATTTCCTTGACAGGAGCCGCTTTGAATTTTTCCAGAAGGCTTGGTTTGATTTGATAAGAATGGAGAGCAGGAATTGATTCGTAACTCTGTTAAATGTTCAAGCCGTCAGCTGTTTCAATTATCGCGCTAAGAAACGTAATTCCCGCCATCATTTTATATGACATTTGGCTATCTTGATGCTCCAATTTTTGCATTTTCGGGAGAATACGTTTTTCCTGTTAAAACTTCCAGACTATATCTCCCAATCTCTTCGTTCTTTGAACTGGACGTTGACACCCACAAACATCCATGTCCTTGCCGGGATTCGAACCCGGGACCCCTGGCATCCCAGGCCAAAGCGCTACCTCCGCGCTACGGGGCCGACGGCTTGAACATTTCTTATTATTTCCTTGACAGGAGCCGCTTTGAATTTTTCCAGAAGGCTTGGTTTGATTTGATAAGAATGGAGAGCAGGAATTGATTCGTAACTCTGTTAAATGTTCAAGCCGTCAGCTGTTTCAATTATCGCGCTAAGAAACGTAATTCCCGCCATCATTTTATATGACATTTGGCAAATCGTGCGCACAGATAAACAAACCCCAAGTCTTTGACAATGCGGCGGTGCCAAACTTACCTTGAAGAACTGTGAAGAACGGCGCGCTTTCCGTAGAAAGTGTGGTTACGTGGTACGTCTAGAATTTCGATGTTTTTGCGTTAATTATTGAATTTACCTGAAATGAAACTATTCGAATCGTTGTGAATGTTCGAGGGTGATTTATAGACCAAATCGGGGCAGTGTTTTGTGTGTTTTTATAGTGGAAATAGTGACGTGAAGAAGGTACATTTTTGGAACTTTGGGGGCCCATATCTTCTAACCTAAGACAGACCGCCACTTGTTGGTTTCACTAATGTTGTTCAGGAAGACTCAATGAATACAATGACACCAAAATCTGGTCGATATCTGCTGGTCACTAGTAACTTAATATTTACCCGATTTTTCAGTCCAAAGAAGCAATAAATCAACTGAAACACTTGAGAAAAACCAAAATCTCTCGTTGTTTTACATAGGAAAAGTGGGGTTGTTATACCTCCGATGTGCTGTCAGTTGTCAAACGTGCACGAAACCAATATTGCCAAATTGACAATTAAAAAATCAAATTCAAGCGGAAGACCTGGTCATCATTGGTCAAGACCAGGGGGGTGAAACCAAAGGGTGAAACGCTAGAAGTAAAATCTACAACACGGACATACGTCTCCCCATTTATTTTGGGGGCGGAGCCAAGCAGTGACGTATGTCTGAGCTAAATCCAAATTATGTCAAATTTAAATGGGATGGGATGGGATGTCAATGCTGCCATTTTTATTGTTTGTGTGTTGTTTTGTTTGAGTCGAAGAAGGAAGTGAAAAAGTTGAGTTTCAAGTGGAATAATTGTTTAAATATTGCCAATATGAAAGTGTTTGTGAGGAGATTGAAGTTATATTTTCTGTATCTTCGATAAGCAATAAGCTTATAGTAATCATTCTCTTTTTGGATGTATATTGCCTTACGAATGGATCAGTGTTATTGTGTACTGTGTAGTGACTACCTATAGTGACTTTACTTGACCTTTTTAATACAAGTGTTGATTTTCTATACGTATTATATGAACAATTGCTTCAAAATTTGTCAACAATTTCACGGAAGTTTTTCAACTGTACTCAAATTGTAAGACCTGTGGTGGATCATGAATGTTTGTTAGTTCAAAACATTCAATAGATATGTACTGTACAATTGAGCCTAATAAAATAAATATTTTTATAATGTATATTTTCTTTCAAATCTGCCTTTTAATTCCGAACAAACGGAAAAGCAGGTAAAATAAATAAAAAATATATATTATCTTCTTTCTCTCTCTTTCTGGAACACAGCGCATTGTCAAAATTCGGGACGAAACCATAGAACCCCTCTCTTATAAAAAGCGACCACCCCTCAGAATCGAATCGCCCCATTTATTTTTGACGTTTCAAATGTCACGCGTGTTGTAGGGGTTTAGTAGGCAGATAGCACTTCTTATATTTTATGTTCTGTGGTCAAGACCAACTGCATTTAAGCGCTTTTGGTCATTGCTGGTCTTTATCATGTGACGTCATGAATTGCCCTTCAACGTCATCGATTAAGACCGCAGATGACCTAAGGTGAACATACTCGAGAGCCGAGTCAAGCTTCTGGTCATTGAAGAAATAAGGTTAAGTTTTATGTTTATATCTTATGATAACACATGAATGTCAGATTCAAATAAACATTCACTTGCAATTACAACAGATATGAAAACTTCTAAACTGGACATGGCTCAATTGTAGCGTAAATCTGAAATAGAAATGTTGAACAATATTCAGCTAGCAAAAATAAAAATAAATCATGTAATTAACTTAAGTGGTTGTACGGATGTGGTATGGAAAATAGTATTCAAATTTTTGTCCAGGGAGTAATACAGTAGGTTTTGGGGATTTTTCTAGGTTCTCATTAAATATAACTAGGTAATGATAACTTTCAAAACAAACGATATGCAGTCCCATACATGCATTATTTCTGAAACGAAACTCTAATTCAGAAAATCGTTGGTTATGTGTTTGTCTCCCTAACCTACATTAACGAAAATGGCGAAGATGACCAGAACTGCATTTGAGCGGAAGCTGATCATTCGCGGTCATTCCTCAAGTGCCAAGACCAAGGGCATGACCAACAATGACCACAGTCATTACTGGTCATTCGCTTAAATTTGATTATTGTCTTCTGGTAATAATATTTCTCAACAAACTGGCGCTGATTAAAGTTTTTAATTCAGCTTTATATCGAGAGTTTCAATTGAAATTAGAATTATTTTTTATGTAATACCCAACCTAAAATTGTCTTGTCAAACACTTGTTTATGTACATGTATTGTTGGTTGCATACCAATAGTAATCTGACAGCGCTAACAGGTTTTCCTTGTTTTTCATATCAGAAAGTCGGGAGCAGTGGAACTAACTAGTGAACGGGAAAATCGATTATATGGCATTCGAAAAATGAGGGAAAAACATATGTTGGGTATTCTTTTGAGCATTCTAAATATTATTATCATCCCATGTACAGCTTATGTTCAGAAATTTCCGCTGTTAATGCCCAATGTTCATCCAGATAGAGTGAGTAGCTGTTGAATATTTGCGGGTTTTCCCGAGTTTTCGAGCAACATCTGGAAATTTTCACACCTACATCTCATTTCACAGTAATGACACTACCTATTTTAGGCTTTTCTCATGGATAATCTTACAACTAACAGATTCTCTGACAAACAAAACTTCTTTAATTCATTTCCTTTCGTTGATTTGTGGTTTTTCAGGATGAATTGTATCTCTGTACACCAGCTAAAATTGTGCCAAAGAAAAATTTCTACATTGGTAAGCTATTGGTCCACTAAGTTGTTTTAATTACTCTCGAAACAATGTTTTCAGTGGGTTTCGAACCGAATGCCACAATGGATAGGATACATCACATGATTCTTTTTGGATGCACTGAACCCGGAAGCAACGACCCTTACTGGTATGTCTTTCAGCTTGTGGTGAAGAATACTTCGCAGTAACAATTCACTTTTCAGGGATTGTGGTGAAATGAGTATGACAGAAACGAACACTTTGAAGGAAAGACCACCTTGCTCTAGTGGCACTCATGTGAGTTTTTTTTGTTGAATACTTATTTTACAATGTGAAGCGTTGAGTGAGAATCTTTATCTGGGTGTTTTTAGGTTATTTATGCATGGGCTCGAGATGCCAAAGCACTTACATTACCAGAAGGAGTTGGTTTCCAAGTTGGGGAAAATACGACCATAAAATATTTGGTAATACAGCTGCATTATTCGCACAAATTGCCAGGTGATTAGTACCATATTTTCACAATGTCATTCAAATTACACTAAGTTTTTAATAAATTCCTTCCATTTCTATTGTGCAATATGTTAATGTTCAGTGATGTAATCGATTATTTACTTGAATGGTACTTTTCTTCACTCAAGGTCATACTAATTATTCACTTCATAGCATCAACAGTCTTTGGTGCCTCAAGTGGTTAAAATATTATTTTTACTGCATTTTAAAATTTATTGCACAACATACCAATTCAATGAGTTAATATTTCATGGGTCCAAAAGTACGATGAGAAGTTATCATAAAGAATATTCCAGTAGAACTTTATAAATTATTCAATCATAAATTCATAATATATATTACTTTATGTTGAATAACTTCTAACTTTTTTGAATAAGATGAGATCTTCTGAATCCAGCTTATAAATGATCTTATTAACCTGATCGTTTTCAATCTAGATTGATTTGTGCTTTTTTATATTTTAGATAATGAATTGGATAATTCTGGATTGACTGTGCTTTACACAGAGAAGCCGTATGTATTCTTTATGCTTTCATTAATATTCCCCCACTCAATAATAATGAGAATTCGTAAGAATAACTTGAAATAGCCCATAAAGCCCGGTTTGCATTGGTAGAGTTAGGTGGTAGCATAATGTAAACAGATTGTGCTAGTGACAGTAGAGTACTAAAAACACAGAGAGTAGAGTGTGCAATAGTACTTACTTCCACAATTTTACTCAGCTCTACCGGTTTACTATACCAATGTGAACAGACACTTGCCTGCTTTTAGCAATAGTTGTTTAGTTGTTCTTTCTATCTCCATTTTTTTTTGCCAATTTTCTGTTCGAAATATCCTTTCAAAGTAGAGTATTCTCTCGAAAAAGTAGGCTAGTGAACTCTACCATTTACTCTACCAATGTAAACCAGGCTTAAGTTTGTCGAACTGGTAAAAATCACCAAGACAACAATCAATAAATAAACTTTTATTCAATAGCTCTTAAAACGCCGTATGCTTATCCTGAAAATATTACATGTCACAAAGGCCTTTGAAAATTTGAAAAAAAATTTATTCTTATTTTCCACCAATGTTGTGGAACTTTCTTAGTTAGGTTAGTATCCGGTAAACATGACCTCTCAATGCCGATTGTGAAAACATAAGAATAAAAAATGTATTGAAATTCTCACATGCCTTGGTGAAATCTTATATTTCCAGAATATGTTAATCAAATTAAATTCATTCATTTCATAAGAAGGGAACTGACTTTCAGTGCTTTCAAGCAGTTGGTCACTTTTAATGGTACGGCTCTATTTAAACAAACTTGTCAACTCTAAACAAACAGTTTTTATTTATTTCATGAATAATGTACATTTCGCAAAGCGTCATCTTCCTTTCATTTGCAGGTTAAATAAGTTGGCCGGTGTTCTTTTGTTGGGAACTGGAGGTGAGATTGCTCCGAAAACTATTACGCATCTAGAAGTCGACTGTACCATCAATGAAGGTAAAGTGATCCATCCATTCGCCTACAGGGTTCACACGCACAGTTTGGGTAAGTTGTATTTTGAAAAAATACCATAATAGCATTTTAATCGATAATGGTTCTAGGTCGAGTTGTGTCTGGATATACCATTAATCGGGACGAGTATGGAAAGGACCATTGGACTTTGCTAGGTAAAAGAGATCCTATGACGCCCCAAATGTTCTACCCTGTCTTCAACAAATATCCTATTGGTCCTGAACAGAAATTGGTAAGAATGTTTTGTTCTTCCTTCATCAAATAATGGGAAACTAAGTATTTAGTATACCACTTTTAAGACACTAACTTTTGCGCTTGTTTATTCAAAAATTCTGGTTTATATTTGAATTACGCCTGGTAGCAGATGGAAAATGAAATTTTTCATATTCCTTTGAAATAAATCGGTTTCTGTTCATCCGATTAGAATGATTGATACCTCATTTTATATGTAAATTAATTCTCTACAAATGCCCTATTGAACACTTCCCTCTATAACCTACCGTTTTCGAAATTTTCGAATAAACTTGGTAGCAGATTGAAAAATACATTTTTTCATCTCTTGTTGAGAAATACATCGATCTCTGTTCATCTGATTAGAATAATTGATGCCTTATTTTATAGGTAAGCTAATTCTCTACAAACGACCTATTGACCACCTTCTTCTATAACCTAATGTTTTCAAAATTTTTCGCATAAACTTGGAAGCAGATGGAAAAATACATTTTTTCATCTTGTTGTTGTTCTGTTCATCCGGTTAGAATAATTGATACCTTATTTTATAGGTAAGCTAATTTTCTACAAACGACCTATTGACCACTTTCCTCTATAACCTACCATTTTCGAAATTTTTCGAATAAACTTGGTAGCAGATGAAAACATACATTTTTTCATCTTGACGGTTTATTTTTTTTAGGAGTCCTTAAAAACACTGAGTCATGAAACTATGCATAATATGATTCATTAAGTAGATGTTACACAATTTTTTCGATCCCATGACTTTTTTATTAGGGGTTGAAAATAGTAACGCCTAGAATGTGTTTTTAATACAGTGTGTGGGAATATTTTCAATATAATAATACATTAACAAGCATTTTCAATCTGCTAACAAATATTCAACTCTTTGTTCACAGGCAGCTAGATGTACCATGGAAAGTTCTAGCAGAGATACATACACATATGTGGGGTGAGTATTCATTGCTTCCCCCTACTCTTCTTGAAGTTTACATCAATTTTTGTACCACAGACCGACCAACCAGCATGAGATGTGTAACTTCTACTTGATGTATTATGTTGAAAATGATTCCCCTCTTGATCGAAAATATTGCATGAGTGAAGGTCCACCATTTTATTACTGGAAGAAAAATTACAAGTTGAACAATATCCCTGAGTTTGAAGCATCGACTCTTCTGGACCGACCTCCTCTGGTAACACATCATTAAGATAACGTATTGATCGGAAAACCCAAAATGAATACACAACTGAACAACCTTCGAATCTTCCAATACTACTAATATAATTTTAAAAATGTGATGCACTACATTCCCAAGAATTCTGATTCTTGACATTGCACAGTATTAAATGTACTTAATTTTATGAAATTTCCAAATGGATGTACTATTAGGTCTTAAAATTTAAGTTTTAACTGCCATGACTGTGAATTTGTTATTTTTATATTTAATTTTTACACTTATTTGCACTTTTGAAAATTTTTAATCTATCACTATTAAGTTTCATATCGTTTACATGATACGAGAATTTATTCAGTATGTAGTTCCAAGTTTTCTGAGTATTTTTTAGATGTAATCATTTCACCAGTGCAGTTTTGTAACAGCACACCTGTTTGATAAAAATTGAATTGAACCAATGAAAATCTGACCAAATTAAATTTTTTATTGTATGCGTTCTTCTGTTGCATACAACCTTAAATTTAAAGCCAATATCATAACTACAATATTTTATCTGCTACTATTTTTATAATTACATCTACATATCAGTAAAAGGTTATGTACGTGGTGATTTGACGTTATGTGCTTGTGAATATATCATCAGAATGATTATTTTTGTATAAAGATGAAATGAAGCTATGATTATTTGCTAATACATAATACATAATTTTGTTGACCAAACTGGTCATCTAGTAGTCCACCAAATTTTCCATGTAACTGAGTTTGAAATTACAACTCATTTAAATAATTTATACATTTCGTAAATATTGAAATCATACAAATCTAAAATAAGAATATTCATGGCAGTAAATACTTGCTCAAAGGAAGAAACTAACGTTTTTGTGTTATTTATGATAACATTTCTTCAAGTCTTCTTATAAAGAATCTCTATTTTTGCTTGAATCAGCTATTAGACTAGGAGAATAAGACAAAAACGAAATGTTTCCAATCGAATAATGTAACTGAAATGTTTTCTGTAATATCTGTTAAAATTTTCGTTCTTTTTCTTTGGTGTTGGTGAAAATTCTTTCTTCACATGTAGCTACTAGATCTATAATTCTTCGAAATACTTTCCTACTACCTGATTATATGTGATGAAGAAACATTCCAAGGTATTAATGAAGATTGATTTCAGCTAGAAATTCAATTATATAGTAAATGTGTTAGGATAGATTTAATGTTTCGTTTAGTTTTTATTCGAAACGAACACCTTAGAGAGTGAAAATTATAGTATTTAGGACAAATGATGTACACAAAAAAATATATATATTTGAAAATTGACCAAATAAAATTTATTGTGAAAAAATGACTAAACGATCTGAATAATGTATTCATTATTTGAGGATGTTTTTCAAAATTTCAGCATGTAACTACTAGTCATTTGATTTCTTCCATCTATATTTGTTTTTATTTTATTGTGTAATATTGACTCTCAATAAGTGTTTTCAACACATTTGAATATGTTAATACTGTTTGTTAGAGTTTTTCAGCTATTTAATGTCGATAATGCAAATTTTGATTGTTGAATTTAGTAGAAATTCTATTGATTTTATTGTATAAATTTTATGTTTCAAAGAAATAAAATGGGCAATTATATGGTGTGGTTTCTTCTTCCGAGTTCCCAAATAATTGAACTCGTTAATAACTCATCTTCTCAAATAGTTACTTGAATCTGCTGAAATTAATGATAATGCAGCAACTTCCACTACCAATTATTCAATGTAAATGATTACTCGCATAAATATTATGTAATTGCCTTTTAGAATCAAAAAAGATCTTGTGTATTACATTACTCATTACTTCGATTTTCTAAAGGGTTCGATTTTAATGAATGAAGCGAAATGATCGAAATTTTTGTATAAAGTTTTGGCCATCTATAATTTTATGCCTGAAACTTTTCCAATTGAATCCTTTCAGAGAAAGAAACCTACATTGCAGTTACCTGCTTTTTCAACAACTAACCGATAGATGGCGGTGTCTTTCAATTGATAATACAGATTTGTAATAGGTCACTGTAATACCAACAGACTCCGCCATCTATCGATTAGTTGTTGAAAAAGCAGGTAACAGGAGTAGGTTTCTTCCTCTGACAAATTCGATTCGGAAAGTTTCAGGCATAAAATTATAGATGGCCAAATCTGTAAACACATTTTTCGATCATTTCGCTTCATTCATTAAATTGAACCCTTTTAAAAATCAAATAAAATGACTTTATAAAGGCGTAATAAGAAATAAAATGGGCAATTATATGGTGTAGTTTATTTCACAGTGAATTGAGAAAATAATTCCGAATTGAAACGTACAGGCGAATTTTTGAATATTTTCTGAGTGTTTTGAATATTTGTCTACTTTTCAAATAAGTAGGCTTCAATTTTTGCAGATCGTAAGAAGTGTATAATTAGAGTCCATTCTGAATGATATCTTCAGAGTTACAGCAGTTTTATGAAATCGAGAAAGTTGCAAGATTTTTCGCGCTTTCCTCATATATTCTCTATACAATGATGATTTCATCCCATTTTTCAGTTACCTTAGCGTTGTCCGAAACGATAGAAATAGGTTATTCGAAAAAAAAATTTTTTCGATATCGAGAAATTTTCATCAGAATTTTGAAAGTGCTCCGATCGGCTTCAAATTTTGCAGATCGTGAGAAATGTATAAGTTAGGCATCTATTCCGAATTAGAGTCCATTCTGAATAATATCTTCAGAGTTAGAGCAGTTTTATGAAATTGAGAAAGTTGCAAGATTTTTCGCGCATTTCTCATTTATTCTCTATACAATGATGATTTCATCCCATTTTTCAGTTACCTTAGCGTTGTCCGAAACGATAGAAATCGGTTATTCGAAAAAAAAATTTTTTCGATATCGAGAAATTTTCAAAGGCTATACACTTGGAAAATTTTTCATCAGAATTTTGAAAGTGCTCTGATCGGCTTCAAATTTTGCAGATCGTAAGAAATGTATAAGTTAGGCATCTATTCCGAATTAGAGTCCATTCTGAATAATATCTTCAGAGTTACAGCAGTTTTATGAAATTGAGAAAGTTGCAAGATTTTTTGCGCTTTTCTCATATATTCTCTATCCAATGATGATTATATCACATTTTTCAGTTACCTGAGGGTTGTCCGAGACGATAGAAATCGGTTATTCGAAAAAAAAATTTTTTCGATATCGAGAAATTTTCAAAGGCTATACACTTGGAAAATTTTTCATCAGAATTTGAAAGTGCTCCGATCGGCTTCAAATTTTGCAGATCGTAAGAAATGTATAAGTTAGGCATCTATTCCGAATTAGAGTCCATTCTGAATAATATCTTCAGAGTTAGAGCAGTTTTATGAAATTGAGAAAGTTGCAAGATTTTTTGCGCTTTTCTCATATATTCTCTATCCAATGATGATTATATCACATTTTTCAGTTACCTGAGGGTTGTTCGAGACGATAGAAATCGGTTATTCGAAAAAAAAAATTTTTTCGATATCGAGAAATTTTCAAAGGCTATACACTTGGAAAATTTTTCATCAGAATTTTGAAAGTGCTCTGATCGGCTTCAAATTTTGCAGATCGTAAGAAATATATAAGTTAGGCATCTATTCCGAATTAGAGTCCATTCTGAATAATATCTTCAGAGTTACAGCAGTTTTATGAAATTGAGAAAGTTGCAAGATTTTTTGCGCTTTTCTCATATATTCTCTATCCAATGATGATTATATCACATTTTTCAGTTACCTGAGGGTTGTCCGAGACGATAGAAATCGGTTATTCGAAAAAAAAATTTTTTCGATATCGAGAAATTTTCAAAGGCTATACACTTGGAAAATTTTTCATCAGAATTTTGAAAGTGCTCCGATCGGCTTCAAATTTTGCAGATCGTAAGAAATGTATAAGTTAGGCATCTATTCCGAATTAGAGTCCATTCTGAATAATATCTTCAGAGTTACAGCAGTTTTATGAAATTGAGAAAGTTGCAAGATTTTTTGCGCTTTTCTCATATATTCTCTATCCAATGATGATTATATCACATTTTTCAGTTACCTGAGGGTTGTCCGAGACGATAGAAATCGGTTATTCGAAAAAAAAATTTTTTCGATATCGAGAAATTTTCAAAGGCTATACACTTGGAAAATTTTTCATCAGAATTTTGAAAGTGCTCCGATCGGCTTCAAATTTTGCAGATCGTAAGAAATGTATAAGTTAGGCATCTATTCCGAATTAGAGTCCATTCTGAATAATATCTTCAGAGTTACAGCAGTTTATGAAATTGAGAAAGTTGCAAGATTTTTTGCGCTTTTCTCATATATTCTCTATCCAATGATGATTATATCACATTTTTCAGTTACCTGAGGGTTGTCCGAGACGATAGAAATCGGTTATTCGAAAAAAAAATTTTTCGATATCGAGAAATTTTCAAAGGCTATACACTTGGAAAATTTTCATCAGAATTTTGAAAGTGCTCCGATCGGCTTCAAATTTTGCAGATCGTAATAAATGTATAAGTTAGGCTTCGATTCGGATTACAGTCAATTCTGAATGATATATTCTGAATTATAACAGTTTTACGAAAGTGAGGAAATTCCAGTGATTTTATGCCCCAGTTTAAATTATTAGCGGGCAACACAAAATACATTGCTCCTGTATTTTGTGTTGCAGCCACTACGATGTGGCATTTACTATTTATAGGTTGGCAGCATTGGTGATATGTATTTCTATGGTTTGAAATCTAACCTTAAAATTGATTTTCCTGTCATGTTGACGTTCTAACCTAGAAAACTGACAGTTTTCAAATGTACTGCCCAACATGGTTTTTCTCAATAATTCTCTTTACACTGGTTATTTGATCGTATTTTTCAGTTACATAAGGGTTGTCGGAAACTATAGAAATAGGTTATTCGAAAAAAAAAATTTTTTCGATATCGAGAAATTTTCAAAGGCTATAACACTTGGTTTTTTTCATCAGAATTTTGAAAGTGCTCCGCTCGGCTTCAAATTTTATATTATTATTTTTATAAGTTAGGCATCTATTCCGAATTAGAGTCCATTCTGAATTATATCTGTTTGTGTGAAGTTATCCACGCATTTCCAGCAACGTTTTATGACGTGGGGACTGTCGAAAGTCGGCAAGAGCGAAATTCAACTGCAGTGTTGCCAAACTTCGAAATAATCCCTAGCAAAGATTTCCTTTCATTTCAGTCAACTAAATCGTAACAAATGAGTGTATAATGCTGTGAATACTAAAATTCAGTAAAAAAATGGATGTATAGTAGAATAAATCCGCTAAGCAAGAAAAGAGGATACACTAAGTTGACGCGATATACGAAGCTTTACGATTTCTGCGCTTTCCATGGCTTTACGTGTTCGTAGAATATACGAGGGTTCGTTAAAAGATTATATCCATCGTCGATGGATGGAGGTTGATGTAATATTATTATCACTATGTATTTATTGAAATTTGGAAAATATATGAGGATTCGAAAAACTTGTTTCAGAATTTGTGAGGCATTAATAGAACCAACAACGTTTCGACAAATCCCCCTATATTTTCCAAACTATTGCGTGTTCGTTGATGGATTTTTCATTGGTACGTTGAAAAACATGTGAGGATTCGAAAAAAACATGTTTCAGAATTTGTACCACCGTAGGAGGAGGGAGGGAGGAAGGGGTTAATAGAACGAGCAACGTTTCTACAAATCACCCTGTATTTCCTAAACTATTGCGTGTTCGTTGATGGATTTTTCATTGGTACGTTGAAAAACATGTGAGGATTCGAAAAAACCATGTTTCAGAATTTGTACCACCGTAGGAGGAGGGAGGGAGGGCTTAATAGAACGAGCAACGTTTCGACAAATCACCCTGTATATCCTAAACTATTGCGTGTTCGTTGATGGATTTTTCATTGGTACGTTGAAAAACATGTGAGGATTCGAAAAAAACATGTTTCAGAATTTGTACCACCGTAGGAGGAGGGAGGGAGGGCTTAATAGAACGAGCAACGTTTCGACAAATCACCCTGTATATCCTAAACTATTGCGTGTTCGTTGATGGATTTTTCATTGGTACGTTGAAAAACATGTGAGGATTCGAAAAAAACATGTTTCAGAATTTGTACCACCGTAGGAGGAGGAAGGGAGGAAGGGGTTAATAGAACGAGCAACGTTTCTACAAATCACCCTGTATTTCCTAAACTATTGCGTGTTCGTTGATGGATTTTTCATTGGTACGTTGAAAAACATGTGAGGATTCGAAAAAAACATGTTTCAGAATTTGTACCACCGTAGGAGGAGGGAGGGAGGGGTTAATAGAACGAGCAACGTTTCTTCAAATCACCCTGTATTTCCTAAACTATTGCGTGTTCGTTGATGGATTTTTCATTGGTACGTTGAAAAACATGTGAGGATTCGAAAAAACCATGTTTCAGAATTTGTACCACCGTAGGAGGAGGGAGGGAGGGCTTAATAGAACGAGCAACGTTTCGACAAATCACCCTGTATATCCTAAACTATTGCGTGTTCGTTGATCGATTTATCATTGGTACGTTGAAAAATATGTAAGGATTCCAAAAAACCATGTTTCAGAATTTGTACCACCGTAGGAGGAGGGAGGGAGGGGTTAATAGAACGAGCAACGTTTCTTCAAATCACCCTGTATTTCCTAAACTATTGCGTGTTCGTTGATGGATTTTTCATTGGTACGTTGAAAAACATGTGAGGATTCGAAAAAACCATGTTTCAGAATTTGTACCACCGTAGGAGGAGGGAGGGAGGGCTTAATAGAACGAGCAACGTTTCGACAAATCACCCTGTATATCCTAAACTATTGCGTGTTCGTTGATGGATTTTTCATTGGTACGTTGAAAAACATGTGAGGATTCGAAAAAAACATGTTTCAGAATTTGTACCACCGTAGGAGGAGGAAGGGAGGAAGGGGTTAATAGAACGAGCAACGTTTCTACAAATCACCCTGTATTTCCTAAACTATTGCGTGTTCGTTGATGGATTTTTCATTGGTACGTTGAAAAACATGTGAGGATTCGAAAAAAACATGTTTCAGAATTTGTACCACCGTAGGAGGAGGGAGGGAGGAAGGGGTTAATAGAACGAGCAACGTTTCTACAAATCACCCTGTATTTCCTAAACTATTGCGTGTTCGTTGATGGATTTTTCATTGGTACGTTGAAAAACATGTGAGGATTCGAAAAAACCATGTTTCAGAATTTGTACCACCGTAGGAGGAGGGAGGGAGGGCTTAATAGAACGAGCAACGTTTCGACAAATCACCCTGTATATCCTAAACTATTGCGTGTTCGTTGATGGATTTTTCATTGATACGTTGAAAAACATGCGAGGATTCGAAAAAAACATGTTTCAGAAGTTGTACCACCGTAGGAGGGAGGGAGGAAGGGGTTAATAGAACGAGCAACGTTTCTACAAATCACCCTGTATTTCCTAAACTATTGCGTGTTCGTTGATGGATTTTTCATTGGTACGTTGAAAAACATGTGAGGATTCGAAAAAACCATGTTTCAGAATTTGTACCACCGTAGGAGGAGGGAGGGAGGGCTTAATAGAACGAGCAACGTTTCGACAAATCACCCTGTATATCCTAAACTATTGCGTGTTCGTTGATGGATTTTTCATTGGTACGTTGAAAAACATGTGAGGATTCGAAAAAAACATGTTTCAGAATTTGTACCACCGTAGGAGGAGAGAGGGAGGGCTTAATAGAACGAGCAACGTTTCTACAAATCACCCTGTATTTCCTAAACTATTGCGTGTTCGTTGATGGATTTTTCATTGGTACGTTGAAAAACATGTGAGGATTCGAAAAAAACATGTTTCAGAATTTGTACCACTGTAGGAAAGGGAGGGAGGGAGGAAGGCGTTAATAGAACGAGCAATGTTTCTACAAATCACCCTGTATTTCCTAAACTATGGCGTGTTCGTTGATCGATTTATCATTGGTACGTTGAAAAATATGTAAGGATTCCAAAAAACCATGTTTCAGAATTTGTACCACCGTAGGAGGAGGGAGGGAGGGGTTAATAGAACGAGCAACGTTTCTTCAAATCACCCTGTATTTCCTAAACTATTGCGTGTTCGTTGATGGATTTTTCATTGGTACGTTGAAAAACATGTGAGGATTCGAAAAAACCATGTTTCAGAATTTGTACCACCGTAGGAGGAGGGAGGGAGGGCTTAATAGAACGAGCAACGTTTCGACAAATCACCCTGTATATCCTAAACTATTGCGTGTTCGTTGATGGATTTTTCATTGGTACGTTGAAAAACATGTGAGGATTCGAAAAAAACATGTTTCAGAATTTGTACCACCGTAGGAGGAGGGAGGAAGGGGTAAATAGAACGAGCAACGTTTCTACAAATCACCCTGTATATCCTAAACTATTGCGTGTTCGTTGATGGATTTTTCATTGGTACGTTGAAAAACATGTGAGGATTCGAAAAAACATGTTTCAGAATTTGTACCACCGTAGGAGGAGGGAGGGAGGGCTTAATAGAACGAGCAACGTTTCGACAAATCACCCTGTATATCCTAAACTATTGCGTGTTCGTTGATGGATTTTTCATTGGTACGTTGAAAAACATGTGAGGATTCGAAAAAACATGTTTCAGAATTTGTACCACCGTAGGAGGAGGGAGGGAGGAAGGGGTTAATAGAACGAGCAACGTTTCTACAAATCACCCTGTATTTCCTAAACTATTGCGTGTTCGTTGATGGATTTTTCATTGGTACGTTGAAAAACATGTGAGGATTCGAAAAAAACATGTTTCAGAATTTGTACCACCGTAGGAGGAGGGAGGGAGGGGTTAATAGAACGAGCAACGTTTCTTCAAATCACCCTGTATTTCCTAAACTATTGCGTGTTCGTTGATGGATTTTTCATTGGTACGTTGAAAAACATGTGAGGATTCGAAAAAAACATGTTTCAGAATTTGTACCACCGTAGGAGGAGGGAGGGAGGGCTTAATAGAACGAGCAACGTTTCGACAAATCACCCTGTATATCCTAAACTATTGCGTGTTCGTTGATGGATTTTTCATTGGTACGTTGAAAAACATGTGAGGATTCGAAAAAACCATGTTTCAGAATTTGTACCACCGTAGGAGGAGGGAGGGAGGGGTTAATAGAACGAGCAACGTTTCTTCAAATCACCCTGTATTTCCTAAACTATTGCGTGTTCGTTGATGGATTTTTCATTGGTACGTTGAAAAACATGTGAGGATTCGAAAAAACATGTTTCAGAATTTGTACCACCGTAGGAGGAGGGAGGGAGGGGCTTAATAGAACGAGCAACGTTTCTACAAATCACCCTGTATTTCCTAAACTATTGCGTGTTCGTTGATGGATTTTTCATTGGTACGTTGAAAAACATGTGAGGATTCGAAAAAACATGTTTCAGAATTTGTACCACCGTAGGAGGAGGAAGGGAGGAGGGGTTAATAGAACGAGCAACGTTTCTACAAATCACCCTGTATTTCCTAAACTATTGCGTGTTCGTTGATGGATTTTTCATTGGTACGTTGAAAAACATGTGAGGATTCGAAAAAAACATGTTTCAGAATTTGTACCACCGTAGGAAAGGGAGGGAGGGGAGGTTAATAGAACGAGCAACGTTTCTACAAATCACCCTGTATTTCCTAAACTATTGCGTGTTCGTTGATGGATTTTTCATTGGTACGTTGAAAAACATGTGAGGATTCGAAAAAAACCATGTTTCAGAATTTGTACCACCGTAGGAAGGGAGGGAGGGAGGGGTTAATAGAACGAGCAACGTTTCTACAAATCACCCTGTATTTCCTAAACTATTGCGTGTTCGTTGATGGATTTTTCATTGGTACGTTGAAAAACATGTGAGGATTCGAAAAAACATGTTTCAGAATTTGTACCACCGTAGGAGGAGGGAGGGATGAGGGCTTAATAGAACGAGCAACGTTTCTACAAATCACCCTGTATTTCCTAAACTATTGCGTGTTCGTTGATGGATTTTTCATTGGTACGTTGAAAAACATGTGAGGATTCGAAAAAACCATGTTTCAGAATTTGTACCACCGTAGGAGGAGGGAGGGAGGGCTTAATAGAACGAGCAACGTTTCGACAAATCACCCTGTATATCCTAAACTATTGCGTGTTCGTTGATGGATTTTTCATTGGTACGTTGAAAAACATGTGAGGATTCGAAAAAAACATGTTTCAGAATTTGTACCACCGTAGGAAAGGGAGGGAGGGAGGTGTTAATAGAACGAGCAACGTTTCTACAAATCACCCTGTATTTCCTAAACTATGGCGTGTTCGTTGATGGATTTTTCATTGGTACGTTGAAAAACATGTGAGGATTCGAAAAAACATGTTTCAGAATTTGTACCACCGTAGGAGGAGGGAGGGAGGAAGGGGTTAATAGAACGAGCAACGTTTCTACAAATCACCCTGTATTTCCTAAACTATTGCGTGTTCGTTGATGGATTTTTCATTGGTACGTTGAAAAACATGTGAGGATTCGAAAAAAACATGTTTCAGAATTTGTACCACCGTAGGAGGAGGGAGGGAGGGAGGTGTTAATAGAACGAGCAACGTTTCTACAAATCACCCTGTATTTCCTAAACTATTGCGTGTTCGTTGATGGATTTTTCATTGATACGTTGAAAAACATGTGAGGATTCGAAAAAAACATGTTTCAGAATTTGTACCACCGTAGGAAAGGGAGGGAGGGAGGGGTTAATAGAACGAGCAACGTTTCTTCAAATCACCCTGTATTTCCTAAACTATTGCGTGTTCGTTGATCGATTTTTCATTGGTACGTTGAAAAATATGTAAGGATTCCAAAAAACCATGTTTCAGAATTTGTACCACCGTAGGAGGAGGGAGGGAGGGCTTAATAGAACGAGCAACGTTTCTACAAATCACCCTGTATTTCCTAAACTATTGCGTGTTCGTTGATGGATTTTTCATTGATACGTTGAAAAACATGTGAGGATTCGAAAAAAACATGTTTCAGAATTTGTACCACCGTAGGAGGGAGGGAGGAAGGGGTTAATAGAACGAGCAACGTTTCTACAAATCACCCTGTATTTCCTAAACTATTGCGTGTTCGTTGATGGATTTTTCATTGGTACGTTGAAAAACATGTGAGGATTCGAAAAAAACATGTTTCAGAATTTGTACCACCGTAGGAAAGGGAGGGAGGGAGGGGTTAATAGAACGAGCAACGTTTCTTCAAATCACCCTGTATTTCCTAAACTATTGCGTGTTCGTTGATGGATTTTTCATTGGTACGTTGAAAAATATGTGAGGATTCGAAAAAACCATGTTTCAGAATTTGTACCACCGTAGGAAAGGGAGGGAGGGAGGAAGGTGTTAATAGAACGAGCAACGTTTACCCTGTATTTCCTAAACTATGGCGTATTCGTTGATGGATTTTTCATTGGTACGTTGAAAAATATGTGAGGATTCGAAAAAAACATGTTTCAGAATTTGTACCACCGTAGGAGGAGGGAGGGAGGGGTTAATAGAACGAGCAACGTTATGTGTATATAATTCACTTACTGCTGCTCGCGCTAGTCGCGTTGCCGGTCCTTTTTGACATCAGCACGAAAAATATAATCTATGTATCCCAAAAAAATTGAAAATGTTCTCTTCATTTTGTAAAATAAATGAAATAAACGCATTCTAGTTAACTGAGTTATAAATCTAAACCATCCTCGAACTCACAGGAATACGCATACAGGAGTATGCGGGCGAAGGTTCTTACAGACAACATTTTGTATGAGTTTCATTTTTTATATTATATATTCTATTTTGTCTAATTCTTTCATTAATTCCTTACGTTACTTTTTTTTCTTAAATTTATCTTATTTTTTTCAATATAGAAATTTTAAAGTTGATTTTGATATATTTTGAATTCGATGTAAATATTAGATAAAATCGGGATTTAATTTCTGTTTTGGTTTCACAGTTTTCAGGATTGATCTGGAACAGTTCGAAATCGGGTGTCTACAGCGCATCAATTCTGCGCAATTCTGAAAATGTCTTGAGATAGTTCTTATTTCGGAACCAAAACAAAGCTATAGTAATCATTTCACAAAATAAGCTTATATAGTATAGCAGCAAATTTCCACACCACCAAAGAGGTATTGCATTGGCGCGTTACTTTTTTTATAGTGGGTGTTCGCCGGGAGCCCTATATTCCCACATTTTGCATATCCTTACTCGCCTCATACCGCAGATCGTAAGATCAATGTCATTATTCCTGAATAAGATCTATAAAAAATACTTAAAGTATCGAACTCTACATTAACAGAATAATTTATAACTGGTTCTGATAATCTCTTATTTGATTGTTCATTGTGAAGAGTGGAAAAATATCGGGATCATAGCTTGACAGTATTGCAATCTTCAATAGACATATTACGGGTAAAAAAACTCAGTTAGATTCACATCTATGATCAGCTAGATGTGAATCTAACTGAGTTTTTTTACCCGTAATATGTCTATTGAAGATTGCAATACTGTCAAGCTATGATCCCGATATTTTTTCACAATGAACAGTCAAATAAGAGATTATCAGAACCAGTTATAAATTATTCTGTTAATGTAGAGTTCGATACTTTAAGTATATTTAGTTCAGCACGCTCATTATTACCACCCTGTTGCTTTTGGAAATACATATTGACTCCATAGTCGATATGTATTTCCTAAATCAACAGGGTGGTAATAATGAGCGAGCTTAACTAGAGGTTTATATGGCACGGTTTTTGAAGAAAATCATTTTAATTCAAATTACATAAATCGCAAAAACCATATTTATAATCGAAAACGTTTAAAAAGTTTTCGTCCCTATTATTAGGCAAAATACACTTAACATGGTTTTTTCTCAAACAGCTCTTACATCTGACGAAACGATAATTACCATTATCAGCATCATTTCCGCAAAATATACATTTATCGGACATATTATCTGACGACTCAATAATAATTTTTTTAAGTCCACGTCTATATGCATTTATGTTCACTCCACTGTTCAAAGGTATACTCTTGATAATATTTTGGAAAAAATATATTATATAAACTCCACAGTTGAATGTGTCATCCTGCTTATCATGCTGCATTACGTCGACTGTCCAGTTACTTGTATTTATAATATTTTGATGATTTTTATTATAATAGTTTGAAGCAAATATTAAAAATTTTGACAAATAATTATTTGTTTCTAATAATGTACTACCAAATGGATTTAAAAATTTGAATTTTTTATTTTTCACATCAGCTAAAGCCAGACAAAAATGATGCTGATTAGCAGTATTCCTCTTGTCCGAATAATTTTGAATTATTGGAAAGACTAAAATATCTGCCTCAATGTTGAACGTCTGAACTGAAGGATGTGATTCTCCTTCAGCGTACAAAAAAATTCTCGTTGCTAACGTGCAACCTACAATCTGATATTTTTTTTCTTTTCCTTTGAAAATATTTAAACATATGTCAACGATGAAATTGGTTAACCACTCGTTATTAGATAAAATTTTAAAATCTTCTTGAGTAATTTCCTTTACGTCACAGTTGAAAGTTGGAAAATAAGCAATATAATACATCTTTCCGATGTCTTTATAATATGAAGGATCCGAAATTAATCCATTTTGTAAAATTAGGTTTGTTCTGGCAGTTTTAGATATATCCTGCATTTGATTCTCACTCTCTTGGCAAAATTTACACAAAAAAATTCCACCGAGAGACATTTCCATCTTCTCAATGCAAACTTGGTGAATCCAACAATCACATTCGTCGCACTGTACCCAAGAAGCTGTGAAATCTAAATTCCCTTTTTTGCAATAAGCGCATAGGTCACTATCTGTTTCTTTTTTGGGCAATGATCGAGCTTTCAACGCAAGCTTCAATGATGTGCCCAGAAAATTATTATGTGGTTCTTTCACCTTTTTCTTCCAAATTTCCTGAGAAGCGAGACTCATGTCGGTTTTTTCCTCAGTTTGCCCTTTGCAACATCGTTTCCTAGGAAGGTCGTAATCAAATTCTTTCAAAACGAACAGAACATGTTTCCTGAGTTTTCTAATTATGCGGGAGCACCGTTGACGCATTATTTTTTTGGCTAATATATTTTTGACTATTCCAAAATATCTTTCTACAGGGGCATTACTAAACCTTTCTCTATTTTCTGTTAAGAGACCACTCCATAAAGAAAGGAAAGGGATATAATGTGAAATGAATTTTTGGAAAAATTTAACATTTTGGTAGTCATTTTTTTCGCCCATATCAAGAATCAGACTGGATTTCAAATTCAAGCAAAATTGTTTAAAAAACTGGCAAAAAGCAGTGGACTCAAAATTTACTGTTGTATATGCCCGAAAATCGTTTTTGCATGTTGAACATTCGTCGAAATTATCCATCTCTTCCCCACAGCACAACTTTAATAAGGACTCAAATTCATTGGAAAAAACTGAATTTTTAGTTTCGGAATTCGTTATTATGAAAAAACTTCTGAACCACTCACAAAACTGTCCCCAATCGTTTATATTATATGCCGCACCTAAAATTTCTTTCATGTGTCGTCTGACTTGAGAATTGTCATAATAATGATCTACATCAGCTGCCATTAATTTGAACATATGAAAGCAACATATATGCAACTGAACTTTATTCGAAGGAAAGGGTTTTTCATTATAGACGCAATCGAATGTAAGATTTATATATTCTTTCAACTCCATACTATTAAAAGCAATAGAAATGGCATTCAGAAATGCAAAACTGAAATCTGTTATCACTTTCTGGCAAATTGGCCATTTTTTAAGCTCACTAATAACAAACGATTTAAATTTCAGCAGCCAAGAGCCGATGCTTCCAGCATCATGCTCACTAGAAATCATTTCCAATACTGCACACACTCTATTCGATTGGGGAATTTGTACAACACCTGCATAATAATACACTTTGGTGTCACTTTTATTGGGTTTTCGTATAATACTCCCCGTTGCGTCCAAATGAAGCACTCCCTTCTTGAGCGAATTTAATAAAATCAGTTGTTCTCTACTATACATATACACATGTAAAGGAATTCCGGCGAATTTAATATAATTGGAATGATCCTTTTGCATCAAAATGACGTCCAGAATATCATCCACGTGCCTATCATTTTTCGCAAATGCTTCCGAACGCATTTTCCTATATACATAATCTGATTTAACAGCACCTAAGTTACAATTTTCCATTGAATGATCATCCAAATTTAAAATGTCATTTTGTCGCTGCTCTAGTGGGGGTATGTTCAATATTTCTTTTTTTTTATTTTACGTTCAATTCCTCTTAGTTGAGACGTTACTCTACTCAAATGCCTGAAATCTTTTGAGGAACTATAAACATCTACTTTATGTGTAGGCAATTGTTGTTCGGAAATATTATTGATTACCAAAATGAATTTTTTACATGTTTTGTGCACACAGTACGCATATATTTTTATGGAATCTGTTTTCTTTAAATATCGCTTATTTTTGAAGTAAAGATTGCACGTATTATTTACAGATTTAATTTTTTTATTCATCAAAAAATTATATTTTTCCTTTATTAATTTTCTATTACTGCAAATCATTCGTAATTCATCGCCGGTTAGAACAAATTCGCCCTCTTTGTAAATGCAGTCCTCAAAAGTCACAGGTCTTGCAATACCATCTCTTATGTTTTTTGTTCCCAATGGAAGTCGCTTCCGAACTTCACTTTTCATTTCAAAATATTTTTTTAATTCTGGTGATACCATATCAAAATCGGAGCTGATTTCTTTTCTTTTCGATGAATTTGTGCGATCGATAGAAGAAGGTTCATTAATGTTCGGGGTAGAGTGCAATAATGAAAAGCTAGAAGAAATAGATTTTCCGAAAATTGATTCATGAGAATCATCAGTCATGGTAAGACGTTTATCCCTTATTTTGCCGACAGGTTCTGCGAAACATTGAACAGATACTTTTGGAACTGTTTCTGAAATATCTAGTTCCTGAAGTGATTTTTCTGGAGGCGGAATTATATCATCATGATCAACTGAAGAAGTTAAAAGATGAAAATTTCTCTTTACGTAGTAGAATAATTTTCTACGATTTTTTTCAGTATTTTTCATGCCCATACGGCAGCACAAACGAGCATAGATCGATGAGACTGAAAAATACGATTCCGCCAAAAGTTCCTTTTCTCCAATATTTTCGTTGAACATTGCACATTGAATAGAAGTCACATATGGTAGAATTTTTTTTTGCTCATCAATATTTTTTTGGTCCATTATTTGAGAGACTTCATTTTTGCTAAAATTCAGCAATTCCCGTATTTTACCAGTATTTCTTCGAAGTACCATATAAATTGCACGCCGCGTATTACGGTCATTCTCAGAAAATATAAACATTGCTGAGCCCTGAATAATGCTATCATCCAATCTTAATTCATCAAGATCTCTGGGGCAAATTTGAGGGAATTCCGAATTAATATATTCTGCTAATTTCTCTATCGGAAATTTGACTGGTTTACCGGCCATTCTTGTTAATGATCTACAGAAATTTTGAATTAATTAATGAATTCAGGTATCCTAAAGAAGACTCAATGAGTGCAAATAATTTGACAAGAATGTCAAAATTTTGGTATTATTCCTGTAAAAAAAGATTATTTTGCACCAACGAAAACAGAACGGAATATATGAATGAGAAAAAGAAACTGAACCCCAAACTAAACTCACTGGAGTAAAAATGAAAAAAGAAGAAGTATATCAACGTAGCAGAGAACACCTCTCTTCGTCGAAAATTGAACAAACAAGAACTAGAACGAACAATAACGCTGTAATAAAATCAAAATTTATAAATCTTGGGTAACATTCAAATCCACCAATATTTATTTTTAAGGTGAAATAACAAAAAGAATTCAGTTAGGAAAATTGTAAATATAGATAGATATAGATAGATAGAATGCAAAAATCACAAGTCTTCTACTTTCCGTAGGAGACACGTGAAGTGAATATCTCGAAAACGGAGAAGATTTCGGTGAAATACTCAGGAACAAAAATGCTTTTAAATCGAAAGAGGAAACGAGAAAACTAAACTCCAAGACGAGAATTGCGACTTTGGAAATTGATCAAATATCTTCCTAAGCGTTAGGTATATCACTTTCGGTAGGAGACACGTGAAGTGAATATCTCGAAAACGGAGAAGATTTCGGTGAAAAACTCAAGAACAAAAATGCTTTAAAATCAAAAGAGGAAACGAGAAAACTAAACTCCAAGACGAGAATTGCGACTTTGGAAATTGATCAAATATCTTCCTAAGCGTTAGGTATATCACTTTCGGTAGGAGACACGTGAAGTGAATATCTCGAAAACGGAGAAGATTTCGGTGAAAAACTCAAGAACAAAAATGCTTTAAAATCAAAAGAGGAAACGAGAAAACTAAACTCCAAGACGAGAATTGCGACTTTGGAAATTGATCAAATATCTTCCTAAGCGTTAGGTATATCACTTTCGGTAGGAGACACGTGAAGTGAATATCTCGAAAACGGAGAAGATTTCGGTGAAAAACTCAAGAACAAAAATGCTTTAAAATCAAAAGAGGAAACGAGAAAACTAAACTCCAAGACGAGAATTGCGACTTTGGAAATTGATCAAATATCTTCCTAAGCGTTAGGTATATCACTTTCGGTAGGAGACACGTGAAGTGAATATCTCGAAAACGGAGAAGATTTCGGTGAAAAACTCAAGAACAAAAATGCTTTAAAATCAAAAGAGGAAACGAGAAAACTAAACTCCAAGACGAGAATTGCGACTTTGGAAATTGATCAAATATCTTCCTAAGCGTTAGGTATATCACTTTCGGTAGGAGACACGTGAAGTGAATATCTCGAAAACGGAGAAGATTTCGGTGAAAAACTCAAGAACAAAAATGCTTTAAAATCAAAAGAGGAAACGAGAAAACTAAACTCCAAGACGAGAATTGCGACTTTGGAAATTGATCAAATATCTTCCTAAGCGTTAGGTATATCACTTTCGGTAGGAGACACGTGAAGTGAATATCTCGAAAACGGAGAAGATTTCGGTGAAAAACTCAAGAACAAAAATGCTTTAAAATCAAAGAGGAAACGAGAAAACTAAACTCCAAGACGAGAATTGCGACTTGGAAATTGATCAAATATCTTCCTAAGCGTTAGGTATATCACTTTCGGTAGGAGACACGTGAAGTGAATATCTCGAAAACGGAGAAGATTTCGGTGAAAAACTCAAGAACAAAAATGCTTTAAAATCAAAAGAGGAAACGAGAAAACTAACTCCAAGACGAGAATTGCGACTTTGGAAATTGATCAAATATCTCCTAAGCGTTAGGTATATCACTTTCGGTAGGAGACACGTGAAGTGAATATCTCGAAAACGGAGAAGATTTCGGTGAAAAACTCAAGAACAACGTACCAATGAAAATCCATCAACGAACACGCAATAGTTTAGGAAAACAGGGTGATTTGAAGAAAACGTTGCTCGTTCTATTAACTCCCTCCCTCCCTCCTCCTACGGTGGTACAAATTCTGAAAATGTTTTTTTCGAATCCTCACATGTTTTCAACGTACCAATGAAAAATCCATCAACGAACACGCAATAGTTTAGGAAATACAGGGTGATTTGTCGAAACGTTGCTCGTTCTATTAAGCCTCCCTCCCTCCTCCTACGGTGGTACAAATTCTGAAACATGGTTTTTTCGAATCCTTACATATTTTCAACGTACCAATGAAAAATCCATCAACGAACACGCAATAGTTTAGGAAATACAGGGTGATTTGAGAAACGTTGCTCGTTCTATTAACCCTCCCTCCCTCCTCCTACGGTGGTACAAATTCTGAAACATGGTTTTTTCGAATCCTCACATGTTTTTCAACGTACCAATGAAAAATCCATCAACGAACACGCAATAGTTTAGGAAATACAGGGTGATTTGTAGAAACGTTGCTCGTTCTATTAACCCTTCCTCCTCCCTCCCTCCTACGGTGGTACAAATTCTGAAACATGTTTTTTTCGAATCCTCACATGTTTTCAACGTACCAATGAAAAATCCATCAACGAACACGCAATAGTTAGGAAATACAGGGTGATTTGTAGAAACGTTGCTCGTTCTATTAACCCCCTTCCTCCCCCTCCTACGGTGGTACAAATTCTGAAACATGTTTTTTTCGAATCCTCACATGTTTTTCAACGTACAATGAAAAATCCATCAACGAACACGCAATAGTTTAGGATATACAGGGTGATTGTGTCGAAACGTTGCTCGTTCTATTAAGCCCTCCCTCCCTCCTCCTACGGTGGTACAAATTCTGAAACATGTTTTTTGGAATCCTTACATTTTTTCAACGTACCAATGAAAAATCCATCAACGAACACGCAATAGTTTAGGAAATACAGGGTGATTTGAAGAAACGTTGCTCGTTCTATTAACCCCTCCCTCCCTCCCTTTCCTACGGTGGTACAAATTCTGAAACATGTTTTTTTCGAATCCTCACATGTTTTTCAACGTACCAATGAAAAATCCATCAACGAACACGCAATAGTTTAGGAAATACAGGGTGATTTGTAGAAACGTTGCTCGTTCTATTAACACCTTCCTCCCTCCCTCCCTTTCCTACGGTGGTACAAATTCTGAAACATGTTTTTTTCGAATCCTCACATGTTTTTCAACGTACCAATGAAAAATCCATCAACGAACACGCAATAGTTTAGGAAATACAGGGTGATTTGAAGAAACGTTGCTCGTTCTATTAACCCCTCCCTCCCTCCTCCTACGGTGGTACAAATTCTGAAACATGGTTTTTTGGAATCCTTACATGTTTTTCAACGTACCAATGAAAAATCCATCAACGAACACGCAATAGTTTAGGAAATACAGGGTGATTTGTAGAAACGTTGCTCGTTCTATTAACCCCTTCCTCCCTCCCTCCTCCTACGGTGGTACAAATTCTGAAACATGTTTTTTTCGAATCCTCACATGTTTTCAACGTACCAATGAAAAATCCATCAACGAACACGCAATAGTTTAGGAAATACAGGGTGATTTGTAGAAACGTTGCTCGTTCTATTAAGCCCTCCTCCCTCCTCCTACGGTGGTACAAATTCTGAAACATGGTTTTTTCGAATCCTCACAATTTTTCAACGTACCAATGAAAAATCGATCAACGAACACGCAATAGTTTAGGAAATACAGGGTGATTTGTAGAAACGTTGCTCGTTCTATTAACCCTTCCTCCCTCCCTCTCCTACGGTGGTACAAATTCTGAAACATGTTTTTTTTCGAATCCTCACATGTTTTCAACGTACCAATGAAAAATCCATCAACGAACACGCAATAGTTTAGGATATACAGGGTGATTTGTCGAAACGTTGCTCGTTCTATTAAGCCCTCCCTCCCTTCCTACGGTGGTACAAATTCTGAAACATGTTTTTTTCGAATCCACACTTTTTCAACGTACCAATGAAAAATCGATCAACGAACACGCAATAGTTTAGGAAATACAGGGTGATTTGAAGAAACGTTGCTCGTTCTATTAACCCCTCCCCCCTCCCTCCTCCTACGGTGGTACAAATTCTGAAACATGGTTTTTTCGAATCCTCACATGTTTTTCAACGTACCAATGAAAAATCCATCAACGAACACGCCATAGTTTAGGAAATACAGGGTGATTTGTAGAAACGTTGCTCGTTCTATTAACACCTCCTCCCTCCCTCCCTTTCCTACGGTGGTACAAATTCTGAAACATGTTTTTTTCGAATCCTCACATTGTTTTCAACGTACCAATGAAAAATCCATCAACGAACACGCAATAGTTTAGGAAATACAGGGTGATTTGTAGAAACGTTGCTCGTTCTATTAACCCCTCCTCTCCCTCCTCCTACGGTGGTACAAATTCTGAAACATGTTTTTTTCGAATCCTCACATGTTTTTCAACGTATCAATGAAAAATCCATCAACGAACACGCAATAGTTTAGGATATACAGGGTGATTTGTCGAAACGTTGCTCGTTCTATTAAGCCCTCCCTCCCTCCTCCTACGGGTGGTACAAATTCTGAAACATGTTTTTTTCGAATCCTCACATGTTTTTCAACGTACCAATGAAAAATCCATCAACGAACACGCAATAGTTTAGGAAATACAGGGTGATTTGTAGAAACGTTGCTCGTTCTATTAACCCTTCCTCCCCCCTCCTCTACGGTGGTACAAATTCTGAAACATGTTTTTTTCGAATCCTCACATGTTTTTCAACGTACCAATGAAAAATCCATCAACGAACACGCAATAGTTTAGGATATACAGGGTGATTTGTCGAAACGTTGCTCGTTCTATTAAGCCCTCCCTCCCTCCTCCTACGGTGTGGTACAAATCTGAAACATGGTTTTTTCGAATCCTCACATGTTTTTCAACGTACCAATGAAAAATCCATCAACGAACACGCAATAGTTTGGAAAATATAGGGGGATTTGTCGAAACGTTGTTGGTTCTATTAATGCCTCACAAATTCTGAAACAAGTTTTTTCGAATCCTCATATATTTCCAATTTCAATAAATACATAGTGATAATAATATAACATCAACCTCCCTCCATCGACGATGGATATAATCTTTTACGAACCCTCGTATATTCTACGAACACGTAACGCCATGGAAAGCGCAGAAATCGTAAAGCTTCGTATATCGCGTCAACTTAGTGTATCCTCTTTTCTTGCTTAGCGGATTTATTCTACTATACATCCATTTTTTTACTGAATTTTAGTATTCACAGCATTATACACTCATTTGTTACGATTTAGTTGACTGAATGAAAGAAATCTTTGCTAGGGATTATTTCGAAGTTTGGCAACACTGCAGTTGAATTTCGCTCTTGCCGACTTTCGACAGTCCCCACGCCTCAAAAACGTTGCTGGAAATGCGTGGATAACTTCACCCAAACGAACAATGGTGCACTATTTAAGCTTGAATACCGTTTTCAATTATTTGGGGCTGCACCCATAAAAGATGCAGGTAAATGTTAAGGAAATGCCCTAATAGAAGGTGAACAAGTCCTCAATTGTAAGCACCTAATTTGATGGACATTGTGTTATTGGTCCTTTATCAAAAGGAGAATACCCTCTTCGTTATAGTCAATTACTATAGCCGCTAAAAGAAATTCACATAATCGAAAAAACAACTGCTGCTAATACCATAATGATACTGAAGTAGTTTTGGGAAACCCTCTGTCAATTAACAATTATCTAATTGTTGTAAGGAAGAGATGCGTGTATGGATTGCTGAAAACGTTTTCAGATCCCGATGTAATTGAACGAGGTATAGAGTCCTGAAGTTGAGAGATGACTATAATATATAATAACTGGATCGGAAAGAGAATACAGGTATTGACAGAATGTAACAGATGTATCATTCGTATATATAGTTTGACTGGGAAAGTAAATACAAAGAGTTAAGTTTAATAGTATTTTTATTTCACAGCGCTATCAAATAAAGTGTATCAAAAGTGTGGTTCTAAAGGCATAATGTATGAAAAAATTAATAATAGTGTTTATTGCTCCATAAAAATAATGGCACCTTGCCTTCAAACTAGTGCTTTACTAACTGGAAAACCCCTGATATCAGTGGTTGGTCCAATTTGTTTATCCAGGCCTTTCCTGTATCAAATTATTCCAGTACATCAAAGACCTTGGTGATATGACTGATGCTGCATTTTTCTCTGGAACCTGGTGAAAATGTATAGTTCTATTCTTGCTTTTTGTCGATAAACAATTGAAAACACAACAGTTACAGTTATGCACTGTCCTTTTACGATTAGAAGTTGTTCACTTGTCAGATGCACTAAGATGTAACTGAAAAATGTTTATATAAAAATTCTAGATTATTGTTGATTATATTAATGATTGATGCACAACCCAGTAGTTAAAAACTATGAAATTGCATTTCTGAAAAGCTTAGCTCCAAACAGAATCTTTCAACCAATTCAACCTAAATCTCTGTATATTCATTTGAAAGCACCAATATAAATACCTTTTCGGATATTTTTCCTGACTCAAATTTCTTCTGCAAATCCAGTACAATATAACAATAACACAATATAAATAACTCCTAACTCCAATAATATAAAACAACTTCGTAAGTCGAGACAACAATTAAACATTAAAAGAGTACTGACAAGTAGGTTGGAATTAGCCACCCAGAGGGCGTCTAGATTTTTGGATCGCCAATACACAAAGATATTTTACAACAAGATGGAGCAATCCTTACTGGATGAACTGAATGTTATGTTCCCATAATAAACACTGTTTGTTTACAAACAAAGTGTGTTGTCGTAAATAGAAGTCAGTGGCGTGGATCTAAAAATTTGTAAAGAATAGAAATAATATAATAAAGGTTATCGAAAATTATAATCTTTGGTTATTATTCCATTGGATGCAGAACTAACGTCATTTTTTTTTTAAATTTTGTTAACCTTCCTGATGTTTTCATCTTATTCTAAATCATTGTTATACGCAGAATTTTTATGGTGCGAGCATATTTTCGATTCGAAAAAAAATTTAATGTGAAAAGAGATTTGAAATAGCAAATATGATTTTCAAACATAGCTGTCTGGTTTTAATAATTACAGACACCTATACAATTGAATGTTATATCATTATAAATGATCTTATGAACAATCCTGTTATATCGAATACATCTATATTCGGTCACTTTTCAGTAAGGCTGTCATGATACATTAGTACCATACAGACGATGCTGTATGTCTAAATTTAGATTCTAACACAGTTCGATATCTTGTTCTGAGTTGAGCCAGATTTTTATTTGAGGACCACACATGTTATTACAAATGGAGCTCATTTAACTGCAAAGGTTTGAAATTTAAGGATACTACAACTGCATACTAAGTTAAATTGAATAACAAATATAATAATAAATTTATTGATCCAGTTCGACATGAAAATATATTAGATATGTCAGTGTTACATCAAGTGTGAAGTACAATCATATTAGTTCTTATTAATGCTGTAATAGGACTTAGTAAAAAAATTTTTCACCGTCGTTCTGAAACCTTGTCTATCCATTGCCTGCACCTTTGAAGGCAAATGATAGTATGAATGAATAGTTTTGTTCCACTATATATTATAAGATAGATACTGATTTTGTGAGTTTTGCAATTGAATGGAAGGGGCATCAGTATTTCTAGTGGAATAGATATGGAGACTTGACAGCCTGCATAATCAGGATTGATTATCAAGCAAGGATGTATTTATAACTTCCATAAAAAATAACATGTAACATAAAATAAATGATTTTTACATTATTGATTTGAAGAAATACAATAGGTAACTAAAATATACTGTTAATCGATTCTTCAGAAATTTTTGTACACCAATAATAAAATAACTAACAATCCATTGAATCCAAACACAATCGAAACGTAAATGATCAAAAAGAGTGTTTTATTTTCCATGATAGTCCTAAAGACGTTTGAACTTAAAACTAACAATTGCAGAAATGAAAACTTTTGATTCTGATACAAAATCAGATGTGTGAGCATACTTCTAAGTCGATTAACACTTGATCGCTCATTTTCCTTGTCTCGTGGTGAATTCTTATAGTGAAATATCTTTTCATTACTTTTATCAAAGGCAATTCATGACTTTCTAAAACCCCTTCATCAAATACATGATTGTCAAATGCATTTTAAACATTATCTGGTATACAATTATGAATCAACTTATTGATTAAATTTTCAGATCTTATACTCATAATATTAGAGTTATTAGAAATCATTTATATTGTTTTTTTCTGCTTGTGTGCATATCTTAATGACAAATTTGGATGCCTTGAATAAATTGCCATAAGTTTTTTTTTTTCTGTAAAAATGAATATGTTCACAAGTCTCCAACATATCAAGACATTTTGAGCAGTGATACATTCCCTTACATAATTATAGGCCTATGTGAGTAAAAATGTAATGCTCGTAGAGAAGGTTTATCGGATATAAGGTTCATTTCCCTCAAATTATTCAGTAGTCCTGAGATATCTGCAATTTTTTGTTGCAGTCTCCTGTTCTTCATCCTCAATGCTTTCAGTGTCTTTTCTGTTCTGCAATTTTTCGTTTAACAAGGGAGTATTTGGGGTCCTCAAATCTTTATCCATTACATCACGAACAAAACATTTTCTTTTTCTTGGTCTTGGTACAGTACTTATAGCTTCAGAACTGAAATAAGATAATCAAGGTTAATATCAAGAACCAGAATATATTTAGCAATATTTCCCAACTCTTAAAAAAATTAAGTAAAACTTACGTAGTTGGATGTGCTACCGTAAATACTTCCGAGTTGCTTGACGATTCTGAAGCTGTCATAGTACCAGATAATTCTGAAACTGTCAATGCACCAGATGATTCTGTAGCGGTCAAAGAAGCAGATAAATCTGAAGCGGTTAAGGTATCAGATAAAACTGAATCAGTCAATGTAGCAGATAAATCTGAAGTAATCAGTGTAGCAGACAAATCAGTAGCTGTTGAAGTTCTGGATAGAACTCAGTTTTGAAGATTCCCTCACTACCCAGGTTATTATCTTCTAATGGCTCCGGAGTCACAGGCGCACAGGCCTTTCATCTGGAGATGTGCTACTGGCACTGAAATTAGAAATATTATATTTTGATATTAATATTATCCAAATCAAATTTGAATAAAACACCCTAATAATATTCAATAGACACTTACCAATGAATCGATAACGAAATACTGGACGGAATAGCTTCAGTGTTCAAAAATCATTTTCCTGCTTATATAGGAATCTTCATCAGAAAAATGGTCAGAGCAAACATATACCTCCTTCGCTAATTTTGTATTTCCCAAATTTAATTGATCCATCCACAATTTCCGTCTGACATGATCACTAGACATTCTATTAAAAGAAAATACTGCTTTTGAAATAAGTTTACAATATGCTTATATTGAGAGCTAGGTATTCCTAGCTACGCCTATGGTAAATTATTGTTTGTTGTGTTTACTTACCGATGTATGGATCGCCCGCAGTCTTTACTGGTGCTTTTTTTACATATCACACAGGAATTAACCATTTTTCGTTTAGTTTAATACAACAAATAATTATTGTTCAACCTCGTTTTCACTACAAAAATCACTTAGTTAACTCAAAACGATGAGTTTGAACAAGTTAGAACTTGTTCCACCCCCATAACCTAATAGAATGGCCACAGAACATAATATGGAATGGACACCGCATGAGAAGAGAGGTCACTTGGTTGAATGTGTGGGCAATAGTCATACTTGTTCTATGGGCAATGTCAGTTGAATTCTTTAGGGATTCGGAGGTTAACCGTTGAAGTTGGCGCGTTTTCTCCTGTGATTTTTCCTTTAAATTAATTAATTGGCACTAATTTTGATATTTGTTAATATTCAAACACCTACTTATACTGTGTAGTACTCGAGTATTAAAAGGTAGGGGGGCGAATTGGGGTCAAATATACTAACACGGGCAATTTTTGAAGCTAGGTAACTGATAAGGAGTTTTTTTTTTTGTTCAGATGAACTTTTCACCAGGGGGGTCTGAGGACCCCCCCCCCCTCTACATCTAAACAAAAACCAAAGATCTTCTCTCGCCAAGAGCTAAACAAACTTTAAATAGATTATTTATCTGATGATTCCTTCTAATGAGAGTAACTGTTCTCGAGCAGATCTAACACTATAACAAAGGAGATTGAGTTGATAACAGATACTTTTAGAAATTATATTGAAATGTTTACTGAAGAGTGAATTATCACAATCAATCTCAAAAATATTGATAATCTTAAGAATACTAAAAGCAAAAAATTGAACTTAAATATGCAATCAATGACATGGGTCCTTTTGTTGTTATTGTTGAATCAAAATCAGGTAACAATATTGGAAACATTCATCCAATGAATTTAGGTAAAAAATTGGCTGCATTAAACATCAAAGGAATAATAATATTACTAAAAAAGGAAAAAAGAGAATAGCTATCGAGTTTGATATACCGGATCGAGCTAATAATTTTTTGAAGGATCATCCTTTCTTACAAGATAGGGATATAGATGTATTCATCCCATCACGGATGGTATGTAGTAGGGGAGTTGTAAAGAATGTCGGTTCGGAAATAACATGTGTGATTTTCTAAATGTGGCTCAATCAAGAGTTGCTATATTGGATGCAAGACAGTTGATAGAAGAGTGGTTAGAGAGGGTGTAGTAAATTATGACCCAAACACGTGGGTTCTAACCTTTAAAGGAAAAAATCTTCCAGATAGGATAGGGTTGTGGGGATGTATAAGGCATGTCTCACTATATGTGGGTCCGGTAATACAATGTTATAATTGCCTCAGATATGGTCATACCAAGACCAATTGTAATAGTCCGATCGAGTCTAGAAGATGTAGGAATTGCGGTGAAAAGCATGAGGAAATTGACTGTCCAGATCCAAATAATCCAAAATGTGTCTATTGTGAGGGTAACACGCTTCAACAGACCGAACATGTCCAGAATTTACTCGTCAAAAACATAATAAATAATTTAATAGCTGTACAGAATATATCATATTTTGAGGCTGTGAAATTAATTCCTAAAACATACAAAGTGATCAATCAAATGTTCATGACAATTCTACTCCCCATCAACTCAGGTCTCAATTATTCCCACATCTCCCAGTTAGGGCTACCACAGTATTAATGATTCGGCTATAATATCAGTTCACGATAGAAGGTCTCTAATACCGTCAAAACAATCCTCAACTCTTATTCCTCAGTTTGAGTAAGAAGAAGAGGAGAAATCCAGAGTCTCCAACATATGACCGAGTTCTGCATGAATCGCAATTATTGATGTTCTCTTCCATTATCACTATTGCTAGTAATAGGGAAGCTTCTCAAACCTCTTATTACCCCAAGTCCGCTAATGAAAAGCTTCATCAATTTCAGATGAAGAGATAATTGTATAATTACCAAGCGTCTTCCAGAAAAAAAATTCTACGGAAATGTTTAAAACCTGTCAATTCTGCTCCAAAAAAAATCTCATCTCCTTTAGGATCAGGGGTTGTTCCTGAACCGATAGGTTCAGAAATAGCCATTGAACCTATGGATGAATAATATTGTGTTTAAACTCCTCCCGGGATACACCTTATTATATGATATATCTTGATGTCCAAACTCAATTGTCAGGATGTTTACTGTAGTTCAGTGGAATTCAAGATCAATTATTCCTAATATTGACAATTTGCGAGCCCTACTGGAGGAGAAACATCCCAATGTCGTTTTACTGTCTGAGACCTGGCTTGATCGAAACTGGAATTTTGCAATTCAAGGTTTTCATATTGTGAGACAAGATCGACTCACTAGAGGTGGGGGCATCGCCACACTAGTTAAACAAAACATCCCTTTCCAGGAACTGGATTTGAACTTCATTGATAGTCCTGATAGACTCCAACTCCAGGGAATCATAATATCAAGTATAAACCTCACTGTCATTAATATATATTGTCCTCCGCAAGTTACGATACCCATCACATTTTGGAGATCTCTGATTGATAACATATCACAGCCATTATCATATGTGGTGATTTGAATGCTCAAGACCCTACTTGGGGTTCTGGTGCACAAAATTTAAATGGTAGATTGCTAATTGATATTATGTTGTCATATAATATATGTATACTTAATGATTGTTCTGCAACCAGAATCACTGGGCCTGATATGAATTTGAGTGCTCCAGATATTACTCTTTGTTCAAATGACATTAGAATAAATTCGAAATGGGAAGTTATCCCAGATCCTGGAAATAGTGACCATTTTCCTGTTATGACATCTTTGAATTTTTCACCTCAATCATTCGAAGTATATAGATCCCATTTTTCTACTAGGAAATACAACATATCTAAAGCGGATTGGGTAAAATATCAGGAGTATGTAGAGATCGCTATAGAAGCTAAGAGCTCCTTCAACCTGGAGGAATTCAGAGACCTCATTATGGAAGCAGCCGAAGCTACTTTACCTAAAAGAAAAACCCCTGGCCAACTTCATATAGGAAACAGTGGTGGAACGATGAGTTATCTGAAGCAGTGAGGATGAGGTCAAGAGCTTTCAGAGAATATCTACAAGATCCATCTCTCGAAAAATTCTTACATGCTAAGAATATCCAAGCCGCAGTCAAAAGAAAAATTCGGCAGGTCAAACGTGATTCGTTTAGAATGTTCTGTGAAAATCTATCTACATGTAATGGTAAGAAACTTTGGTCAGACATAAGTAGATTCAAACATGGATTTAAGCCCCCAGTAACTCGAGTTACGTCTCAACATGTGGTCAAGAATACTTATCGGCTCGGTCACTCGCAGAGTACAAATATTCCCAAGGCGATTATTCCGCGGAATTATTCTCCTTTGCCTTTTCCACCTATTACACTGGATGAGTTGGCTTTAGCTATCATCTCAAAAAAAGATTCCTGTCCAGGTAAGATGGAATTACATATAGTATGTTGAGACATTTACCAATTCAAGCTAAGATAAAGTTGACAGAAATTTTCAATCAGCTCATTTGTACCCCAAGTATCCCTTTATCACTCAAAGATACTGTTGTTTTTCCCATACTTAAACCAAATGGTTCTCCGAATGATTCGTTGAGTTACCGACCTATTTCTTTAACTTCATGTATCCTGAAATTGTTTGAATCCCTCATAGCCACTAGGTTAGAGAGAGCATACCAAAAATCAGTCGATAGAGAGGAACTTCAATTTGGATTTCGTAAGGGGAGATCAGTCAATGATGCTCTTTCACTTTTAATAACATCCATGTATTCTGGTTTGTCTAAAGATGAAGTTACCATAGTGTTTTCTTGGATGTCAAACAGGCCTATGATTCTGTCCAATTTGACCTCCTTGAGCAAAGTTTACTAAACATAAATATTCCTCAAAATATAATTAAATTATTAAAATTCCTTACTATACAGAGAAATGTTTATCTCATTGATCCTTTACTGGGGAACTTATAGGACCAGTCGAAGCACATATCGGATTATCACAGGGATCTCCAAAAAACTCAATACTATTTAATATTTTGTTAGAGATGTACAAGGATATATCAATATTCCAGGTGTTATAACCTTAAAGTACGCAGATGATACTACAATCATAGCTAAAGGATCATCATTTAATGAAGCGTTGGACAAGATGAACAGAGCGTTAAAATCTATAGAAATGTGGGCAAAATCCAAATTTCTTCAGTTATCTCCAGAAAAATCGTCAGCGATTTGTTGCCGCAAGTCAAAGGGAATAATTAATGCTCCATGTTTAAAATTGTATGGTAAGGATATCCCATGGGCTGAATCGGCAAAATATTTGGGTGTTACTATACATCAAAATCTTGACTGGAATCAACATGTCAATAACATGTGTGCCAAATCTATGCAAGGTATAAATTTAATGAAAGCTTTATGTAAAACCTGGTGGGGTTGCCATCCAGCAAGTCAACTCCTTCTTTATAAGTCTACAGTTCGACCATTTCTGGATTATGGTAGCCTGTTTTATTCCTGTTCTAAATCTCTTTTGCAGAAACTGGATAGAATTCAATATGCTGCTTTACGTGTAGCAATGGGATACATGAGATCAACTCCTATACACATAATACTATTAGAGAGTAATGAACTTCCACTCGAATATCGTAGACTTTTTCTGGCAGTAAAATTTGTTTCTAAATTACATAGAGTAGTTAATGACCCTGTTCTTGCTAACATAACAGCTCTTAGATACTGGACTTACAGAGGTAACCCTCCTCCCATTGTAGAAGGTCTTAAAATGTTGAACAACGTAGAAGCCATTTACTCCTCAGTCCTCCTTCCTTGTTTCTCACATGAACTGGACGTTCATACTACTTTGATTGAGTATCATTCCCTCAATTTATCTAAGACCGCGACAGACAATTCGTCGGATTTATTTCTACTTGTCTAGAGAGATACCCAGATTTCAAAATGGTTTTCACAGATGCCTCAAAAACTTCTGCGCATACAGGCATAGGTGTGTACAGTTCTATTGGGGTAGATATATCGCAGTTCTTACCTAATTACTTTTCTATATGCTCCGCAGAGTTGGTAGCTATACTGGAGGCAACATGGGTAGTTAAAAATAGAAATCTGAAGAAGTGTCTGATCATCTCGGACTCTAAGAGTGCACTTGAAAAGATAACAAATTGGAGAAATGCAGCTAAAAACGATCACATTACGCTTGCTATCAGAGCTAACTTACTATACCTTTCAGAGAATGATTTCTCTATAAAGCTGATATGGGTACCCAGTCATACGAATATTCACGGTAATGACAAAGCGGATAATTTAGCTAAGAGTGGTTTGGAAAGATCAGCAATTGTTAGAGCGGATGTATCAGACTTTTGGCCGTCTTTTAAACGCATTGTCTGGGAAAGGTGGAAGAAATGTTGGTTGGAGAAAATGAGGAATCATAATTTTGCGCAATATGTTACTCCGGGTTCCTTGGGCGTGAAACCTTGGTTTATTGGTGTAGATCTCCTTAGAGGTAACATAGTTACAATCAATAGATTAAGAACTCAACATTGTTGTTCTCCTGTCCATTTGTACAAAATTCATGTGCGAGAGACAGATCTTTGTACGTGTGGTGAGAGGGGCGATTTATTGCATATATTTTTGCGTGCGAAGATAATATGGCTAATTGTTCAAAGTTGTACAGTGATCTGCTGAAGATCAGGTCATCTTTTACTTATCCGTTGAATATATTTGATTTAATTTTCTCTAAAGATCTCACGGCGTATAAGTTGATATATAACTTCCTTTTAGCTTCAAAGATCAAGTTGTAGATTCCTACCAAAAAAAAAAAAAAAAAAGATAAAAAAAACAAAAAAAAGAAAAAAAAGCTAAATATTGTGATGTATATTTGTCTAAGTTGTTTTTATTTTTTTTTTTATGTGTTTTTTTTTTCTCTGTGTATTAATACTCCCCATCCTTCTTTTCCTTTTATTATAGTGTTCTGTCTGATATTGGGAGAGCCCTGGGTTGCCACTGATCCTCGTCATGGTGATTCCTCCGAATGTTAAGTTATAATACGTAAGATATGATAATTCCTGACTAGACGAAATCTCTAATCCTTCAAACTCGGAGGGCCATTTGTTTGATGTGTCGATGGTTTCAACCAAGCACATGGAAAAGGATTGAAAGAAGAAGAAGAAGAAGAATAAATATAAGAAATCCATATTTATTTCTGACAAATAAACGATATTTAGGATATAAGGCCCAAATAAATTTGTTATTCAGGACAAATAACTCAAATATTCCATTTTTTCACTGAGAATACGGTTGATTTATTAATGTTCTATTATATTTATTGTGAATTAAATCGGGTCAAATAATGCTTTATTAAATGTAAACCGTATAATTTTTCTCGGTGTAGATGTTCTGGAATGGCCTGATTAATATACCCTCAGGCTATGCTTCTGGGTTGAGTAGCTCCTCAAAATACAGATCTTTGCTTCCTACCTTAAAAGACTTTTTGCTATTTTTAGACTTCAAGTCGTAACATGAAAGATCATTGTTCGGCCATCTTTCAGTCGCATAAGATAATATGTTGGACGACAAAGTTTCTCTTGAAAGACCACCAATCCATATCCACTTTCTACCCTTCGGAGCTGGTTTAATATTGACATCGGGTTTTCCCCTTGCATGGACTGCCGGATCTCTTGTGAATGTCTTCCTTGGATAGGAAGGCTTAGGATGTTCCAAGACCTCCTTCACAGTAGCCAAAGTCACCACTCTCTTTTTTTATGTCAGATTGGAGGACATCTGGCTTTCTGCTTGTTTTCTGCTTCAGATCTGATGGTACCGACAGCAGTTTGGATGATGAGTCGTCCTCGACTATAGTAATTTCCTTTGATCTGGGTGTCGCAGCATTCTTGAATTCATTTGATGACATCAATCGAACTAAATCCTTATTACTATCCTTCAGAGCCACAATTTCTTCCTTAAGGATATTAAACTTCATCTGGCAGTCTTCCACTATAGCTTTGGTGTGTTTCTCTATCAAAGCGCTCAAAAAGTCCCCATCATTTTCCATGCTATGAACGTTCTCAGGCTCATGTTCCAGTTTAGCTTTCACACGATCCAGACAATCAAAACAAAAGAAGCAGATGTTTTCAGACTCGGACAAAGCCTTCAGGACGGTATCCTTTATTTGAACGCACTTTGGATGGAAATCAAGTCGATAGGAACTGCACTTTGTGTTGACAATGAAGTTGTCGCTACACAACTTGCAAGTATTGGACATATTTATCGTGAAATGTATGGTGACCCTTCAATCGAAATCAAATGCAGGTCTCGAAATTGCAATTTTCAATTGTTAGGGCCTCAGGATGACTTCTACTATCTTGTGATCGTATCAAGAAAACCATTAAAAAGTTCTTTTCTCCAATATTTCACTGCAATTTAAGACGAAATCGAAGAAACAACCAAGACGCGTGTGTTATATTGTATCACTGATTTCGCAGGTAAAATTAGAACAACTTTCTTAAAATATATTATTTATTGACTCCTTATACACGGGAGCTTAACTCATGGGAATAGGTTAACTCACAGAACATAAATATAGGTTAACTACAGAACCTGCAACACCATAGATATACACACATAAACACAGCATACGTGTCACCACCTACAGTGGTCCAACTAAAACACAGATAAACAGGTCTAGTTCCAACACTCCCCAACAAAGAGGGAAAATACTTCAGAATTAAAAAAAAAACATGAATAACAGCAAGTAAGTGACAAATTACAAATTTAGTTTAACAGGTTTTCGAATATGTCGTCTTGTTCTAGTCGGTCATTCGTCATTTTTATGTACACTACTTTCTTGATCTAAATTTCCAATATTATCTAAAGGAACTTCTAAATCTACACTTACATTATCTTTCAAAATTTTCTTTTTGCCATTATTAACAGAAATTTCCTCATTCTCTTCGTATGACGAAATTTCAAGAGGATTAAGTCGTCTAAATGGTCTGACCAAAACGCCAGAATTAGTTTTCAATTTAGCAACTCTATTCAACCCGTCTTTACCCGGGTAATCTCCAAAATTAATCCGAGTGGCCAATCAAGTCTAACCTTATCATCACTACCAATCAAGACAACGTCCCCTAACACATGGATCAATAAGTCCCGAGAGTAACGATGAAAACAACATTTTTTTTGTAATTTTTTTTATTCATCAACATAATCACCTTTTAGGGTGATACAATCGTTCCAACGCTTTTACGATTTTTCAATACCATGTTCATAAAAAAATTATCTTTCGCTTCAAAATAAGCTTCAGTTTTAGCCATGACCTCCTCATTTGAGCCAAAACTTTTTTCCTGGAGCATTTTTTTAACATCAGCAAAGAGCCAGTAGTCACTGCTGGCTAAATCTGGCGAGTGTGGGGGGTGAGGAAGCAGATCAAAGCCCAATTTTGCCATTGTTTTCATCGACTTGTGACAGGATGCATTGTCTTGGTGAACGGATTTTTTTTCTCTGCATGTGCGGTCGTTTTTTTGCGATTTCCTCCTTCAAACGCACCAGCAATATGTCAATATAATAATCACTGTTGATCGATTTACCTTTTTCGTGATAGTTAATGGAAATCACGCCATAGGAATCCCAAAAAACTGACGCCATGACTTTGCCAGCTGACTGCTGCGTCTTCGGACGGCTTTCGCCAGCTGTGCGCCACTCAGATGACTGCCGCTTCGACTCTGGATTATAGTGGTGTATCCATGTTTCGTCCATGGTCACGTAACGACACAAGAAATCTTTTTATTGCGAGTAAATAGCGATAACAGCTTTCTGAATCAGACTTATTGCTGTTTTTGTCCCATAGAAAGCAATCGTCACTTGGAGCTTATTCACTCGGTAATGCAGGTAAACACACGCTGAGTTTTCACGATCATGTAATTCATCAATTTGCATTACGAAGAATACTATAATACGACTTCTCAGTATTCGAATTAATCTGCATTCATTTTGAAAGTTGTCATGACATTTCGCAAACTCTGTACTCTGTGGTCATCATCAGAGTCTCTAATCTCTACTTGGCAACTTCAATTCACGTTTTCTAAATCTTGAATCGCTAGAACGTATCTTGATCATAGAGTTCGGATCGATCCTACTTTATTCTGTAAGCATTCCATTTTCCTAGGTATTTCTTAGTTATGACGATACTCGCTTTCTCATAGAATGTCTTGTGTATGACTCTTCACTTAGTTGTGTGGTAAACCTTTTCATGCTCAATTTTCATGAAGGATACAAATACACTTCCATATGATATCTGTGTCATCTCAGCAATCACGGAGCTTCACTTTACGATCTTCATTATAATTTTGTCACTTTACTCACATTTCCGGTGTAACGTCTTCCACAGGTCTGCCCGAGCGTTCCGCTTCATTTGTGTCGGTACGACCACGTTCAAACTCGGCAAACCACCGACAAATCGTTGCTTTTATGGACAAGAGTCCCGGTAACATTTTTTAATCCATTTTTTGCTTGCACGGTATTTTTACCTATTAAAAAATAATGTTTTATCAGAACACGAAACTTGGTTTTTTCCATTTTTTAAACAAACTACAAACCGACTTTACTCCAACCTCGATTATTCAACTGTTTCTGGTCTGATCGACTTAAAATTTTGACACGTTTCAAGCAAAGGTTAGTACTCTAGAAAGACGTGGTTACTGGTTCACTACGAGCGCCATGTCTGGGTTAGTCTCGGGACTTATTGATCCATGTAGTACTTTTAAATCTACATAACATTTTTGTAGCCGACTGATTAAATGTGCCAAATATTCTTTTCAGAATATAGCACTTAATTTAGCATTAAAGTACGCGTATAATGTGCTCTCTTCAACAATACTGATTGACTTATACTATCCAAATCAGCAACATTAGTTTCGAGGATAGGCTGAATGAATAATGTGGGAGTTAGAGATATAAGCTCTCCAGGGTCATCATTGAAGTATGTTAACGGCCTTGAATTAATGACAGATTCGCAATCTACGACTATAGTAACCAACTCTCCATAATCGACGGTGGCCCTACCTAAAGTCCTTTTCAGTAGATCCTTCAATGACCTTACCATCCTCTCCCAAAAGCCTCCCCACCAAGGTGCGCTTGGCGGACTGAAATTCCATTCAAACCTATTTATACTTGCATATTCCATTATTTGCGGCCAGTTGATTGCTTTTAAAAGATTATTGCAACCTACAAAGTTTGAACCATTATCACAGTATGTAGGGTTTTAAGCGGACTGTATTATTCTTGATTATTATAAAAAAACTAGATTACTTGAGTAACAACTTTACTAGTATACTTTGTTACAAAAGTTCAACGATAATAATAATGACATAAGGCGGACAACGCCCAAACTTTATACGCAACTTGACGTAGACGTTGACGTAATCACAGAGTACCAATATGACGGGACTGCGACGGGGTTCTTGAGTGCAGAGTCGTAGCGGTGGGTTGGTGAAGCTGAATGCTTTAAATTCGCTGGCGCGAACATGCCGCCCCCTTTGGAAAGCCTAAGCTTTCAAACATCAACTGTCAGAGGACAAATCTTCTGGAAGCCACGCTTTACAATGCCAGCTCTGGTACGGATTGAGGCACTGCGTGCTATGCCGTCTTGACCTTTGTGTAGTGTCACAACTCGTCCAAGTCGCCATTCAGTGGGTGAGGACTGGTCGTCTTTGATGACCACCAATTGACCATCCAACAGCTGACCTTGCTGGGTTCTCCACTTCTGTTTTGCTTGAAGTTCTACGATGTAGTCTCGCTCCCATCGTCTCCAAAAATCTTGGCAAATCTTCTGCATAAACTGGAACCTTCGCAGACGGTTCAACTTGACATCTTTGACGTCTTCTTCTGGTGCAGCTATCAGCGTTCTTCCAATGAGAAAGTGAGCTGGAGTGAGGGAACTTAGGTCATTGGGATCAGGGGTTAATGGACAAAGAGGTCGAGAGTTCAAAATAGCCTCGATTTGACACAAAATGGTGCTGAACTCTTCGAACGTGAGGTGAGCATTAGATAAAACATGTCTCAGGTGAGACTTTACGCAACGCACATTGGATTCCCAGAGGCCGCCCATATGGGGTGAATATGGGGGGATAAATTGCCAATCAATGCCATCACTACTGAAAGAAGACGTTAATTGATTACTATTCTTAGTAAGAAACTTGTCTAACTCGTGACATGCACCGACAAAATTTTTTCCATTGTCAGATACTATTTTACTGGGCTTTCCACGTCTAGAAACAAATCGCCTTAGAGCTTGTATAAAGGATTCAGTGGAGAGACTTGAAATTAACTCGGGGTGCACGGCTTTTGTAGCAAAGCAGATGAACAGCCCTATATAGCATTTTTCTAGTTTGCCGCCGCGACCTTTGCTTATACCATGACGAATTATGAAAGGGCCTGCGTAGTCTATGCCAACGCAACTAAAGGGAGAGGATGGAACAATCCTTTCTCGCGGTAGATTACCCATCAAAGGCTGAACAGTTTCTCCTCGAAACCTAGCACATCGTACGCACTTCTTCACCGTTGATCTCGCTAAATTTCTACCACCGATAGGCCAATATTCTTCTCTTACAAATGCTAGTAAATTTTGAGGGCCTACGTGCAGATGACGGACATGCTCGTAAACGAATATCAATTTGGTTAAATGATGAGCAGAATCCAAAACTATAGGATGCTTTTTACCAAAACTTAAATCTGCGTACTCTAATCGACCACCGACGCGTATAATACCGGCGGAATCCAAAAACGGAGTTAAACTTAAACAATTTACTCTTACTGTTTATCTTAATATGCCTGGACAGACAAGACACCTCTTCAGGAAAACACTGCAGTTGTGACATCTTTATCAAATTTGTCCTAGCGCGATCTAACTCTTGCCTAGACAAAATTCCCAAATCTCGTTCTGATTTTAACTTTCTGCTATTCCCGAAAAATCGAATCATATAAGACACAGTTTTCAATAAACGCGTGTAACTGGAAAATCTTTCGAAGGGAAATAAGTCTTCCGGACTTTCCTTCTTTGCTAAGTATGTCTGCTGTCTTAGCTCTGGCAAATTGGCTATCGAATAACTGTGGCTTGGCCACTCGTGCTTTTCTAAACGTAACCAGGCTGGCCCGTGCCACCAAAGTTGTGACTCCAACAACTCGCTCGGATAGAGTCCTCTTGTGACCAAATCTGCGGGATTTTCTCGCGTGGGTACATATCGCCACTCGCAATCTGACGTTAATCCCTGAATTTCGGTTACTCTATTAGCGACGAAAACTTTTAATAAATTAGGACTAGTACTTATCCATGCTAGAACGATCTGCGAATCGCTCCACAAGAAACATTCGTCGAACTTGAGTGTCATCGATTTCTTTATTTTATCAATCAACCGAGAAAGAATGAGCGCACCGCATAGCTCTAAACACGGTACACTTATCGTTTTGATAGGTGCTACCTTACTTTTAGCTGACAACAAATGAATTTGTGCATCCCATCAACACTGATGCTTTTCACGTATACGCACGCACCGAACGCGCGCTCGCTTGCATCTCAATATCCGTGTAGTTCGACGCGCTGAGGATCATCACAAACTACTCTTCGTGATATTGAAAGTTTTTCTAAATTCGGCAAATCATTCAAGAATTTTGACCATCTATCAACCAAGTGAATGGGCAAAGCATCGTCCCATCCTAACTTTTCTAGCCATAGGCTTTGCATCAAAATTTTGGTTATTATGATTGACGGACTAACTAATCCCAAAGGATCGAATATTTTAGCATTCACAGATAAAATGAGCCTTTTAGTACATTTTCTAGAAGCATCGAAGCTTTCCAGAGCATACAAAAGCTTGTCATTCTGACATGACCAAGTTAATCCCAACGTTTTCGCATTTTCTTCAGGACCGAACTCGATGATCCCGCAAGGAGTATCTTTATTTTCAATGTTTGCTAGAACTTCAGGTTCGTTTGAATACCATTTTCTCAACTCGAAGCATCCGCCTCTTAAGACTGACGAGACTTCAGCACAAATATTCTGCGCATGCTCAATAGTATCCGCCCCTGTAAGCAGATCGTCTACATAGAAATCCCGACGGATGATTTCCGCAATTTCCGGCTTGTTTTCTTGACATATTCTCGCTAGTTCGAACAAACAACGAATCGCTAGGTAACTCGCGCTTGCATGGCCGTAGGTTACCGTATTGAGAGTGTATGACTTCAATGGCTGATCAGGACTATCTCGCCACAATATCTTTTGAAGATGTCGCTGGCTGGGTTCAATAAGTACTTGGCGATACATCTTCGCACAATCTGCTGAAACTACGTACTTGTGCTGTCTAAATCTCAAGACTATTGACAACAGATCTTCTTGTAAAATTGGACCGACATACTGAATACTGTTGAGAGAGATTCCGTTACTAGTCGGAAATGATGCGTTGAAGACTACTCTTAAACGTGTGGTTTTGCTATTTTCACGCAAAACTCCGTGATGTGGCATGAAATATTCGCAGATACCTTCATTGTCTGTTCTTCAGCTAAACTCATGTGATCCAATTTTATATACTCGGATAGGAATTCAGTGTAAAGATTTTTGAATAACTCATTTTTACCTAGCTTTCGTTCAGTGCTGTGAAATAGCTTCTGCGCTTGCGCACGCGATTCTCCTAAGCAATGGGGATGTTGCTTCAGAGGGAGTGTGACTATGAAACGCCCAGAAGAGTCTCTACGAGTGGTTTGTTCGAAGATTCTTTCGCACTCAATTTCTTCGCGGGACCACGGCTTAGCAACAGAGCACTCTTCGGTTTCCCAAAACTTCGAAAGAATTCTGCACAATTCTTGATTTGAACTCAAATGACATGAAGTATCGCGAACCTCGTCGTTATTGTTGACGCGTCCCGAAACTATCCAACCTAGTACCGTATCTTGCAACACTGGCTTGTTTTTACCGAACGAAATTTTATTTGGTTTGAGAATTTCCCAGAACAACTCTGCTCCAATAAGCATATCTATGGTTGCTGGGTTATTGAATTCAGGATCAGCTAATTTCAGATCGCTAGGAATTTTCAACGGGCTAATATCGAACCCCCACGATGGAGTCACACTTGTGATATTGGAAAGAACGAAGCATGTGACACTCGCCTTGAAATAGCTATGCTGTGAAACCAAGTTAACTACACACTTCTCTTTGATTTTGGAAACGTGACTTGAAATACCTAGAACGTTCAAACTCGCATTACTAGTAGCTATACCTAATCGCTGACGTAAACTGTCCGTGATGAAACTTGACTGCGATCCAGAGTCTAACAATACTCGGACTGAAACTGGTTGTGCAAACTTATCCAAAACTGTAATTCTTGCTGTGGACAATAGTATAATTACTAGAAAAATCTACGCCACTGGCCAAAGAATTCAAATTATTCGAACTTTTATCATCTTTATTACCAACCGCGCTGGCTGCTTTTTCCGGGTGCAAAAGGGTGTTATGCCAAGCTTTGCACTTTCTACAATGACCAGCTCTACATTTCTTGCTCGTATGATTATTCAGTAGACAAATATTACACAAGTTTGCCTTTTTAACGAACTCTTCTCGCTTGTCTATTGATAATGCTAAGAATAACTCACATTTATAAATTGAATGTGGATCTTTACAGAAGAAACATGACAGCGCAGAAGAAACTAGAGATTTCGAACTTTGTCTAAAATCCTTTTTATGAAACTTGTCATCTTGAACTGGCTTACTGGAAGTGTTTTTATACTCTAATGTTTCCAACAAATCTGCACGATCACGCAAAAATGATTTCAGGTTTTCTAGTGTTGGACTGTCGAACGTAATTGAATGCCTTTTCCACTCGGTCATTGTTTTGGCATCCAACTTACTAACGATCAGAAAAATCAACAGTGGGTCCCAATTCTTTATATCTTGTTTCAATTGTTCTAATGAACGCAAATGCTTAGATATATCGTCCACTAATTTCCGTAACTTGTGGGAACTTCTTTGGAAATTGGCTCTAGATTGAATATTAACTTGATGTGATTGTGTACCAACAACTTAGTATTGTTGTACCTATCGTTTAAAACTTGCCAAGCGACAATATAACCTGGGCTTGTAAATTCGACTGCTTTGATTACAAGAGCCGCGCTTCCCTCAAGAGATGCTCTCAGATAATGGTACTTTTGAATCGTGCTCAAAGATTCATTATTATGAACCAAGGATTCGAAAGTTTCTCTAAATTCTAACCAGTCTTCGTAACTACCTTTATATTTAGGGAGGGCAATGATCGGCAACTTGACCCCACCTAAACTACTCATACTTTTTTCTGAATCTGAAATTATGGAGTTTCTTGAAGAAGCTTGATCATTAAGGTTCATAACTACTCTACTAGCTAAAAATGACTTTGCGATTGACTGATATCTGTAGTAAGTATCCTCGAACTGTTCTCTTGCTTCGTATTCACTGGGTAACGATTCCTCGGAGGCCGCCAATTCTATTTGGTTTTGAACCTCCTCGAATTCGTCGAATACGATTTTAATGCGACTGAGCCTTTCTTCTAATTGTATTAGGTCAGTCTCACTAAGATCAAGGCCTTGTTTACTATCTACGTGTTTTAAAATTCGTTAGGGAGCTCTTTAGCGACCCACGTTTTCTATTTAATGATTCTGTCATTTTCAAGCTAACTACGCCAATGCAGAACTTCACGCGAAAACAAATAGACTATTTTTAATCTCGACAAGTGTAAGGGAATAACTGGGATACTACAAATCTGGAGAATCGGGCGAAAAACAGGAAAGGACTCACCAAACTCACTTTTGGCGCCTAAACTAGCACCTGATTTTCAGCTTTCTCAACTCGTACTTCACTTGATCACTGGCACACATACATCCGGCTCGAATGGACCATGTAGGGTTTTAAGCGGACTGTATTATTCTTGATTATTATAAAAAAAACTAGATTACTTGAGTAACAACTTTACTAGTATACTTTGTTACAAAAGTTCAACGATAATAATAATGACATAAGGCGGACAACGCCCAAACTTTATACGCAACTTGACGTAGACGTTGACGTAATCACAGAGTACCAATATGACGGGACTGCGACGGGGTTTCTTGAGTGCAGAGCCGTAGCGGTGGGTTGGTGAAGCTGAATGCTTCAAATTCGCTGGCGCGAACACAGTATATAGAGGAAACTCTTCCTCTTCCTCCAATAAATCTTCTCAAAGCAAGTAGGAAACATTCTGTTAACATTGATGATATTACCTTAAAATGAACAAACCTGTAGATTGCACAAGTAATTATTAAAATCCACACTTAATCTTTGTTTCGTAAATACAATGGTCCACATGCATCAATTCCCGTCACTGAAAAGGCTTTCGATATATTATCTCTATCCTTAGGTAACGGAATAAAAGGTGTCTTCGTTCGCTTTACCGAAATTCTCCTACATTTAACACAACGTAATACAACAGACCTCACAAATTTCCTGGCCTTCACAATCCAAAACCTTACCCTTAGAAATGTAACCATTACACCTGTTCCGGCATGATGCAAACGCTCATGTGTCTCTTCTATCAGCCTTCTTACAAAAACATGTTTATAAGGCAATATTATTGGATATTGAAACTATGTAATTCTGTAGGATTTATTGAAAAAAGAAAGTGGAACGATTTTCTTATTCGGTGTCATCATTTCGAAACTTTGAAACTCTGAAAATTGAAGAGACACATCCACATACACATTTATATTCGAGATCAGGAGGTAACAGCCTATGAAAAAAAGGATGAATATACAGGATAGTGATGTAACGAATGTCATATTTTAAGCGGCCCCTAGACGGTCAATCATGAATGACAGTCTGACTGAACCATAAGATTGTCAATCCTGCCTTCAATCTTGAAGCCCCTACACATATCATTCAAACTGACAGTCTGATTGAAATGACTTCAGCTCAGTTGAAATATAAACAACAAATAGTACGCTTCTAATTATTATTAGTATAATGTCTTCGAATAAAAAAAAGGCTTGTTTGGCCATTATCCTTGCATTGGGCACCAAGAAGACAATAAAACGCAGAGTATGGATGAAGGAATGGCTTAAAAAACGTCACCAGTATAGCCACTTAACATTGCTACGTGAAATATCAGCAACCAATTCCGCGGATAAAAATTACTATCGCATGGATGAAAATCTTTTCAACATGTTGATATCCATGGTGACACCATATTTATCCCGGAAGAATCCACTTATGAGAGATTCAATAACAGTTCGTGAGAGATTAGCGGTTACTTTGAGATTTCTTGCGACTGGAAGAAACTTTGAAGATTTGAAATATTCGGTCGTAATGTCTCCTTCAGCTATATCTCAAGCTATTTTCGAAACATGTGAGGCCCTTATACATATGTATATGTACTTCAGGATTACATGAAGGTGAGTCAATAATAATCACGTTATTTTATAATAATTGTGTATTTATCACTAAGTTAAGATACCAAAAATTTATTATTTATTACTTAAAGATTTGTGTAACTAGTAAAGTTAAATATATATTCCTCACTTTGTTCGTTGGACATCACTGGGTAGATTTCGTTCGACGAGGAGGATGATGGGCCATTTAGGGATGTTCCAGGACCACTATTGTTAATGTTGATCTTCACAGAGTCCCTATGAAGGTTTTGCATTTCTGCCTCAAATAGAACATCATTTATTGCTTTTTCTGCAAATTTTTTTTGCAGCCAAATTTAAATATTCATCCTCATCCGAGGTACTAGACAAATAGTCGCAAGCCAACTTAAGCAGCTCGCTCTGCTTCGTTGTGGCTCCCTGAACTCTCCTCTTTTTAATCGGTGGCCGTGGATCCGAGATCGAGGAATAAGATGTTATTCGTGGTGAAGTAGTAACTGGACTGTCAACTTGGTCTTGGGAGTCCTGTAAAAAAAAATTGTGTTATTCATTTATTTTTGTTCATTCCTATTATTATTAATTATTTTTTATGACAATTCTTTGTTACAACAGAATCTTGCTTTTGACCACTAAGGATTCAAATCAATCCCTAGTCAGTAGTATATTGTTATATTATCATTATTATTTGTTTCAGATGCCTACCACCCCTGAAGAATGGCTATCGGTGTCCCAAGAGTTTGAAAGTAAATTTAAAATTAGGAAATGTATTGGGGCCATAGACGGAAAGCATGTAGCTATAGTAAAACCTACAAATTCTGGGTCAACTTACTACAACTACAAAAATTTTTTCAGTATAGTTTTATTAGCTGTGGTCAGCGCTAGAAAAAATTTTTAATGGTAGATGTTGGCACCAATGGCCGAATATCAGATGGAGGAGTGATGTTTCACTCAAAGTTTGGTGAACTCTTCCAAACTGGGAAACTAAATCTTCCACCTCCTTCGCCATTACCAAATAGTCTTAAAAATTATCCATATGTCTTCATAGCCGATGAAGCTTTCGCACTGCATAGAAATTTAATGAAACCGTATGCTAAAAGAAATCTGGATGAACAAAACCATATTATATTCAACAAGATATTGTCGTCTGCTCGTTCAGTTGTGGAGAATGCCTTCGGCATACTGACTGCCCGATTTCGAGTTCTGCTTAGTACTATGTACCTCGATCCAAAAAAAGCGGCTATTGTAACTTTAGCATGCTGCTATCTACATAACTTTCTTATAGAAGAGAATGAGACCAATTATTTGCCTGGTAATGGGGAAACAATAGATACATCTTCTTTGGTACAGTTGCAGAGAACTAAAAGTAAAAATAATCCAACAGCAGCCAAAGCTGTCAGAGACAGTTTTGCTGACTACTACTATGGTAAAGAAGGGGTTCAACCCTGTGAAGAATCCGGAGAAATATGACTTATCTATAGTTCAATTATCTACTTTTTATTGTTTATATTCATTTCCTCATGATCACTTTAATAAATATTTGAAAACCTAATGAAAGTTGTATTTATTTTTATATTTTTGGCAGAAAGACAATGAAGTACTCACCTCCATTTCCTCAATCTCATTATTTAAATTAGATGGGCTCTCTGTATCTTCCAGGAATTTCAGGGCATAAAACACCCATGAAGTGGGCTGGTATAAGTCATCTGTTCCTGCTCCACTTCTAGCTGAGCTTTTTATTTTATTTCGCTCACGCCTAAAATTCGAGCGAAGTGTATTTAATTTTTTTGTCACGTCTTTCACTGTGGCATTTGACTTATTTCTCTATAAATGTTGAGGAGTTTTTCCAATGCAACATTTTTTTTATATTATTCATATAACTGGGATGGGATTTATTCCACAGTTCGGGGAAAGATTCATAAGCTTTTATGAACCTTTGAAGGCTGTTTCGATCGTCATCCCTTTGAGGCAACTCATCGAAATCCTCGTTTTGCGAGCACCCGTCTCCCATGATTGCATCAATAAGACTGAGGAAAAGAATGCTAGATTCACTACACCACCATTCCGACTGTCAGTCTCCCCTCCACCCAACGTGATTGAAGCTCTGATTTTAAAATATTTGAAAATCCGTCAGTCCATTCTTCATTCTATCAGTATAGACCTTACACCTTCAATCGGAATGTCAATCTTCGCTCTGAATGTCATTCCGAATGATCGTCTAGGGGCGGCATTATACATTCGCGAATGCGAATCTGAATGCAAATGTCTGCTACTGACATTCGCGAATGCAAATGCGGATGCGAATTTAGAAGTGTTCAATAAGATAAATAATTGTTATTTTTTGGGAAAGAAGTATGTATTATGTTTGAGAGTTTATACATTTCTTGTTGTTTAGATTATACAGTGTATTTGGTCATGAGTTAGCGATAATTTAAGATCATCAAATATACCTAATATTATCGACAAAAACACCCAATCTTGAAAGTTTACCCCCTTAGTTTTGGAATAGCCCTCATTTTAAATTCCTTTTTATTCTCGTTGACCCTTTCAAATAATACCGATTTCTTTGGACATAAAAGTCCTACAGATGTGAAAAAAATGTTTTTTGAGAGATGATACTACCACCTTTCATTGAAGTATAACAATACAAAAACATTCAACTTGAAAAGGCCATAAAAAAATTCTCTAAAAAAGTTCGTAGTGAAAATATGTACTGATTTTCTAAGTAAATCCGCAATAGTACAAGAACTAGCACATTGAAGTATAATTTTTTTCAATGATTTAACACACAAGGACATTAGCTACAAAAAAACACTAACATCATTTCTGTAAGTTAAATAATTTGAGAAATATTGCTTTTCGAACATGACCCTTATCAAAATTGATAAAATAAAAATAAACCTCAGTGCTGTACTTTCGTTAATTTTCAATGATAAAACAACAAATAATCATCAAAATTGCTCAAAATGGCCGCGCGCTGCCTGTAGACAGGCAGTGGCCTTCATGACGACCTGTCTTGTGTCTTTGCTCGCGTAGTGATCATATTCGAGCAGCAATAACTCTCAAATTATGTAACTTACAGATATGATGTGAGTGTTGTTTTGTAGCTAATAACCTTGCGTGTTGAATCTCATTGAAAAAAACTATACTTCAATGTGCTAGTTCTTGTACTATGGCGTGGGGATTTACGGAGAAAACCAGTACATATTTTCACTATCAACTTTTTCAAAGAATTTTTTATGGCGATTTCAAGTTGAATGTTTTCATATTGTTATACTTCAATGAAAGGTGGTAGTATCATCTTTAAAAAAAATTTTTGACATATATAGGACCTTTATGTCCAAATAAATCGATATTATTTGAAAGGGTCAACGAAAATAAAAAAGTAAATTCAAAATGGGGGCTACTCCAAAACTAAGGGAGTAAACTTCCAAGTTTGGGTGTTTTTGTCGATAATATTAGATATATTTGATGCCCATAAATTATCGATAACTCATGACCAAACACACTGAATTTATAATTTAATGTAGAAAAATATAGTTTTTGATTATTATATCATATTTTTGATTTTTATTTCAAGAATGATGATTATTTAAACCTTAAAAGTTATATAAAGAAAGACTGATAAAA
>CM024242.1:7480906-7522996 GCA_013421045.1 Propylea japonica | reverse complement strand
AAAAAGAAATTTGTGATGGTGGTCAAGTATTCGTGCTTTCCCTAAGGGTTCTTTCAATATCCATTATTATTATTTTGTAGACCTGAAGGGCCTGTAGTTTCGGATCGATATCAGGAGCATTATCGGTATCCTGAAAAGAGAGAATATTTTTTCTTATCTCTTCACTTTTCCTATGTTGGCTGTAGTTTCGCGGGATTTTTGGGTTATCCAAAGATTTTGTTTTGTTGTTGGTTGGAAACAGTTTTTTTTTTCGGAAGGTGGGTCAGTTTTTCTTGGTCTATTTCTTTCAACGTAAATTTCCTGTTGATCTAAATTTGGGGGATCATTTCGGTTCTCGTTTATTCTATCTAACGTTTTTGTGCTTGCTCACGGTTTCGTTGATAGATATTGTCGAAAAAGGGTAAAATTTCCTGTTTTCTTTTTTCGTTGTACTGTTCGTAGATCGTCATGGTTAAATCAATTCTGGTATTTTGTCATAGGGTCCGTAAAGTAAATTAAAAGGCGAATAGCCAGTGGCAGAATGAATCGATTGATTATAAATCAATGTAGCGGTGATCATGAGATTAGAAGGATTTTCGTTCGGGTTTTTCAATTTAAGAATTCTGAGTTTTTAATATGGTTGAGTGAAATCGTTCTATTGGAGAGTTAGAGCTTGGGTTATTTACGGTGGTAAAATGTAAATTTATTTCATTGAGTTTGCAGAATTCGATGAACGTTTTATTATGGAATTCTCTTCCTTCATCACATACAATTTTCTGAGGTATATTATGATGAGAAAAATAATGGCGTAATTTATTCAAGATAGTCAATGCAGTTCCATCTTTTACTAGATAGCATTGGCGTATTTAGAGAATAAGTCGATTATGGTCAGAAACTTGGAATTTTGAAAAGAAAAAGTATCCATGTGAATAATTTCAAATGGTCTTTTTGCTAAAAGAGGACCAGAAAATTTTAATTTGTAAGGATGTCTCTCATATTTAGATTGCAGACATAATTCACATCGGTTAATGATTTGTGTAATTTTTTGTTTCATTTTAGGCCAATAATACTTTTTTGATAAATGATTATAAGTTTCTGGATACCATTATGATTTTTATCATGATATTCACAAATTATTTCTGTTTGACTTTCATCGCAACTAACGTCTAATAGATAAATTTTACTGATGAAAATTTTTACTGAGTAATTGAATGAGTCTTTACAGAATCTAACAAAAGGTAATCGTAGTTTATTGTCTCTAAAGAAAATTCCGTAGGTTTCATTGGGTCTGAATATTTCTTTGAAAAGATTAGATAAATCTGTTTCTATGTGATTTTGTCTAATTGTTGCATTGTAGGTATTTTTTCCAAAATTCTTCGTATATTTTAAATTGTATTGCTCTCCTATATTGAGAATTATTCTATTCGGGTAAATGTTTACGGAGGATTCTGTGATTGGTATTACTTTTCCATTATCTTCCTGAGTGGAATGAATTGTAGCATCAGAATTATTATCTTGATTTTGATCTTCAATTTGGTTGTTAGAGTTTTGGGTTTTTGAGAATTCAGGATGTTTTCTACTTCGTCGTCTTCTAATGTCGGTATTTCATCTGTGTTCGGTAAAATTGAAGACAAATCGATATTTAGATCTCCGTCTGATAATAATGAATCATTTTCAGTTTCTCGATTATTGATTTCAATTCGGGTAAGTGCGTCCGCAACTTTATTTTCTTTGCCTTTAGTGTGTATGATGTTGAAATCGAATTCATCTAATTTTAATTTCCAACGAATCAATCGTGAATTTGGTTCTTTGATTTTATAAAGCCAAACCAAAGGGTTATGATCTGTTTCAATAGTAAACTTTTGTCCGAAAAGGTATGGTCTGAAATGTTTGGTTGAATCTAAAATTGCAAGTAATTCTTTTTCGATAGTTGAGTAATTTCTTTCGGCTGAATTAAGGGTTCTCGAATAATATGCTACAGGACGATTTGATTGTGAGAGTAGTACACTTCCAATAGCGACATTCGAAGCATCGGTGGTTAATTTGAATGGTTTTTCGAAATCTGGGTATGCTAATATTGGTGCATTCATTAATAATTCCTTACAGAGTTGAAATGCTGAAATATAATCTGGGTCGTCCAGTTTAATTTTAGCTCCTTTTTTGAGACATTTTGTGAAGGGAGATACAATATGGGCAAAATTTTTAATGAATCGCCGGTAATATCCGGTTAAACCTAAAAATGATTTTATTTCTTTGACAGTTTTTGGTATCGGATAATTTTCAATTGCATTCAATTTCGAAGGATTTGGTGATATTCCGTCTGGAGTAATTAAATGACCTAGAAACTCAACTTTTTTGCTCAAGAATTCACATTTATCGAGTTCGATTTTGAGGTTTACTTCTTCAAGTTTCTGAAAGATTGATTTTAAATGGCAAATATGCTCTTGCAAAGATTTAGAAAATACAACAACATCGTCCATGAATACGAAACAAAATTTATGAAGGTATTCTTTCAAAACATTGTCCATTGTACGTTGAAATGTGCTCGGACCATTTTTCAATCCGTATGGCATTCGGAGATATTCGTAATGACCGTTGTTAACACTGAATGCAGTTTTTTTCAATTGACTCTGGGTCCATTTCAATTTGATGAAATGCTTTTGCCATATCAAGGGTTGTAAAGTAGCAACTTTTTCCTAAGTTATCTAAAATCTCTTCAATGCGTGGTAATGGGTATTTATCCTCTACCGTTTTTTCGTTGAGTCGTCTATAATCTATTACCATTCGGTATTTTTTCTTTCCGGATGCATCTTTCTTTTTATCTACTATCCATACTGGTGCACTGTATGGCGAAATCGATGGTCGAATAATTTTATCGTCAAGTAATTTTTGAATTTGCTCTTGGATTATATTTTTCATAGAATGAGGGTGTCTGAAGGACTTAACATAAACTGGTTCATCATCTTTTGTTCTGATTTTATGTTTAACAGTATTGGTGAAAGAAAGATCGGATTTTTCGTCGTAAAAAATATTTTTGAATTTTCGACAAAGGTTCAAAATTTCTTTTTTCTTCTGAATTCATGTGAGATGTTCTGATTAAATTCTTGAATTTGAAGTTCTTATTTTCAACTGGTGGATTAGATATTTCGCTTTCATGTAAAGATTTCACAGGAATTCTCTCGGAAAAGTTTATTTCCACATCGTTTTCTATTGGTTCCGCTATCGGTATAGAAAAAATCCGTTTTTCGCTCTAGCAATGCATGCAGGGGTTGAAAATTTTTCGAAATTAATTTTTGGTAAGATCACATCTCCGTTTTCGATAGTTACCGGTATTTTTACGAAATTTTTTGCTATAACCTTTCTTGGTTTTAATTTGGCGGAGGAATATTCTAGGTTAAAAGGAATTTTTAAATTGTTTATTTCTAAAGTATGAGTTTGATAATCAATCTTCGCACCTAATTTCTGCAAGTCTGCCGTTCCTATTAGTGCGTCAAATTTTGAGTGCCAATCTATTACATGCAAGTGGATATTTCGGTTAATTCCAAGCTCGTATAAAATAGGTATTTTCAAATTATTGTCTGATTCAATAGAATTTCCTAGTCCGGAAACAGTGAAAGGTTTTTTATACAAAAAGTTGAAAATTTTTCGAAAGCTGGTTTGGTATTAATGACAGAATTTGTTGCGCCTGAATCAATCAGAATTTTTAAATCTACTTCTGGAAGGTAAATGTAAGGCAATTTAGATTTTATTTTCACACAATTCAAGTCTAAGTTTCTTCGAGTTCCGAAGCTTCCGTCTGAAAATTTTCCTCTTCTTCGAAATTATTTTCGAACTCTTCTTGAGAATTAACGTTTTCATTATACTCGTAAAATTGAGATTCAAATTCTTCAGGACTTTCAATTTCCGATTGAACATTAAATAGTTCTTCTGAAATAAATTTCGCGATTGTTGGTGTCGTGGAATTGTTCTAGTCGCATTAGACATATGGGTGGCAGGTTGCCTGAATGTATTTCTGGTTGAAATTGACATTGGTGTTGGTTTCGGTTGTGATTCTGTCATACTGGAGCCTGGTTTAGGTCCAAAGACTTCACGACTTGTAGGAAATCTTCCGCTATTCGGAATTGGGGTATTTATACAATAAGGAAAACCAGTTGGGTTTCCAGAATTATTAGAACTTTGATTACTTACAAAATTTTGATTATTGGTTACTGGGTTAGAAAAATGTTGAGCATTGTTTGAGAAATTTTGATTGAAATTTTGATTGCGTATTTGAGGTTTCGGGAATTCACGATAATTATGATTAGAATAAGTAGGTGGAGTACGACTATAAAATGCTTTTTTCGGTATTTCTTGTGATTTCCGGAGAAATTCACAATATTCCCATTCTTGTTTTCTATTATCGTAATATCGACATTTATTAATACATTGCTCTAGTGAATTAATTTCAAAATTACTAATATAAGATCTATAGGGTTCTTTAAGTCCAATTTGGAATGTTTTTAGGGCTAATTTTTCTAAATCAAGTTTTTTGTATCTTAAATAATTTTGATCCTGACATGTTAAAGTCAGATGTTGCAAAACGTCATTCAAATATTTAGATATTCTACTGTAAAAATCTAAATATTTTCGTTCTTTTTCTGAACGCATTGTGTTAGACATGAGATCAATAAATCTTCGTTTCTTTGGTCTCCATATCTTTGTAGGAGCGCTCTCCTAATTTCACTCCAATTTGGGGTATGGGCGAAATCTACTTTGTTTAATTGATTGGGTTAAAAAATTTTCTGCTATTACGAGAGTTTCTCTATCTTCAGAAACTATTTCCAATTCTTTTTGAGAATTATCTGTCATTGAAACGTATAAAAAAGGTTAAAAGGATGGATTGATGGACTTACAGCACCAAGATTTGCATCCTAAAGTGAGCAGGTCCTCTTCTTCTCTGTTGAAGTGGGTAGAATGGACTTCCTTCCTTCCTTCTGGTCGAAAGTCGATGATGATGGTGGTTGATATCGCACTAAGAGTTGAAACTCAACGGGCGTTCCTCGGCGACGGTAACGTTTCCGAAATGGACACTTATTTCAGTTTATTTTAACTAAAATCCCGTTGCGATATCCTGTTCGCAGCGCCAATTATGTTTTCCGCACTTAAAGTCTGCTTTTTAAAAAGAATTTATTTCTAATTAAGATTAACAATTGCAACACTGAGGCTAAAGAATTATTAATCAAATACAGATTAAGTTTGGAAGTGAATTACAAATCAAAGTGACTTGTCAGAAGTCTAATTCGTAACTAACTGAACTGTTCCTAAAGATCTAAAAATGTAAATGTTTATGTGGAATCGCACTTTTGCACATCCGCGGTGATTCCAGGAAAATGCCTCGTCGCCGTTGCATTTCTACTAGGTGTCGGTTCCTTAACTATATAAATACAAAACTATGGGAAATGTTCAAAAATACCACCATTTGCATTGATACATGCCTGGCAACGCAAAACAAGTGAATTATAAACTTCTTCAAAATTTACAGTTTGTTGAATAGTATGCACTGAATTTAAAATTCTTTCTGCTAATTGCTCAATGGTATTGATTTGTTTACCATAAACTAGTTGTTTCAAGTGACCACATAGGTAAAAGTCTAGGATTAAGGTCGGGCGACCTTGCAGGCCAATGAATTGGACCGCGCCTTCCAATCCATCTTCCATTGAAATTAGTGTTGAGCCACTCTACTACATTTCTTCCAGCATGTGGTGGTGCACCATCGTGCTGATACCACATTCTATTCTGCAGGCCAATGGGAATATCCTCCAATAAATCTTCCAACCCATTTTCTAAAAATGCTAGGAATGTGTCAGCATTTAAGCGATTAGGTAGTATTTGAATAGGTAGCAGTTTTCCATTAAAAATAGCACCCCAAGTGTTTATTGAAAATCTTTCTTGGAATCCTCTAATTCTGACTGCGTGTGGATTTTGTAATGACCACTTATGCTGGTTGTGACTATTGTTACACCCCTCCCTCGTAAAGATTGATTCATCTGTCCACAGACATTCCCTTTTAAAGTTAGGATTTTGTTCATTCTGTTGAAGTACAAAATTACAAAATGCTAACCGCTGTACCTCGTCTCCGGGATGCAAGTGATGAACTTTTTGGTAGTGATATGGATGTAATTCTTCTCGATTTAGAGTTCTCCAAACGAAATTATGCGGCAATTGTAATTGTGTGGAAATTCTTCTAGTACTCGTCGTAGGATCATCAAGTACTGCGTCTATAATGGCAACTTCTTGTGCAACATTGTGTTGTTGATGTGGACCTCCTCCTCCAGTATGATGTTTATTAATTCCAAATTCACGAAGCCTTCGAAAAGCATTGGAAAAAACTTCACGATAAGGCTGCCGTCTATTTGGAAACCTTAAGCCATATTCCCGACATGCAGCTCTCGCGTTACCATCACAGTATCCATAAACGTAAATAATATCAGCAATTTCTTCATTACTGAACTGCATTTTGAAAGTACTAACCGAATGTCATGCACTTCATACCGAGGGGGAAATCACGGAGCAAAATTTTGTACAATATATCCAAATATATAAATATATCCAGGTATATCCACATATATCCAAGTATATCCACGTATTTCTTGGTATATCCTCGTACATCCAGGTATATCCATGGTATATCCATGTATATCCACGATATATTCACATTATTTCCATGTATTTGGAATTACTTTGTAGTCATAAGCAGATTTCTCCAAGACTGCTGTAGAATATGGCTCTTCTAATATCGAATTTGACACCAGAATTTCAGTATGCTATCACTTGATATGAAATATTTCTGAGCGCTCGTTCTACTCTCGGTTCTACTTAAACGAGTGCTATATCGTTTTGACCAAATGTCTGTAATTTTCGAACTTGAGCCGAAAATGGTCTCAAACGATAGGGTTCGACTATCTGATGAAAAAAATGTGGTCAAATAAAATTCTGTAGGGCCGGCCGTTAGCACAATAACTCTCGAAGGGTTTGTCCTAGAGACTTGAAATTTTCAAGGTGTGTTCGGCTCCCAAATGCCGCGGTTAAGTTCGTTAATCAAAAAAATCGTACAGGGTGTTCCATAAAAAGTGGCAATTCAAAATTTTTGTTCCTCAATATTTCACACAAAACGAAACCAAACAGAATGAAATTCTGCAGAAACGTGCTAGATGCCCATAATAAGCCTCCTGCAAAATTTTGTGGCCATAGTGTTAACAGAAGCAAAGAAAATTTAGTTGAAATATTTGAAAGAAGAACCGTTATATTTCCATAACAAACTTTCCGATTCGAATGATATTCATTTTATGAGTATAGACTGATATACTGATTATTCATGCAAAATTTCAAGAGGATCGCATCATTGAAAATTCGATTGGAATATTGAAAAGAAGAACCTTTTTATTTCCGTAACAGGTATCCGATTCGGGTGAACTTTATTTCTGGAATGAAGATTGATATGAGTACTGAATGTTCATGCAAAATTTCAAGAGGATCGCATCATGAGAACCATAAAATTTAATTCTGTTAGTTTTAAAGTGTGGCCAAATCAGAACCATAGAATTAAATTTTTTTAATTGTCAAGTTTTTTACATATTTCAGTTTCTGAATAATTTCTAGAATATTCATCCGATTGTGCTGAAATTTTGCATTTATATATTTAGTATCAATCTCGAGTCCTATACAAAATTTGGAGGTAATAGTCTTATTGCTCCACCAAAGAACGAGCGCTCAAAAGCTCCTGCACAGGGCTTGCTTCCATTTTTTTAAATTAAATTATATATTTCAGATGTTTTTTTCAAGAGTCACGGAGAAAGTATAGTCTGTTACTCGGTTAGAATGAAAATATTTAATTGAATAAAATCAATCTATGTTTTTAAATTACTTTATTGAAGGAAAAACATGTATATAGGTTATAAAAAACAACATAAAATAGATACTCTCATCCATAAAAAAATAAATATTATTGTCACCAGTCGTTGAGGCACTTGGCAGTATTTTCAACTGTGGTTGTTGAATTCCCTGTATTTTTTTATCAATATTTAGTTTATCGGCTCTTTTTAAAGTGAAGGGGTGGGAGCCTTGCAATGAAATTGGTCCGAAGAACAAAAAATTTTTCTCAACTTTTTCAATCTGGTCTTTTTTAGGCCAACTATATTCATCTAAATCAGACTGCAGAAACTTGACGGATATTATTTTGTCGTTTATATTCACGACTCTTCCTAAATACCATTTCAAATCAAAGAAAATGGCATAATATTTTTCTAATATTATGTCAATCGCTCCATCTGATGTATCGGAAGTATCTGATCTCAAATCATCATGACTTTTGACATCAAATAACATTCCTGTATCCGATGATGAACTTTCGTCGTCTGGTGTATCCTCTGAATAATTACTACTTTTTATATATTGTGAAAGAACTTCAATAAGTTCTATTGATAGTGTTAGTTGATGCTCATTAACATATGGTGTAGGTATGAACCCTAAATAATTCTCAATATCTATGAATGTATGTTTTATATTTTTCTTGATGAGGTTGACATCTTCTAATCTGTAGAAGGTGCATAAGCAGCCAATTCCCCGATCTTTTGAGATTCGACTTGGTGCTCTAACTGGTGCTGTATAAAGCGAATATTTCTTTGATTTTCCTTTTCCTGAGAGATAGTTGAAACTCAATATTTGACCAAATATAATATTTTCAAAGGCATCGATTTTTGAAATCTTTGATTTTCCAAAAGGATCTTTAAACATGCACCACTCGCCAATGCCAACAGTTTCTTTTTTCACAACTGTAGAGATAGCAAGTTGTTTGGAATGAATAAATTATATTAAATCGAGAATTCAATGACAGCGGCTTCACTAAGAGTAATAATGAAACAACCTCAAACATAACCTATGAAATCACGAGGGAGTGAGCATGCGCATTTGGATATAAATCCAAGTTATCCCTATATCCACGGTATATCCAGGTATATATATATTTATCCGGTGAACAAAGTGGCATCTTTACAAAAACGGCGTAGGCTTGCATCCCCGTGTATATTGGTGTATATTATGAAAAAATATTTCCGTACATTTCGACTTCCAGTTATTTTCTGCGTATGATTTGACATCCGTTTATTTTCCATACAACTGGGAAACAGTTTGACCTCTATATATTCCATTTCTAGGTATATACTTCCTGCAATGTTGCCATGTTGCCTATTCAGATTAATGCTACTTTTGTATCGGACCGCAAAATATAGGATGTTCATTCAGAGTTTCATTCGTCATTTTGGGGTAATCTAATGCGTTAGTTGATTGTATTTAATCTTTGGAGGCGCTGATTACCATATTTCACTGAAAGTGAGAACAAGATTGTGAGAGAGCATAATTTAAATCAGTTATTGTTCCCAATCTACTAGTCAATGAAGATAACATTGAATTCACGTTCTACTATAATTTTGTGGTCATCATATATTCAGCAGGGGATATTTGTGAAAATTTCCCTGAAGGTGGTCTATAAAGCTTCAATTAACGCAATTTTACTGCCGCTACATCAGCTACCGTTTCAATGGTCAGATCTCGCAATTAGTTTCATTTCTTAATTTGAGAATTTGTTCATTGATATTAACAATAGTAACATTTTGAGGGTTTTTTTGCGGTACTGCTTTTTATATTTACGCAAAAATATTTTGATTTTCACGAAAACATTGCGCATACTCATTTCATCCCAAATTCAAATTGAAAAACTTGAGAACATCCGCCCTTTGAGTAACTGAGAAACACATTTGAGAGTTTTATAAAGGTAGACGAAATGATGTTATAGAAGTATTTATAAGATTATCAGAATGACCATCCGTGTTACTCAACACTTGGGTGTTTGTAATAAATTGAATAAAGGGTATACAGCGATCGCAAAATTTTTTATGTAACTATGTAAAGTGAATATGAAGGGAAATGTTGAAAAGTGTTTGCTCACTAAATAAAATGAAGAATGCTACTAGGGTGGGTTGTTTACAAAAACTTTTCGTCCGTTTTTGAGAGCTCGTTCAACTTCAACGATTGCTAAATCGTTTAGCCCAAATGTATGTTATTTTCGAATTTTGTGCCAAAAATAGTCTCAAACGTTCGACTCCTTGATCCGTGGTCAAACTCAATTCTGTTCGTGAGGCCGGCCGTTTGTTTGTCCATTCGTAAGCACGATGAATTTCGAATTTCGAAAGGGTTGCCTTAGAGACTTGAAATTTCCAGGTTGAGTTTGGCTCCCGAATACCGCCAAAATCGTATAGGTGTTCCATAAAATAAGGTTTTTCAAAGTTTGCTCTGCCAATAATATTCCACCATCAAACCTTGAAATTTTACGATTATGTGTAACATAAGCATATAAATCCTTGTACGAAAATTTGTGGCAATAGTGTCACTAGAACCATAAAAAATTTAATCATTTCATTGAAAATAAAATGCAGGTATTTCAAAAACGAAACACCTGATCTGACTGAATTTTTTTTAATGGACATTAACACACTGAGGACCAAATTTGAAAATGATTGTAGCTTCAGAACCACCGGATTTGTTCGAATTATCAATTTTTCAGAATTTTTTCAGATAAGTGTCCATTCGTAAAGCTGACATTTTGTATTTGGATGTCCAATACCAATTCAAAGCAGTACACAGAAATAAGTGTGAATTATATTATTGAGAACATAGAAAAAATATTCAATTACACCATAAAATTACTTTCGATTGAAATGAAATTGAAATTGAGAATGAACATTGACAAAGTGAATCTTCACGCAGAACTTCAGAAGGATTGTGAAATCATAACCATAAAGCTTCAATACAAGTCAGTGCTTAGAATTAACATAGCATGTCGTTTAAATTTTCACCTTAAAACACCAATGTGTAGTTTAGTTTAAAAATCACACCAGTAAGCTCAGCTATCTACCTTTTCAGTTGATCAATATGTGACCTCTGATCAAGGGCGTAGCCAAGGAGGGGTTTTGGGGGTTCAACCCCCCCCCCCCGCATGTTTCAGAGTTATTTTTTATTTAATAATTGCGACCCTCACAATTCCCGGCACCTACAAAGTCAATTGCCAAAATGTCAAACCCCTCCCCCCGAAATTAATCCTGGCCACGCCCTTGCCTCTGATTCAATGCTGATAATAATTAAAATGATCATAAAATATGGATAGTCTGATCAGTTCTGACGAAATTACAGTAGCATACAAAATATATTTATAGAAATATCATTGGTCGCCCGACCATTTCTTCTGAAATGAAAAAAAAATACTGGAATTGGAGCAGGAAGGCAATCTCGAAAAAACAGGTGAAAAATTCGGAAAATATACACAGAGATTGAACGGAATTAAATGAAATTCGGTATTTTGTTTTGGTGAAACTTTATGTTTTCAGTATGAAATCACTAAATGATCATTTCGTGTATCACAACCCTAACATAACCACACTAGGGTTGTTCATCCACATATTTATAGTATCCTAATGTTATATAGAATCACTATGCAAACTGAACTTTCTAAATCGGGGAAAAAGTGCCTAACGGCATAATCCCCTGAAATATTAATGTTTTTTCTAATTTTTTCGGGAAATATTGATTTGCCGGTTTGTGGCATGAAAACGTCATAACGAACCGTTATGCTTAATATGAAGTGAAATCGTTGCTGGGCATAATTTGTAGATATTATACGGAAATTGAATGTGTTCAATCATAAACTGAACCTTAATGCATATCTCTGCTGCTTAGCTGTATAATAAATCAAAATTATGAACAGAACAAATATCCTGAAAAAATACATTATTTCATATTGAACTGAATAACGAAGCTGATAACTATTTACTAGTAGTTGCCAGCTGAATTCCTCCTCATCTAAAATGAAATAGAAAAAAGAGGAATATTATGCAATGCAACAAAAATTCAATAAGATGAGAGATATATCGACATGTTTATTGTGGGATTTTTTATATTTTAATTTTTCGGATCCATCCTCGTTTTAAATAAATAAGTTTTTTGTTTAACCCTATATTCAGTACATAGGTAAAATATAGTTGAGTGAAATATTATCTTTTGAAAAGCGGAGGTGGAATGTTTTCACAGTTTCGAACTATTTGAATAATAGAAGAATTATTATATTGACGAAATATAAACACTCTGAAACACTTGTAGTTTCCATTTGGGGAGTTTTCACGGAACTGGAGATTGTGTGATCTATCAACATTTTTCTATAGCTCACTTCGAAGTACAAAAAACAACCAAAATTAAGTGAAAGAATCTTCTCATGATAGATAATTCGTGAACAGATTACTCTAACGATGTGAATATTAGACCTGCACAATGCGGGTGAAATCCGCAAAAAAAAGAGGCTGTATATCTTATTCGACAAACGCGTAAGGCACGCGGCACGCGGTATTTAATGACGTACTAATATAATCCATAATTATTTGCCAGTAATTTTCATGATACAATCTTTGAATTAACTTTTTTATGTTTATATTTTGAAGGTTCCTGTTTTTATATTATAACCTTTGTAGAAAATGAAATGAACAACGTGTATAAATAATTGAATACTAAAGATGAATCTCAAATCTTATGGGTGGTTGCAAGCTGAATTTTTCTATATCTGAAATAAAATAGAGAACAAAAAAACTGAATTTGTAAATAATGTGTCCATTGTATTACAAATAGGTACTATTTCTTTCAGTTGTCATTTACGATGTAAAAACTGCATTGTCTAGATTGCTAGGCTTGAAATGAAAATTAAGAATAGCTTCAACTTTTTTGTTCCGCTGAATCTGCAAAAAGGATAAAAGGAGAAATCTCATGCAAGTCAAAGGCCTTGATACAGTTTGAATTTCTGTCTATTTTCACTACAGTTATTTAATAATTCATTTAATATTTGTCAATGATTTATGTAAAAGCAGGTATGTTGCATTACCAGCAACCATTCAATCTTCAATTCAAAACTTTGAAAGAAATATCAATAAATTCAGTTTTTTTAATTTTTTTTTCTTCTATCTGCTGCTTCTCTATTTTTTTTCGAATGCTGCAGAAAGTCAGTTTTGAATTTCATTCATTGCAGAGTTGAGAGCTAAAGTTTGACGAGAAGTTAAGTTTCAAACAGCATTTTCTTGAATTCATAATTTTGTATCTGGAATAATTCTGCTGTTGAGTGATTCAAATTTATATAGCCTAGTCGGATCTTATTCAAGTTTAAATTTTCTTGAAGCTAAAATTGGGTGAAAATCTACTATGAATGTACCTTAATTATACAGTATTCAATACGAATTAAATTTGGAAGTAGAACGTTATTTTGTCTCATTTATTCCCAGATATTTTTTTTATGGTAATTTGACACATCTTCAACAATAAAAAACTTTTCGAATTCTATACGGAAATTTTGGGTGAATTGGTTTCTCCTTTAGTCAATGGATTATAATATGGTCTAGTCGCAGAATCTGGAAAATTTTTCTTCATACTTGTTCATTTCTATGCTATTCGCTAGAGACTTTAACATTAGTTAGTCCCTTATCATATGTTTTCTTTATATGCATTCATAATTTGGGATTGCCATGAACATAATTTTCGATGTCACCTAAATTTCAATTTGAGTATTCATCGGTTTCAAAATTAAAATTGTGTACATTTTTAATTTTCGTGGTCTCTTTTAACTGTCAATTTTACATAAAACTCGTAATGATTTCATTCGAGAAATTTAATACTCTGATATAATTCATATTTTGCTATTTCAACATTTATTTTCAATTTCTACAATTAATCAAAAATTCATCATTCAAAATTGAAAAGTTCATTTTTATTTTCATACTGCTCTACTTACTTTACTTTATTCATTTATTGTCTGTAATATTTATAGGGTGATCAAAGTCGAATGGTTCCGATGTTATTCACTCTTTATTACGTGTGACATTATTATTAAGTACATTACTAATAATTCAGTGGTTGATTTTTGAAATTGTGCAGTCCTTGAAAAATTCGAAGCAGAAATAAATTATGGTTCCAATCTGTGCCACTAAGCCCTTGTACAATAAAAATTCCATAAATATATCGAATTTAATTATAAAAGTCGATTAAGGCGTAAGTCATAATTTTTCATAAAGACACTCACAGGGTGAGTACCCTGTATAGTATTGCCTTCAGTATCGAATTCTTCCTCGTACCGAAATACAACAGATGGCAAATGAGTTTGAATCTATTTTGCTCTATCTTTTTGAAAATTGTATAATAAAATCAATAAGATGAGGGAGAATGATAAAGTGACATTTATCTTTTGTGATATGTCTGTTTTTCATTATTTGTATAATACAGATTACAGACTTAACATTTTTTGTTTCACCCTATGGCCAATAGGTGAAACAAATAAAGTGTAACATTATTATGTTATTTTCTTTACCGCTAGACCTACTTAAAATAGCCAAAATAAAAAAAATTCTTATGATAATTAGTGAAGAGGATAATCTGACCATCGGAATATTATAAATAACACACGGTTTCAATGAATGTATTTCATTAATAATTTTTCATTATAAGTGCAGAATCAGAAACAGTTCAACAGTTTCGGATCGCGCTCGCTATGCTGAATTCCTGCCGGAATATCTTATCGCAGCTGCTCCATTTTATGACGATATAAAAAGCGAGTTCAAACCCATAAATTCGTGCCGCAAAACACTCAACAGCGTTGCCAGTTGCTCCGGATGTCAGACTATGCGTTGGACGTATAGCCTGAAATATACAGATAATATACAGGAGAGTGACGCGCGCGCCACCAAACTCGATCAGCGTGAACCTCCGACATACAGGACGGTCAAGTTGGGTAAAATTTGGCGTCCATCGGATTATCATCGCAACGAGTAGAGGATGTTAATGAACCGTTCTAGATGATTTTTAGCTGTTGGTAAAGTGGCATCCGTATATCGGATGCCACATTTCCGCGGATGCCACTCTTACCGCGATTTTAACATGGGGGGATGCCAAAAGGTACCCGGTTTTAAATATATTCATATATATCCACGGTATATCCGGTATATCCACTGTATATCCATGTATATCCCGGTATATCCAGTATTCCACAAATTTGTACAAGTATATCCCTCGTGATTTCCCCTCGCTTCATACAAACATAACTAGTTGATGACAGGCTGTCAAATATTAACTAACAACTTGAAATTCCTACATGGCTTCCTTTAAATTTTGTAGAATATCTATAACATGCATTTTTTAAAGTTTTTTCAATATCTTCTAAACGAAGCTCGATATGGAAAAATGTATTTTTTGTTTTATGATTAGATTTATATTTTAGATATAATATTTCATTTTGGCTGTCCAGTTATCGAAAACCCTGTATATCACTCACCTGAATAGGGTTCACAAAATTAATTGAATGATTAACTGTGAGGTGCCCATATTCCGGGTTATATTCTGAATTATGAAGAATATTATAGCCTCTCCAGCAATCAGACATAATTGTCGTCCCTGGTTCCCCATGTTCCTTTATCACTCTTAGGAGTGTGTCTGATGTTCTATCAGGAACTGGAATCAGGAAGATCTTTATGTTTCCCCTATCGATTCCCCCAAAACACCTATTGGCCTTCCTAGATTCTGCCACGATTATATTTTCTCTTTCCAAATTTGGCCTTATCTACTTCCGCCACAGTCCCAGGGCCTCCAATTTTTTTTCGCTCAGAACTTTGGTCCATCCATTCCAAGCACACCTGTGAAAATTTCAATAGAGTTTTCGAACTCATTATGTCATATATTTACCTCTCTACAATAATTGTTCCAATCATTTATGGTTGAAATGGATAGACCTAAATTCGGTTCCATTGCTAAGACCCTGGAATGTGGGTAAACAAAAAAAAACAATGAGGAAAATTTTGTCGATGGCCATTGTCGATCTAAAGAAGGTCCCAACCTTGGCTGATTTTTTAAATTGAAACTTTTTGAATCGAGGCTTTTTTTTGGGTCGGCTTATTCGACGACTCCTTCTTAAACAATAAACACAATGTGTATATATTCAAACAGCAGCTTTCCCTACATTTTGGGCAATTAACTCCCTCTGAATACTCCACATTGTATCAACAACTGAACTAATAAAGCCTCGATTCGGCGATTCTGAAACTTCTTGCTACTTCATTTTTATTTTCAACCAGAGTTGTGACCTCTAAAACCGTTGACTGTCGACTGCGCTTTTCCAAGAATTATATCAACCTAAATTAAAATTAAAAATTCTTTATAAAGTATGCAGATAGCGACATACCCAGATCGAAATTGCTATATACAATACTTTATATGAAGATCAATCAATATATAAGTAATCATAAAATAAAATATTGATATCCTGGTTTTCTTATAAACAGTTTCCAATGAGCTGAGACACGTAATTCCCGCCGTCATTTTATTTGATATTTGGCGAATCGTGCGCACAGATAAACAAACTCCAAGTCTTTGACAGTGCGGTAGTGCCAAACCTACTTTGCAGAGCGGCTCGCTTTTCCTCGAAAGTGTGGTTACGTGGTACCTCTAGAATTTCGATGTTTTTGCGTTAATTATTGAATTTACCTGATATGAAACTATTCGAATCGTTATGTGAATGTTCGAGGGTGATTTATAGACCAAATTGGAGCAGTGTTTTGTGTTTTTATGGTGGAAAAAGTGACGTGAAGATAAAACATTTTTGGAACTTTGGGGGCCCATATCTTAAACTGAGGCAGACCGCCACCTGTTGGTTTCACTAATGTTGTTCAGGAGGTCTAAATGAATAAATACAATGACACCAACATCTGTTCGATATCTGCTGGTCACCGAAATCAAATATTCACCTTAGTTTTCAAATAGTAAATTTGGTAGCTACCTCAATTCCATGTTCAGTGAAACTATTCCCATAGGATTGCGGCTATTCAGAATTGATTTCTTGCGTTTGTACAAAGAAACTTTAATATGATCATCGGGTTCTGATATACTCGAATGAAATTGCACTATGTTACTTCCGCTATTTCGCATTATGCAAAATTGAAAAGATAAAAAGTATAATCAGAAAAGATTGCATAAAATTTTAGGATCTCGAGAATTTTTCGATCCCATGATACCCAGCAATACCAAACATCCTAAATTCATAAATTTACAAATTTATTTGATAGTTAACTTTTTATCAATTTATTGATTTGAATCTTTGAAAATCAAGATAAATATGTTCATTCAAAAAGATTATTTCACAGAAGTTTTTATATAGTTTTAATTTCTATTGTTTAGAAAAATGCTATTTCAGCTGAATAGCATACAAGATACAAAATCTTATGCTATGAGCTTTCACACTCATCCAAAGGATTGCGGTCTGTACACTCTTAAAAATTATATATATTTTCACAACAATTGTCGACCTTATGTGCACAAATTGGTGTAAGAAACGGTACAGCACCAATCTTGCGTACAAAATATACACATTTTTGTATATGTTTGATTGTGTAGTTATTCTTAGAAATTGTGCAATTTTTCACAATTATTGTTTCAGTTTTTATAGCAATGTTTTTTTAAAGAAGTACACAATATTTGTGCACTTTTTATGAACAATTTCAGAGAAAATGTATATAAATCTTGTGAACTTTTTCGACATTATTTTTTTGGGAATTCGCACAATTTTTGTGTATTTATTCTTTACAAAACAACATGAAAAATTCACACAATTTGGGTGTACTTTTTCCCTAAAAAATTATGCAGAAAATTCACAAAATTTTGTGCACTTTTTGAGACAATTTTTCCAAAAGTATACCTACACAATGTTTGATTAATTTTTCTACAATGATGAGAACATGTACACAATTATTACGTAGTTTTCAATTTAATTGCATAGAAAATATCTACAATTTTCTAATATTTTTGGTACATTTATATAAACAATTATTCATTCTTACTATACTTACCTCAGAATTCACTGAAAATTCCATCAAGGTAAATTGTTTTCAACCTCGTCAATACAGTTGTATTTTCAATAATCACAATAATCACAGAAAAATTTTGATTTTGATTGGTTTTCTGAATTCGGGAAAATACTAATTATGCAAAATGAAACAAAATGCTCTTATCAAATACTTTATTATAACAAATTATGTGTCATAGGTTATTCTATTGATGCTGAGAACAAGAATAAGGTGAAGTAGCTCCAATAAGTCTTCTGTTGTTAAAATAAATTGCATGTTCAATATGTTTCTATTTATAGCCAGAAATTATGATTTGATTCTCTTGTTGTACGATTATCAATAAAACTACAGCTCATAACGTATGCAAATGAATTTTTTTTCCTTTATGTTTGTCATTTGACATGGAGAATAAAACTCTAAATCTTCAATACTATAAACAAGTAAAGAATTTGCAGTATTCATGCCTTCTGTTACTTCAATGCGAAAAAGTGTGAATTGAAAACATGCGTTTCGTACAATGAACATAACACATATGGTATTTTATTTCTATACACATATAGACCCTCTAATTCTACCAAATGAAGGCATGAGTTTTCTCATCGGTGCATTTCAAAACCAATGTCATATCTTTTTTTGTAGCGCGTTCCACAATATGTTACCCATTTAACCGATCTCATAGAAGAGAAATCGAAATTTTTGAAATAAGAATGTTCAAAATCTGTGAGAGGTTTTGACATTCCATACTCCAGAGGTTTATTACACGTAAAATTTTTAAACGATGGCAAAATTTTAACTGAGCTTTGAGTGATAATGTATGAATAATATTTTTGAAATTACACCAACACATTAGAAGTCATTTTGGATTGCTTGTGCTTCTGTTCGGCTCGCATACTCCATAGATGTACCAATGGCCCGCTCATTTGCAATACTCGAGGGTAATGTAGTAAATGATGGTGTTTTGGTTTTAAGCTTTTGAAAAAGTTGCAATAGATATTATTGTGCTCCTGTATCAATATTTCAAGTCTTTTGAAACTGGATTTGTGTTTATTGGCGACATAACAAAATCTATTATTTCACGAAGTTTAACCCACAGTTGCCATATAGGTAAATCAAAAGGAACTAAATCACCAATCATTAATCCCAAATACTAGAAAAACAAAGCATTTCACTTGCCGACATTTTAAGTTTATCTCCCAAATTATCCGGTGTTACAAGTAGAGGTTTGTTTGAAATTTCTTTTTCGTTATAATTAAAAACTCAATTCTGGAATTAAGTTTTCCACTGAAAATAATTTATAGGTGGAAATCAAAGTACTCAGCAGATTAGTTATATCGTAAATACATACTCCTTCGAATAAGTCATGCATAATGTCAACAGTGAAATTTGTGGTTACGTGAAATTGAGGAAGCGCGTTCCACACACAATTTTCCTTAATACCTGTTAAGCTCACATTATTTAAATTCACTTGTTGGTCATAATTATGAGGTGTTCTAAGCTCGACAATATTTTCTGTAGTTGCTTTCTTCATAATTGATTTGTGCATAATGCAGAAACGACAACAGAAATTTGCTGAGAAGCTCTCGGTGAAACCAAGTATAGAATGTATACCCAAATTGTCCCCATTTATTAAACCTAACATGAAAATATCGTCTCAGTTTGATTCTGATCATTCTTAACACAAATACCGAAATCTTGTAGATAACGCAGTTCTTCAATTAATTTAGAAAAAACCGATTTGTTACCATAAGTTTTTCTATCATCAGAATAAAATAAAGCAAATAAAAATATATTTCCTAGTTGTGAGAGCAAATGCGGTGGCATTGAAGGCAATGTAACATATACAGCACCTAGTTTATTGATTCCTGCATGCGAACCCAAAGGATTGCCAGTTTCAAAATCATCAAAAAATAAAATATAGGAAAAACAAGCTTATTTTCAGTCAGTTCTGTTTTACTTTTCCATAACTGACCTTGCGTGAAATTTTGTATGAGATGGTTCTCATTTTGAAGGAATTTCATATACTTCTTCATTTCATGAAGCAAATTTGTGTTTTGAAACAAAATTTGGAATGTTTCTCTGAGTGGTATTATTTTTGCTTTGACAGCAATGCTGTCCACTTCCACAGATGTAGATAACTTCCTATTTTCAACATTTTTATATCCTATAACATAATCCATAGGAGCAATAAAATGTTTAGAAGTTTTCAGAGCATTCATGCATTTGTATTCTGAATCTAAATTATCAAAGCAAGAAAGATACATATCAATGAGATCGCCGAGAAGAATCAAATCTAGATTTTTATCTTCTATAACTTGTTTGAGGTAATCAAGCATACAAGTGAACAGCTTTTTGAAGCAATTAATTACATTTTGTGCAAAATTTCGTGGTATCAATGAATTATTATACATTTCTAAAATAAACGTAAGTAACTCATGGTTAATATTATTTTTTTTAATCTCCATTTTGTTTTTTGTGAGAACTGGTTCATCTAGGGATTCAAATACAGGTGGACTCAAATTAATATTCACATTGCATTCATTAAAATCAGCTTTTGATTTTTCATAAGCTACATCACCAAATTCTTGTTCATTATCATCACAGTTATTATGTGCACATAAATGATTTTTGAAACTTCTCAAAGTATTAAAAAATTCTGAAACATAACTTCTGTTTACAAAAAAAGGTGGAGTTTGATCTCAATAAATGATCGCCTTTTAAATGAGCTATTAATTCTTTTACCAACGGGAAACTTGAACAACATTTGAAACATAGGAATGCCATTTTTGAGTTGATAAATTTAAAATGAGAACGGTCTATACATAAATTTGATAAATAAAAATATTCAAAGCATTATGAACATTAACAAAAGACTGTAGTATCTGTATCGCAATTTATGTCTGAAATCAAAGTATTGACACTTGTAAAATTTTTATCAAATTTCGTCTTTATATTGAATATGAATTTCTGAATGAACATCCAACAGGCTTCAACTTCATACGGATAATTTGCATTGAGAACATGGAATACCTTAAAGCATAGTTCCACAGCTTTCATTGGAGTCTCGACTTTATATAACAATTGATTTATTGAGACATAAGATGTAATATTCTCTGAGCCTACTGTTATAGGAATGGGCTGAGACGTCAATTTCAAAGCCAAATATTTGCTAGATCTCCTCTCTAGTGCAGGCTTTATGTCGGCAGTGTCCTACAATAAATTCAATTGAAATCAAAAGTTGAATCTGAGTAATTCTGACTTCAAACGAGTATAAAGCAAATATTTTGAGAAAAACTCTTAATTAGCATTCAAATCACTATCAACACAATTTAGTCTTCAAATAGTGACAAACATCAAATTCAATATTGAATGGAAACACAGGTTATCGTTTTTGCCCAAAAGATGATAGAAAACCTCAATAATTACGATGAGAATATCAACATCGACTCTGTGATCAACTCAACTTTATATATTTTACATTCAGTATGCAAAAAAGGATAATAATGTTTCATTATTATCCTCTCATATCACTTATATAATCGAATAGAATTCTCATGAAATTTAAAGAACTTACATTCACATGCAAAATGAATCCATCCTGCAATTCTATCTTGCTGGGTTTCCAACGATCAGCCCCTTTATTCTTAAGTGGAGATTGCAGTAAAACTGGTAGAAGCCTTAATGTAAAAAGGCAAATGTCATCTGAAGAGGAAAACAAACATGTAGTTAGATCAAATTGAATATTTAAGAATATTATATTATATATATTATATTACCTTCCGATGGTTCTTTATACTGCAAATGGAATTTTCTCAAATTTTCCTGAATGTAGACATCCTTCTTTGAGCCCAAAATCTTGAATAAAGTTGGAACAACTTTGGGAAATTTTACAATAAATGCATTTTCTCTTCCTGGATATGTTTGATTGAAGTCGCTTTCCAACTATAAAGTTATTACACAAAGTTAATAAAATGGTCTAAACCATGAGCACAAAAAACTCACTAAAAGATAACCAAGCGGATGATTCAAAGCAGGATATATTTTGAAATATTCACTTATATTTGTCAGGTTTTCTACCCTTTTAGAAAATGTCTTGTCCCAGTATTCTATGACTTGTGGAAATGGTTCTGTGTTATTTTTTAGCCAGAGTATGAATTCCTCTGTTTCAATCGCATCTGTAGATACTTCTGCCTCATCTCCTGATGTAAATGGTGAATCCTTCAGTCCATATTTTCTTCTATTTCTCCTTAACGTGACATATGCACTCCAAAGTTTACCCCGAGCAGAAACTGGTGTTTTCTTCGAATTTAAATTTTCCCGTAGAATATACGGAGTATAATATACATCGGGGGATTCATGCAGAAATACATCATTTATCTCTATGGCTAATCTTTTGAACCTTTCAGTGGATATGCTGGAAAAAATAACCTTTCAAAAAGTTTCTTGAAAAATAATTCAAATAATTTTAGCATATTATTCAAACAATTCAGTTGAAAACTAGAGAGAAACAGGTGATTACCTTTTCGTACTGGAATTCTTCAGTTCATTCTTTATTATTAGTCGTGCAAGTTCGCCTCTAAGGAATTCTTTATCTTTGCCATATGAGGCATAAATTAATTTTCCTTCTTCACAGTTATCCAGTAAAATCTTCACACTCTGAAAATTTGTTCAAGAAACATTTTCAAATGTTATACTGCTGTTATTATATTATCTAATAAAATACACCAAATCTGGTTAACATTTATGGAAAAATTAATAAAATTTACTTAGAAATCAATGTCAATACGAGTTTGATGCTTACATTTTTGCTGTCTGGAATTGGATGAATTTTATGGGGTAAACCGACCGTTGCTTTGGCCGAATAGTATTGCATTGGTATAATAGTACCCTCTTCTATCAACGTATTAGGCCGACTCCCAGATGAGACAGCGGAAAAGGAACTACTTAAACTGCTCGAATCACTATGAACAGACTCTTGTGAGTGAGCCTATAAAAATTGCAAATGAAATTTTCACTAAAAAAACATAACGATACTGGTATTCAAAGTTCCAATTTGAAGATATTCAATAAAAGGAATTTATCATGTGATATTCTACATATTATCAGATTCATGAACTAGAAGGCGACGATATTATTTCCGAGATAAACATGTTGAATTTGATTGAGCTCTCGTGCAAAAAATACCAGAGAAATAGAAATAATATAATCGGAGGCATAGGAAATAGAAAAGTTCCAATGTCGACATGAAATGAGCTAAATATATGAAAGTTAGTTAATAGAGACGAAGTTACCTACAACAGCGATTTATTTAGTATTTAATTTCATTATTAAAATGACTTCAAGATAAAAATACCTAAACCCGAATGGCTTGTGTTGATAATAAAAATTAAGCAGATTTCCTTAATTCATAATAATCAATAAGTACCTCGTCCAGGATGAAGGCTTCATCATACTTCTCAATGAATTTCTTTCTGATTCCTAAGGTGGGAATCAACTCCTTAATATCATCCCGTGTTAATTTTCGGAAGACTGTTTCATCAATTTGATTTGCTAAGTAAAAAAAGGAATTATGAAAAATATGTTATTCAGTAGATAAAATCATATCGTTTTGAGTCCATAAGTGCAGTAGATCGTAATGAATATAATTTGAGACGCCTTATATAAGTTATTATCCAGTGAATAGAACTTTGGTTCCGAAAATGAAATTCATTATTGCCTCAATTAGGTAATCAAAGGCTAAAACTCATGTTAAACATTAATCTTCTAAAATATAATCATAATTCGAAGTTCAGAATGTTCACATTCTCGAATAAATGAAATTATGACGGACTTACTGTATCGGTTTATGAATTATTGATTATAAAGCGCCTGAAATTCTATTGAAACCAGTAACATTTTATTGTAATAATGGCAGAGGTACTTACATTCGAAAATATTGATCAATTGGTCGAATCCCCAAGTTTGTAATTTATCTTGGACGAATTTATCCATTTCACTCCACAAATAACTTTGCACTTTATTAACTAAAACTAACAGAGGTCTTAATTCGTGTAAGCAGAGACAACACGTGTAATAAGGCATCCAGTATGGCTGTACGAATGGCGTTTTGCATTAAAGAGGCGCACATGGGAAAAGAGAAAACTATATGTGCACCTGCGAGTTAGAGCGAGAGGCAAGTGGTCGCAGGCTCGTCTACGCATGCGTTGAGAGCAGGCGTATAGGGGTTTACATAGGGGTATTTAGATTTCTCATACAATTTTGTACATGCGTTGAACGTTCAAGCCTCAGAGTAAAAAGTGTATTTTTTACTCTGAGGTTGAACCGATGCCGAATTACATAATAATTATAAGGATTGATCATATTAAAGGTTTGTTCGAGTTTACAAATCATTCAAAACTGGCTGAAAAACATCATGAGAAGGGCAGTTATCGAATATGATTAAATTTATGAAGTTGCATCAACCTGGTATTTTTCGGTTCGTCCACGAAGGAATTCGAACAACCCTGAAAGTGTTAAATTTTTCAACCATTTTCATATCAAGAAAAAATAATTATTATTTTGGGATTTTCTGAACAATACGTCGTGAAAAATACAACAAATTTTATACACAATAGTGTGCTCATTTATGGAAAATCGATGCTTCGAAAAAGTACACAATTGTGTACCGTAATGAAACAATTTTCGTCACACAACGAATGGAGATTTTCTACATAGGGATTTCTTTCAGTGTAGTCCTCTCCTTCTTTGATGTGGTTCTCAGTTCTTTCCTCAAATCCACAATGTAATCTAACACAAAAAAGTTACAAAGTTAAATATTTCCTCCCAAATGCAATCAAAGGTTAATGAAATTTTGTTAATTTTCTCTGAAACAAAAGGTTGAAGCACACCATTTTAAAAGATATAAAAAAATACTGATCTTTAAAATTAGTTCTCAATTTATATTATTTCTGTCGCGTCGAAGTTGTTTTTCATTATTTATGTATCAGCAACATTTCCGTGTAATTTATTACAATGTATCTATATTGATTAGATGAGAAACACATGATACCATTATGTGTTATGGTTCTCCTATAGTTGTTTAGACTTTTTCAGTCATTCATCAGATAACCTGAAAATTTTTCGAAATGAATTATTCTAATATTACATAATTGTATTTAGATTGATATTACTTTTCCTTCGTTTCTGACATGATCCGTAACCATGGACAAGGAACCCTCAACAGGGGCCTGCTTTCCGGTTCGGAAAGCACCTGGATTATATGATAAAGGAAGGAGATGAATTATATCTCCTATTGGTGCCTGAAATTGATCAACTTTGTAAATTTTTGTCTTATTCTAGAATAAACTTCATTTGAAGTTTTGTTGAAGTGATGCAACCGAACTGTGAAATAATTCTGAAATATCAGTTTCACCGATTGTAGCCGATGATCAGAGAGTGCCTCTTGCTCTAACGAGTGATCTGTCAATTCGGTGAAAATATCACCTATTGAAATTTTTCTCAGTCCCAGTATTATCATTCTCTTTATGATGTTAGGATCAGAATAGGATTTTATAGATCTTATTATACTTTCTGCAACCATGCACAACTTAATTACTTTTACAGGTTACAGAGTCCTCCTCTATTTTTTCTCAGTAAAAGAGCTGATGAAGTTAACGACTGAGCACATGTATCGCAGTTGATTCTTTTACTTATTCCTCTCTTAATAAAACCTGCAATATCTATACTAATATTATAAAGAGGAAAGATTTGTATGTTTGTGTGTTTGTGGCGTTGATACGAGATCACTCATAAGCTACTGGACCGATTTCAATAATTCTTTCACCCTTAGAATGCTACATTATCCTTGAGTAACATAGGCTATACTTTTCACCCGAGAAAATTGAGGAAACCTACTAAAACTTCAATGATAATAAATATGAGTACCAAAATCAGCTATTTTCAGGTGCGCTGCGAAAACCGTAAGACGTACATGGAAACATGTATGACGGAAATGTACCTCTTCAATAGTTCTACAAAAAAGTCCGCGATAGCATATATCTATCTTTCAAGGTTTACGGTATCACCTTTTAAAGGTATCCGAATGTTTCTCAAAATTATGCATTATTTTGGAGTATTTTTTTATGAATACGCTGTTGATCTTTATCCAATTAAATATGTCCTTCATACCCAGTATTTAATATAGAACGAAATTGCCTTTTACATCATTCAATTATGATGAATACATCAAAAGATATGGCAGGTTGAAGATGAAATCGCACCAAAATCGAATTGCGTCTCCGAGCACGATATACACAAACACCGGTAGGCCGGCCCATCGAGATGTGACGTCACAGCGGAGAATTTCCATTGCATTTGCGGGATGGAAGTGTTTGAACTCGAGGGAATGATTGGAATCAACAACTAGTTTCCAAATGAAATTTCTTCGATGTCTTTGTTTTTTGATCCTGGAATATATCAATGAAGTTGTATAAATATGGATGTTAGTGCTAAGTATTTACGAGTATTTGTTAATAGAGAATAAATTATTCAAGTTTCATTTAAAAACTTCGAATAATGAAAATATTTTCATCATATTCAGGAAATTTCTATGAATGTCATTTATAATTCGTGAATTTGGAAAGTTTTTTGTTTCATTTTTTTCTTCATATTCTGAAAACTGATCTTATTCAGATCCTGGTGTCTTAAGTTGGTACGGATTCTGCTAAAAACGGTAGGTTTTTAAAAAAAGGGTCAATAGGTGGCGTTTGTAGAGAATTAATTACCTATAAAATGAGGTATCAATCGTCCTGATTGAATTGGCACAGACCGATTTATTTTCATTAGAAGATGAAAAAATGTAATTTTTCATCTCCTCCCAACTTTATTCGAGATATTTTCAAAACGATAGGTTATAGAAAAAAGTGGTCAATAGGGCTTTTTAGAGAATTGATCTATATCTTTACTGATATTATACTTATACTTTATACCTTCTATACTAATATTATAAAGAGAAAGATTTGTATGTTTGTGGGTTTGAGGGTTGATACGAGTTTACTACTCATAAGCTACTAGAGATTCAATAATTATTCACCCTTAGAATGCTACACTATCCCTGAGTAACATAGGCTATACTTTCACCCGAGAAATTCGAGGAAACCTACTATAACTTCACTTCAATGATAATAAATATGAGTACCAAAATCAGCCATGATCAGCTATTTTCAGGTGCGCTGCAAAACCGTAAGACGTACATGGAAACAGTATGACGGAAATTCACATCTTCAATAGTTCTACAAAAAAGTCCGGGATAGCATATTCTATCTTTCAAGGTTTACTCGGTATTACCTTTTAAAGGTATCCGAATTTTTTCAAAATTATGCATTATTTGTGAGTATTTTTTTATGAAGACGCTATTGATCCTTATCCAATTGAATACGTCGTTCATACCCAGTATTTCATTTAGAACGAAATTGCCTCTTACATCATTCATTATGATGAATACATCAAAAGATATGGCAGGTTGAAGATGAAATCGCATCAAAATGTCTCCGAGGTAGGCACAAGGCGGCTAGGAGAAGGTACCGAAGTGTGAGGGATGTTTTGTATATGTATTTTGGATTGCCTATGCCCTTATGTTTATGACCACACATCAGATCAACAGATGGCGCTGAAGTCGTTATTCAGGTTATTCATCTACTCTGCAACTAAACGGCTCGATCGTATTGAATGAATTTGTAGTGTATACAACAACGTCGTTGGGTCTGCTAGTACTATATAATATCAGAGTAAAACATCGTTGACCTTATCTTTTCGAATGGCATCATGGTATCCAAATCATCAACATTCAAGGAATCTGAAAAATATTTATTAATAACATTTGAAGAACTGACATTTAGAATGCTGGTTTGATCTTGAGCCAATCAATTTGCTGCATTTGAGTGTAACTCGGTGTGTATGAGTACTTTCTCGTAGGCCCCCTCAAACTGTGTGGCTGTGGGATTATTGTTGAAGTCTCCTCTATATCTCATCAATGAAAAAAAACATCTCCAGATGGTCTTGGCTCAACTTATATATACATAAGAAACTTAGAATTCTTGTTTTAATCAAATCATCGAATAAGTTCTGAACATTGGTCAAACTGAAAATTGATCCAATAAATCCTGTTTTTCGTTGAGAATACAGGATTGAATGTCCTCTTCGACCTGTGAGACTACTCAAATAGTTTATTGAGGTATCTATGTTATCCCTGATGAATGCCTCATCATCAAGGCATAGAGATTTCTTCGTTAGTAATTTTTGCAGAAAATTCCTACTGTTTAACAGATCAAATATATCATTCATCTGTCTGCAATGTTCTACAAGGGCTTCACTACCTTGAAACTGGGGGATATTCGGACCTTTCTCACAATATTGTATAGCGTCAGCTACACTATCTAGTTTCACTCTCATCTTTTCCTTATCATAATTAAGATGTCTATTACGAATTTTAGTTGCCATGTGCAGTCCAGACTCTGTTTGTATTTTCACCAATTCAGTGAAATATTTCCAATTCTTTTCTTTTTGGTATTTATTATACATATATTACTAAGTGTATTTCGACACAACTTCACCATGTGGCAAGCATTCAACATTATATGAATCTTCTCATTTTTTTGGGTGAAGAAAGTATGGTCTTATCTCTGGCCAGGTCAACTTTGCTCCCAATATATTACACATAGATACATTTGATGTTGCTCCATCAAAAGTGAGGCTTTTAATCAACAGTCCAGTGGTTTCCATTTGAATTAAACAGTTTTTGCCTAAATTAGCCTTTTCTTCTGCAGCGAGTGTTTCTATCAGAAAATAAGCAATGGGAACTTTCCACATTTAAAGCCACCAGCATGAACACCAGAGCATTCTTAGCTCTAGGAATACCATCATTTTCTTGGAATCCTGTTCCATAATATATATCCTAATACTAATATAATTATATCCTACGTGTCTGGTGCCAGTCCACTCAACATGTTCTTTAATCGACATCTCATCCATTATAAGTCCAGCAATTAGTTGCTTTCGTTTGGACATTTCAATATCTAATTTCTAACTCAATTTCAACAGATCTTGCTTCTGAGGTATACCCTGGTGATCCATCAACTGAACTACACCATTTCTGTAGGGTACTAGGATGAGGTGAACATTTTTTTTTCAAAAGTGTTTCGCATATAATCATAGACAGAGTACAAGTAAAGGTTCGGTGTTAATGCAAAACTTCTCAACTCTTGAGGAAATTTTCCTGTTTTCCTGTTCAATTGCCTCTCAAGCAGTTGTTTTTCTGATTCAGGGACACATTCGTATATAAAATAAATTGTAATTAATATTTTCAAGTTCAACTAATTCGAATTCGATGCTGAAGATATCTAATAGTCAATTTTATGATAGAGACTACAACTCTTTACGATGTAAATACAAAATCTTGAAACTCGAGGATGACCGAAACTCTCAAGTGTCAATTTCAGAGAACCTGCTCGCAACATCAGAGATAAGAGCCTATTTTACAACACTTATCGTAGGACGAATACTGGACAGCACTCTCCTATGATACGTTTGCAGGCCGTTTTTGACTCCCTGAACCTTAATCAACGTGTGGACGTTTTTTCCGACGATTGTCGAATTGTTAACATATTCACCAAGAACTTATTCCTTTCTTCCTACTGTACGGTGGACTATTGATCAAATGTGTAGTTTGAATTACGACTTAATTAACTTGTAATTTCTGGTTGTTTCATTGGTACCTAGGTACTGTTCGCAACCTAAATCTTTAAATAAATAAATAAATAAATTATAAATGTTTATTTGGAAATCCGCGCATATGTAACTTTTTTGTGTATGACAAGAACAATCGTCATAAAAAACTGGATGAAATACATATCAAGTTTCGCCGCTTTTCCGCATTTTGTTGAATATTAATCGTAAATCTGTTTGAATAACGATTAGTGATATTTTCGCACCTTCGACTCGCAATTTTATGGAACCGATTATTTGAAAATGCATTAACTGTTAGAGACAGTGGTTTAGAATGAGTTGACTTCGGTTGAAGTCGGAAAGAACAGTTTTCCAGTATATGAAAAGTGACCTGTTTACTTTGAGGAATCCCTCCGGGCCTGCAAGTTCAAGGAAGTCCCCAACATCCATAGTCAGTGGTAAGACATTTCACATTCAGTCTCTCACTGTTCTGAAATCTGTGATTGTGTCTGCTTTCTCAACATCAACGAAAATACAGTCCACACTAGCTCTACGTATTAAATACGGTAAATCGCCACCATTTTTTGGTCCTTCGAGACGGATCTCGTTGGTCGTCAACTTGGGGATTCCATAATTTACGGGTGTAAACGTCACGGTACGTGTCATTCTTCTGTCGGTGTCCGTATATTTGAACGCGAGCGGAAATGGATCAGTGAAGAATGCGTTATCTGTAGAAAAATTATCGAATTTCAGCGGTAGCATCATACGCATGAAGCTGTGGCGTCTAAATTGGATCTAGCAGCACATGTTCGCATCCAGTCTAATATTGTGGGATTGGCGGCGACATCAGTGAACCTAATAATTGAATACATTATCGACAACGTTCTAAAAAGTGACGTGTCAAATGCCTGAAGCTACTCGAATTTTCTTGTTTTAATTTTCATCCCGCATCTGAAAATTTTACTCAATTTTGTTTCATTGTTGGTTTCCTTCACGTACACTAGCTCTTTGTAAGATCCCCAAATAAAAAAAATCGATGGGGTTGAGGTCTGGTGAACGCCCAGGCCATTCGATAAGCCCTGCACGCCCAATCCATCTTTCTGGAATCGATTTTTTTACGAGATTTTACATAGAGCTGGTGTACGCGAAGGAAATCAACAACGAAACAGAAATGAGTAAAAAACTTTCAGAAGCGGGATGAAAATAAAACAAGAAAATTCGAGTAGCTTCAAGCAATTGACACGTCACTTTTCAAAACGTTTTCGATAAATTGGAGGCACGGATTTCGAGAAATTATTGAAGTCAATAGTAATTTTTGAAAATTATGTATATTATCCATCCCAAAACAGGAAATTGCGCAACTAGCAATTCTGAAGAAAGTTAACATTTTCCATCAGATGTAAGACGAAAATTATAGTATGAATAACACGAGCTACATTTGTTTCACATGAATTTCAATAAAAATCAATTCAAAGTTTCAGTCAGGTAAGTGAGGTTATACATAGTTGTAGCCAATTTTCCTTCATTTTCTCAATCAATACTCGTTGGAAATGTTTTATTTATCAATTTCTGAAAGTATCCTGCAAAATTAAGCTTTAATTTGGTCGAAATCGACGAATTTATTCATTGTTTATCTTTGTCACGGCAGCCATGATGATTTGCCTTCAGGGCGTAGGTATTTTGGCTGTCAACCGGCGCGATTTGTGCAACGTTGCCAGCGTTTCAAATCGAATGGCCAGTTACTTTCAAATTATTAGGATAGGATTGGGAGAGCCCATTTCTGTTTACTTTGCTAATATTAGTATGAAATGAATAACAAAGCAATTAGGTATAGGTTAATCCAAATATTTCGAAAAAAGTGAAATTGCATATAATATAAAGACCTGTTCGTTTTAAAAATTCGAATAATTACAATTATTATAATTTCATACTAGAAGAGTAATCCAGCAAAGACCACGGAAAGGTATGGGCTGACTTTGACAGGACGAGATTTCTGGGGATTGAAAGAACAGATAGGCGATTGGGATAATGATAAATGTGATGAACAATAACCAAACTTAACGCGAATAAAATAAAGGTCGCGAAAACTGACGGCTCAACCATCACCAGATGTTGAAGAGTTCATTGGATATGCGAACGCTATATATGTGAAAAATTCGTGAAATCTAAATTTCTTTTGAAATTCTGCCAAATAAAAAGGAAAATTTTCTGACCTTCTACCGTATTTTGGGATGTGATCCCCGATTTCTCTCCAGAAACGCTCCACATTCTGGGTGTGAGCCCTGGTGTCAGGGTCAACGAAGTTTATGGAGTGATTTACAGTTAGGTGCTGGTAGCCTTCATGCCTGAGATAGTCATAAGCTCTCCAACAATCAGAGTGAATGGTCGTACCAGGTAAGATCCATTCCCTGATCAACTCCAATAAAGTTTTCCGACTCCGATTTGCAAACGGGACCATGAATACTTTATTGGTGTCCCCTCGATCCCTCCGAAAATTCCATTGCCCGTCAATTATCCGGCCTCTATTATAGTTTCGTTTGTCAAATTTGGCTTCGTCCATTTCAACAATTTTGCCCGGCTCCCCTGAACTCTCGTTATGTTGTGAAAAATATACTAAACAATCTTCGCGACAAAACATGGTCCAGTCTACTACTGTTGCAGAAGACCAGTCCATTTCTGCTTCTAAATCTTCCTGCTTTGTGTTAATAAGCCAATATGCAACAAACTTACATATTTTCTTGATTGACTTAGGGGTGCCAGAAAAAAAATGGTTTTCAATATATATCGCGAATCCACATTTCTGCCTTTTCTGTCAGTTCGGAACGGAGATCGTATTATTGCACATAAATTTTGAAAGTGCAAGGTGTGTTGCAGTTTGGGCAATTCATCTCATTCACACAATCAATCACACCATGCTCTCTCAAAAAATCTTTCAACCGGTCTTCATCTCCCAACAAATTAATAAAATCTGTATGAGAGAGAAGACACCCCGATCACACCATTTTGAATTTAGACTAGAATGAACTAACTGACTTACCCGTTACGAAGATCTAACTGGAAAGAATTACGGAAAAGTACGCAAGGGTTTATATAGCAAATTCACTCTTGCCAAGTGTTTCACCAAAAAAAGGGGCGCGAAATGATAACACCCTCAAGACGTCATAATCTCGAAACAATATTCTAACTACTCAACGTAAATTTAACTACAAGTCTGAAAAATTGGCAACGTTGCACAAATCGCGTCGGTTGACAGCCAAAATACGGCCTAAAGGCAAATCATTTGGCTGCCGTGAAAAATATAAACAATGAATTAATTCTTCGATTTCGACCAAATTAAGTCTTTATTTTGCAGGATACTTCCAGAAATTGATAAATAAAACATTCCCAACGAGTATTGATTGAGAAAAATAGAGGAAAATTGGCTAGAACTATGTATAACCTAACCTACCTGACTGAAACTTTGCAATTTTTTTTGAAAAAACTAAAGGATTGCTGACTTCTCGTTATCATTTTCATAATCTGGGACCCAAACTTAGCGAGTTCAATTTTTTTCACAACTCCAACACGATTTTTTTAGACCTAAATAATTACCTATTTTTTATTTGAATTCACCAAAAAAATAAAAAAAAAATTTATCGACTTTCAAAGATTTTCAGCCTATCTGCCTTCCACGGCTGATTAGGACAAAAAATGTCTGATGAAGTACCTTTTTTTCCTATGATTTTCGTAGTTTGAGACTTCGCAAAGTTCTTAAACTGATTCAAAAGCTAAAAAACACCTTTTTTATTTCTGAATCGAAAATGAATGTTTGAGTATATCCTACTGAAAATTGTAGTTCTAGCTTTTTTGGGTAGCTTGCAGTGATTTCAGGAAGCTGAATATTTTTTTTATTGAAGCAACATTCACGACGACCATGTTAGAAAAATTAAAACTGTAAAATATGGATTTTTCAAACCTATGACAATATTTTAATTTGAATCGACTTTTCACCCATATCTTCTAAACTAACACAGATCGCCACTTGCTTTTTCACTAATATTGTTCAGGGAACTCATATAAATTCAATTACAGCAAAATTTGATGGAGATCTGATGAATCCTTAAATTGTGTCAAAAAATAGCGGTGGATTCTCTTGAAGAATACCGAAAAACAAATGACGATATTTAAATTTTTTTCCTAAAAATCGACTTTTCACCTAAAATCATTGAAATAATACGTCTATTTCTTCAATAGCGAATAAAAGACATCAATGGAGAACTTTGGATTTTACTTTAAAAACAAAAATGAAATCGAAAGATTTTTTCACAAAAATCTCGAAAATGGCTCGGGACGAAAAGCCAAAAAGATGGTTGAATTATTTCCATTCAAAGTCAGGGAGCAGATTTACCATTGATTACCCGGCTTTAGTGAATGATGTTCCACAACACTTCACGTAATTTCGAAAAATCAACCCTAGGAAATTAAACTTCATGTGTACATAGTTGTAATGTCAAGCTTCATTATGGAAACTGAATACATGCCAAGGTATTTGTACTCCAAATTATTATTCAGTATAATACAGTGAAAAACATTGTTATGGAGACTCTCGAATTTATTTCACAGTATAAATTCATGAAATATAAGGAACGCGGCAACACCGCCAACGTTGACTAAGCGAACAAACGGAAAGCCTTCGTAAGATGCGCAGGCGCAGCGAACTTGCGCTTGGCGGGCGGCACCTGGCTCACTCTGCGAGTCGGCCACAAACCTTCATAGTTCATAGCGTACACGTAGATCGGTTGCTCATCACCAAATATTAAATTCAGAATAGAAGTCTTAAAATATATTGTTCGGTTATTTCTCATTTCCTGACAAAGGGTTGTCCATCAATAGTAAAATCACGACAACATTTTCGTCAAATCGAACCGGATAAGTGCCAGTAATCGACAGATCAGTGTTCATTTTATCGTAAACGTGCAAACATCGTACAGTTTGATGAAGTCTTCTCACAAAAGTGACGTTCATTGGAGTGTTCACGAAGCAACTTTAAATCAACGGTTCAGCAACACATGACAAGCAGAAATTCATCAGAAACCGAACCGATTGATAGGCATCATTCAGTCAACGAGGCAGCAGCCATTTTGGTTTAAGCAGAACAGGTACACAGCAACACTCTTCGATAAGGTGAGTCCGTTCCATATTTTTACTATCCTGTTTTTAAAAGGCATTTCTCGATTTGTATTTTTATGGTAAACCCTGGGTTCCTAGATGAGGGTTATGAAATAGACAAGCTTATTAGCGAGAGGGGATAGTTGGAGGCAGAATAGTTTCGCAATTCTGTTGGTGATTTCTGGTCATTTTCTTTTTCACTAAATAAATTGACACTTCAAAATGATTTGTTCACTTTCTATTCGTTTCGAAATTCGAATAAATTGTAAAAACTTACGCTGACTTAACAGTAGTTGAAATATATTTCAAGTTATACTAATTTCTGAATGGAAGTCATATATTTTTTTGCTATATTTCATTTGGAATGATCTATTTGGTGTTAGAGACTGTAATCAAAAAAATTTCTGTGAAGTATTTCAGAAATTTCTCAAATTATTTCACTGACGATCAGAAAAATATAAGAAATGATTTGAGATTGAACATCCCTCTGATTTTTCAATTGAACGTTGAACTGATTGATAATATCTTAATTAAATATTTACGTACGTATTTTCATTTCGTTCTTCCGAATTTTCAAATAGATTCATAGACTATGTTTTTTATTCTACCCCATAAATAAAAATCTAAGGGAGTAAGATCGGGAGATCGTGGGGGCCAAAATAGTGAAGAACGGCGTCCGATCCACCGATTACCAAACATTGCATTCAGTTCTTCAGACACCTAATGCGAACTATGTGCCGGAGCCCCATCCAATTGATAATATGCGGTAGTTGACATACTCAACGGCAGTTCATCCAAAAACTCAGAAACAAAATTTCTCAGGATTTCCAAAAATTTTCTGTATTTAAATTTTCTTCATAAATGTAGTACTGCACTTTATTGTTCGTCAAAAGAGCAAACACATTAAAACTAAATTTGTTCTGGGGGTTTCTTTGTCTTTTTCTATGAGGATTTTCACTTCTCCAAATGTGGCAATTCTTTCTTTTAAATAGTCCTTCATTATTCAATTTTGCTTCGTCTGTCCAAATGATCTTTTTCAAAAAATTTTCATCGTTTTCAAGTTTTTCTAATATTCCTCTACAAAAATTTAACCTTTTCATGTAGTCACCTGGTTCTAATGCATGAACTTTCTCATATTTGTAGAAATGCATTTCTGTCTAAATCGATTTCATGGGCTGCATTTCGAATAGATGCATTTTCATTCCCTTCGAAATAAGTCAAAACACTAATTTCATTTTCCTCATCATCAACTACCCTTCTTTTGTTTTCTTTAGGGGCTCTTACACATCCAAAACTTTGAAAGTTTGAAACATATTTTCTAAAGATCTTCTTCGTCATGGAAGGTAAATGGGGATACTTCTCGTTGAAGGCCCGGCAGGTTCTACTAATAATTCTGTCACATTCACCATGTATATAAAATAGATCCAGAATTTCGTAATTAGAATAACGGTTCATTTTGTTAAATCGAGAAAAGAAGATAACGAATAACAATAACACCTGACACTTGTGAATTATTAACAGATAATTTATCTTCTATGGGTACAGAGTGTTCCCATGGTTTCGAAAGAATATTCATTGAATTCTTTTAGATGCAATCAATTTGACTCTACGTACACCATAAATCCAGAAAATCTCAAATGACTCAGAAATTATTGAATTTAGGAGCATAATCATGTGAAAAAACTATCACTATTTTTGACCGCAGAATCCAACACAATTATAAAAAAATAGGGTTCTAATTTGAAAAACAGAAGTTATGGCCAATTTAATATCACAATTTTCAACACAAAATTTGAAACACCATGTGATGATATTTTTGAAATCCAAAAGATGCATGACCTTTTCACATCCTTCCTATTCGATGTTGTAGAAACGGTTTACGCTCAGGATATTTAAAATAAGAATAATGAACATATTACTGACTGAACATATTTGACTTTTTTTCCAGTTTTTTTTGGATATTTTGAAAACTATTCGATTTAATACAATGGTTTTAACAGAAATGTATTCACTATTGAATACTCGATCATACCAGGAATGGAAAACTTGAAAAAAAAATTTTTCGTCGAATTTATTTTCACTCCCTGTATAACCGGAAGTTTTTGGGCTTCGAAAATATTTTAGCTCTGTAGAGATTTCAAATATGTCTAGTTCTCAAGAAACGTGTAATAGGCACTCGAACTTGAGACACCCTGTATAGGCCATAAAAAAACAAAACTTTTTAGAACTTCAGGTATGTCTCCAATATAAAACGAGATATACAGGGTGACTGGTGACGTAAGGGACAACGGCTTACTGGATATAGAGGACCTCAAACTGAATGAGGATTGGGGGTTTAAATGTCCCATAAGGCTATTAGTTTCAGAGATACAGGGTGTTTTTTGCAAAAGTGCTAAAACTATAAACTGCCATATCTTCGTCAATATGGCAAATTTTTCGCTGATATTTGGCAAGCTTGTTAATATACATATTCTCCATCAGATCGACAAGAAAAAATTCCCAAAATTGCAGGTCCGTATTCAAAAATTTCAATTTCCGTGTCAGGTAAGAAATATCACTCGGTATATGAAATAAAAAAATTAAATTGGAAATTGGAATCTGCAAAAAACACTGAGTAAAAATCTGTTTTTAGTTTTAATGGCACAAATTTTTTAAAGTTTTTATGATATGTTGAAAGTCGAATATTACAATTTTTTCATATTGAATTCAAGAAACACACTATTCCTGAAAGAAAAAAACACTGAATTTGATATGCTTAAATAATCCTGACGCATTTTGAATATTCTTTCACATCTTGAAATACTTTTTCATTAAATTTTCTATCAATATTATAAGAAAAACTAAAAAAAACAATACAAACACAAAAATATTAACAGTAGCACATATGGTTCATAAAAAATCAAATAAACAAATGCCTGATATGCGAGAGCCATTCCCCTCGACCACTTATTGGCTCTTTTGAACAATTGAAGTACGTTTCATATCCACAAGATGAAAAATTACTCTTGATAGAACAGTAACACTAGATTTCAGCTCGAGAAAAGTTGGACTTTCTTCTCAGAACGCCTGAACAATAATCCATCTGATACTTATTCTTTCAACAAAATTTATTCTTCTATTAAATAATGCAATGATTCATGAGAAAACAACTAAGCAAATGCTCGAAATCAGAGCAATTTGCTTCAACGCATTTATTGGCTCTCTTGAACTCTAATGATTTCTTTCTCTTTTGAGATGAGGATTATTCTGAGACCAAATATTATATCCGTTCATTTTGCGCAATCCAAAAACAAGTATCATCTACATATTCTTCATTCGTGAATATTGAAGGCATTTTTCAGTAGATAAACAAACGACACAATTCCCAATAATTCACAATCAATGAATGTATGAATATAAACGTCATTTTTTGAAATAAGCCTACTCTGTGTAGTAGGATGTATTTTATTTATAATGAATAATAAACCTGTTATTCTAGAAAATCAGTTGTTTCCCTAATATTCTTTTTGCATTAAAGAAATTCATATGTTTCTCAAAAGAAGATGAAGCTGCTACACACTAAGTACATATCAGAGGAAAATAAGTCCTCAAAATTCATACATTATTTCATTGAAGAATAAATTTTGTTGAAAACATAAGTACCAGATGGATTATTGTTCAATGGTTCTGAGAGGAAAGTCAAACTTTTCTCGAGCTTAAATCCAGTGTTTCTGTTCTATCAAGAGTATAATTTTTCATCTTGTGGATATGAAAAGTACTTCAATTGTTCAAAAGAGTCATTAAGTGTGTGAGAGGAATGGCTCTCGCATATCGAGCATTTGTTTATTTGATTTTTGTATGAATCATATGTGCTACTGTTCCTCTCTTTGTATATCTATTGTTTTTTTAATTTTTCCTATAATATTGATAAAAATTAATAAAACAGGAGTTCAAGATGTGAAGGAATATTCAAAATGCGTCAGGATTATTTAAGCATCTCAAATTCAGTGTTTTTTCTATCAGGAATAGTATGTTTCTTGAATTCAATATGAATAAATTGTAATATTCGACTTTCAACATATCATAAAAACTATAAAAAATTTGTGCCATTCAAACTAAAAACAGATTTTTACTCAGTGTTTCTTGAAGATTACAATTTTCCAATTCAAATTTTTTTTATCTCATATACCGAGTGATATTTCTAACCTGACACGGAAATTGAAATTTTTGGATACGGACCTGCAATTTTTGGGAATTTTTCTTCTCGATCTGATGGAGAATATGTATAGTAACAAGCTTTCCAAATATCAGCGAAAAATTTGTCATATTGACGAAGATATGGGAGTTTATAGTTTTAGCACTTTTGCAAAAAACACCCTGTATCTCTGAAACTAATAGCCTTATAGGACATTTAAACCTCCAATCCTCATTCAGTTTGAGTTCCTCTATCTTTAGTTAGCCGTTGTCCCTTACGTCACCAGTCACCCTGTAGAGAAATATTTGTAATACTGAATTTTCAGAAACGCCCTGTTGTTTGAAGAACGAATCAAGATATCGAGGATCTGCGTCTCGATGATTTATTATTAAAAAAGAGATCGGGAGTCTTTGAACATTTTTACTCTAACCCTTAGAGTTCTCGAGATGCTCTCAATGAGCATCGAATTTGGATCACCCTGTAAAGAGGTCGACATGCAAATCTCCTTTACAATAGTATTATGGAGGAAGAATTATGGTTTCTTCAGTAGTACGCTCCTCCTCAGAAATGAAAATATAATTGAAAATGAAAATATTTGGGAAGTATCGAAAATACTGTACAAAAAACCGAACAAAATTATAAGGTAGTCTAAAATCTTTTTAGTATCACCGGGAGAGCCCCGAAATAAAGAGCGGAAAATTGTAACTAAATACGATCATTTTTTATGAGTAGAAAATAGGGAGGTTTTCAATATTCGAATGAACTTAACAAGAAACTGATTCTACTTACCTTTCAATATTTTATTTTTATGGCACCCTCGAATGCACAATGCACTGAACCTCTTGAATATATTTCTTTTGTTATTCCGTAAACTTCTTGCGCCAGTTTCGGCGCCAGTACTTCAGTTAAGTTTTTAGGTTATATCCAGATCGAGGGTGATATCATGCAGTCGACGAGTGCGCATGCGTAGAGGTTGTCACTGTTCTGTCTTCACGTATCTCTTATTTGAATAAATTCACTCATTATTTACGTTTATTATTCTTGTTTCTTATTTTGGGGTGTTTAATAAAAAAGATAGTGGAAATAAATGGAAAGTACACCCCATTACCTGTTAGTTTCTCATAATCTCCTTTCACTTCCCCATTGCCATTTGCCCCTCAATTCCTTTCATTTCCTCTCATTGCCTCTCAATCCTCTCATTTCCCCTCAATGCCTTTCAATTCCCCTCATTTCCTCCTCAGTTCCTCGTAAGTGTACACCAAATTTCCCCAGTGAGAGACCCCTCGTGGCCATCTATCCATCTTGATGTTATTTTCTGTGGAAAAATTGGATTCATCGATCTTCACAGTTCTCGATGTACCATCTTCGTGATGAAGGCCTCCTATAGCGATTTCGTTTTCCAAAATGTAATTTTCACATAATCGACAGAAGTTGTACCAGTCAACAACTGTGTGACTGCCATCTCCTACTTATGTCGACTTCAATGGCATCCATACATGAGAATTTATATTTTCGAAAAAGTAAGTTTACTTTTTTCAAAAAATGATCCCTTTCGTATACTTATAGACACTTAGCAATGCTTACAAGTCCATTGATATCCGTCAACCACTAACATGATAAGTCAGTAACCACATACTCGAGGATTACATATCTTATGTTGAACCTTCTTTCATACAAACTTGAAAGAATTACCACCATAAAATAGCTAACATTATTGTTGGATCACTCGAGTAGAAAATCACTCGAGTACTCGATTATTCAAATAATCGACACTACTCGATTATCAAAAAAACCGCTCGTCACTCGATAATCGAAATGAGTCATGTGTTATTCAATTCGATTTCTCGAGCGACGGGATATGTTGATAAAAATCGGTGTCGGTTATTTGAATGGTTGAGTACAAGCCCTATATTCGGTGTTTTCGCCCGGCATTAACCATAGATAATCGCGATCTTTGAGTGAATTCTCATCCGATAGTTCTTATTATCATTTCACCAAAATTGCATCGATTTTCGCAATTTTTGTATTTGAAAGAACATTTCCAGAAGTAGACACGAAAAGTTTCAATTGTTTTGGCTGGTCTTTTGAACAGTTATAGCATTTTGGAAGTTCCAGGATTAGCTTAATGTTGTGCATTCTCATTGCTACCTGAAGAAACAGTTCACATGGTATTGTTTGTTGTTCTGTAAGTTTTAATGTCGGATGATGAAGCGGTTTAAATGCTGCTTCAAATTTGAAGTACTGCCATAATGAGCCAAAACTTTTACAAATAATATTGCAAGTCGCAAATTTCTTATCGCTATTTTATGGAAATAATTCCATACAGCGGACTTCTGTTTTGATCCATGATAATCATACAATACGACACACGCGAGCTTCAATTTCGAGGGCAGAGTAGTTATAAACAGCAAGTCACAACTCACAACGCAATGAACGTGAGGCCGTACAGCGTTGAATGAGCGACAAGCGGTTAGCATGATCGCTTGCAACTCGGGCGATTACGAATATAACGAGGGTGAGGGATCAGGCGAAAAATCGCTCGATTATCACTCGGTTATTTGGATCGCTCGATCATCGAGTACTCTGTTATTGAAAGTACTCGATTATTCCCAACACTACTATATTGGCCGTTCTATGAACGTTCCAGAGAATACCACGTGGAGGTTGTTAGCGCATTCTCCAGACCCTTCAATCTTCGAAAAGCATATCATTAGGACCCCACCTTGAAAAAGGCGGTTTTTCCTGTGAGAGCCACTAACTTTACACAGGATATTGGACTCTTACAGCATCCATAACTGCCCCAAAGAGATCGAGCCGGTTGTTTCGACAGTGCCTCCTCCACAGATATTCGCACAGGCGATCAGCGAATTTGTCGTCGCAGAACCGGCTCCGACCTCTAAAGAAGTCCTTCGCTGGTCGCCACGTAGCCTCTATTCTTACGGGTGTGATCTTATCCACAACCACAAATCAGATAAAGGTCCCATACACCGTCGGACTTATATACATCAGGTAGAATATAGATATCATAAATTCAAGTTTTTGAAGAAGAAAAAAGGAAGGTGAATTATGTGTTTTTTTATACCCACATGCATGTTTGAGGAATATAGAAAATTCGCCAGTGACGTGCTACGGGGGATCGAATAT
>CM024242.1:7394285-7480806 GCA_013421045.1 Propylea japonica | reverse complement strand
TTTTCACAACGATGCCAACTGGTCATTCTGTTGTGAAGCGTCATCCCCATTAATTAAGCTTGCTCGTACGTTATCATGGCGCGACTTTCGAACTTAAAAGTATAGAAATTGCATTTTCAATTTTCAAAAATTAATTACTTGAAATTTCAAGTGCATAATTGGATAGATATCTACATAATGAACACTACTCTCAATGCTGTCACATGTAAAAACCCAATATTTTGAACCTACTAGAAATGCCAGTTGAAGTTAACTGTACCAACTTGAGCTAGAACAAAATTGTAATAAAGAAAAATTGATAACTTCATTAATTCTACTGAAAAAAGCGCCTGTATAATGTTTTAGTTTCATGTTTATAACAGTAATAAAAAAGTTATGAGAACTTTTAATTTGACCACCATTTCCAATTTTCTCCAATAGCTCGAAAACGGTTTGACTTAGAAGGGTTACGGTTTACACCAAATGATATCTCTCAAAAAGCCCGAGAAATGTGCCACTGATTTTGTTCTAGTTCATCGGGTTTCTGGATCCCCTCACTAGACATCGAATTTAGGACACCCTGTACATTGTTGTTTGATAGGTACCTACGTAATTCTGAAATATGTTCACTAAATTATTACCATAAAAGGCCACAATATCTGGTTCCAATAAATTCTGAGGTTCACTTATCCCAAATTTAATTTCAAAACCCACCAAACAATTGAATTTTGAGTATGTAGCGCCGGTATAGAAGACTTAAACCAAAAAACTGGCTGACGAACAAGCCTGCAGAAGCTCATGATTCCAACTCAATATTTCACTGATAACACTAAAAAATTTATAACCACTTACGCTTAAAACGAAACGCCCCAAATTCACTTAGATGATACATGCAGGAAGTACGTCATTCGGAAATTAACAGCTTTATATATTCCAGTAAATATGAATGTTAAGAATTTTGTTTTTCTATACCTAAATTATGCATGTATTGATATGCGAACTTCGAAACGTATTCCCCGAAGAAATGTGCCAAGTTTCTATATTACGTAATATGCAGAAAACTTCGAATTTTTATTGAAGTCGATGTAATCTTTGCAGTTGTGTCGCAAATAATAGGCGGTTCAGAGAATAAGTGAGAGTCTGCAGAGGTAAACATTGAGTTGTACCATTTTTGCAACTCAAGAAGTCACCGTATCTTTCATCTTTTGAACGTACTGCTAGATATGTGCAGAGTTTAATATCGTAGTTTTTGCCTTAGGCGTTTGTAAGTTTTTCATTTCCGATTGATGTGATTCAAATTTGATTAAATCTTGGAGGGAATGTGTGAATTAGAAGTTTTAGAACTCGAAATTGTGTAGAAAAGGGTCATTTTAGTTTTTCACCTACCAACAAAAAAGTCCCTACCTGAGGTTGATGCAAAACGGTGTACCATACTATTCTGGCGTATGATACCAGAGCACAGGGAAAAATCTCAGTAAAAAAAACCCTGTCTCGACGTTTTTTACAAAATTGAAACTTAAAACTTTTCAAATAGATACCTTCAATATTCATATACAAAATACAGTAGATCTCGATATTTTGACACTCGATAAATTGAATCTCTCGATAATTTGAAGTTCTTTCCGGGTCCCTTCAATAACACTTGATAATTTGAAAAAAATGAACGTGTTCTAACCCCCTCGATAATTTGAAGTTGTAGCTGTGGAATCTTGCTCAATAACACTCTTTTTTGAAGTCAAATCACCCAAACACTCTATAATTTGAAGTCCCCACCCACCCTTCTGTGATCCGTTTCATCTTGCACTGACTTGTCGTATTGAGTTTGCGCAGACTTCCTTAAAATTGCGTTGAACTAAAACCGATTTTTGGATTTTTGGATTTAAAATGAGTGGAAAGTGGAAGACAGAATAAGTTAGTGTCTTTCAATCGATAAGAAAAAGACGTATTATCGGGGCGGTCGAAAATGGAACGTTCAAAAAAGATGTTGCGAAACAGTTCGATATTTTACCATCTACATTGTCCATAATTAAAAGTATAAGGAACGAATTACTGGAAGTGTCTCCAGTATAGGAAGAAAAAAAGGCTTCGTCAAGCTGAATTTTCTCGCCTGGAGGAGTCCTTACTTCAGTGGATGGCAGTTGTAGAGGAACCAATGTTCCCATTGGCGGGTTCATATTGAGCGAAAGGCTTTTTCCTTCAAAATGAAACCGCCAAGTCTTTCGTTCAAGCTCTGGGGATTGAAGAATTTTAGCGAGTGAGGGCTAGCTCTCGTTTGTTTATTCCCCAGGGCAAAAACAAACGATGATTCCTCTCAGCTCTCAACACATTTAGAAAACTCCCGGATGTCACTAATTCAAATGAAAATTACAGACTACTTTTCGAAATGAAATACTGATAAAGATACAACAGATCATGTGTAGAATATAATATATAATCACATCTCCAATATCATTAGTATGTACTTCTAATCAAACTCTTGTTTATTTCCTTACTCTCTCTTGTTTATTTGAACTCTTTTTATTTTGAACTCTCGGTAATTTGAACTTTTCGTTGGTCCCTGAGTTTCAAATTATCGAGAGTCGACTGTACTCAATTCATGCTCTGGGCCAGGAGGGGGTTTTTAACCAGGTCCGGCATTCCAAGTGATGATTTTCGAATCTCCTGTTCTTCTAAGACCGCTACAGGACCCTATTGAAGGGAATCATAGTTAAATAGTGGTTTATTTCATCCTAAATATCGAATTCAATTTCGGAATAATGATAAAAACGTGTGACAAAACATTTCCAAAATAGGTTCGAATGAATTCGAAAGAAGCTGTGTTGTGAAGTCAGATTTTTTTGAGCACTCAAACTATCATATTGAATTCAATTTTCATCGAGGCCCTTGATGAGGTTGATGTAGATACAACAACCAATGGAATTTCGGAAAATTGAGGTCTCTTGTTCCCATATCAGTCGCCAGAGGGTTGAATATAAATATGATATTTTCCGAATGGAACAACTTCAAAACTTGAAATTAAACTGGAAAGTTGTATTCATGAATGAATAGAATGGGGTCAATAGCTCTCAGGATATTGAAATTAGAATTATTCCGATATGAACTAGCTTATAACTTGTATGATGTTGTTTACAATTGAAATTTGCAGTTGTGTCGCAAATACACAGCGATTCAGAGAATAAGTGAGAGTCTGCAGAGAGGTAAACATTGAGTTGTTGTACCATTTTTGCATCTCAAGAAGTCACCGTATCTTTCATCTTTTGAACGTATTGCTAGATAATGAGCTTGCCTTAGGCGTTTGTACATTTTTCATTTCCGATTGATTTGATTCAAATTTGATTAAATCTTAAAGGGAAAGTTTGAATTACAATGTATGATAGGCATGATTTTCTTAAATTTTTCGATATTGGCGCTGATATCACTGAATACGATTGGAATCATGAATCTATACAGGGTGTTACATAATAGTATGTCACAACTCAAGAGGATGAATCTACGTATAATTCAAAGAAATAAGTCCATATAACATGGGTCCGCAAAAAGCTTCGTTACAGAGCTATAGGGTGTTGAAATTTCTCCTGCAGTTTTTGAGATATTCAGTCCGAATTGGGATGCGACCTATTTTCAGCAATCTCCATCATTGCTCGTAATATAATAATATATTTTATTAATTATCAATAATTTTTTACTCAAAAATGTTTAGAGATACGAAAAAATTACATGAGTCAAAAAATTTTTAAAATTGGACAAAGATTTCAATAATTGATTCAAAGCTGATCAGTGGCGTACCACAAAAAGTTTGAGAGGGAAAAAGGGAAGAGGCTCCAGAAAACAAAACACCCTGTAGATTCCAGTTAAGATTCAGAACGTGCAATGATGGAAACTGTTGAAAATAGCTCGCATTCCAAATTTGGACTGAATATCTCGAAAACTGCAGAAGTTTAAGTAAAGAAAAAAACAATTTTTTTGGAAGTTTCAAACACTCTGTTGATTTGTAACGAAGCTTTCACGGACCCATGTTTATATGAACTTTTTTTCTTAATATTACATGTAGATTCCACCCCACTCCTGTATATCAATAAACCACCATATAAAATTCTTTACTTCTTCGAGCGCACTTTGAAATCAACCATACCGAATAATGCTACATCTCGAGTAGTCACCATTCTCCAAATAATCCTTTCATCAGTCACCTGGTGACCCGATGAATAAATCGAAATTTTGACTACATACATGCACACTTTCGTTGCGTCAAATTAACGAACGCGCAATTAACGAAACAAAAACCTTCACCGATCATCTATTTGGATACATATAGTAGGAAAATGAAAGTTCTCTTCTAATCAGCTGATCGTGCTGATGAAGCCACGAATCGAATGAATCAGTTCGAGGATCGTGGAGAAAAGTAATTTCGTGGCGGAAAAGACAAATCTGACGGTGTGGAACACTTGGTAAAAGTGCGCGAAAGAAGAAATAGGGACATCACGCACAGCCGAGCTGAGTACGGGTGGTTTGTCGGACCATGACCATGACAAAGTTTACCAGCGATGGGTTTCTCTCATTAAGAGGAAAGTTTTCTGGGGACATTCAGATAGCGTAAAAAATTGTAATTTTTCCATATATTTTATTTTTTGGTTTTGTTGCAACAGTATAGTCCAGATTTATGTAGGTTACTAAAGGGTTTTCCTAAGAGAAGTGTTATTTTGATATTCAAAGAAAAATGCCATTTGCCTATAAAATGATCGGATGTTTTTATTTCATTATAAAGAAGAAGCTATGCCCGTTATAGTGAAAAATAACATCAGCATGACCACCACGACTACGCTTACAGGACCATATCCTTTTAATGAAAATTTCCATTAGCAATCGCAAAGTGGCTGCCCTATGTCCTCGATAGCCTCACGAATTCCATCTTTGAGGTCTTGCATCGACGCTGGGCTATTGGCGTAGACCTTCTGTTTCACCTGGCTCCAAAGGAAGAAGTCGCAAGGTGTTAAATCACACGATCTCTGCGTCCGAAAATTTTTCCCGCAAAAGACGTTGTTGATAATCGGCCGACTTGAGTTCTTGTGTTAACTGAACTTTATAAGCCTTAAGACCCAAATCTTTATGCAAAATACGGTGTATGACGTTTGTGGAATGCCTTATTCCATAGAACGACGAGGAATGGACAAACCTGTATTTTCTTCGATACTTTCGGCTACAGCAGCAATATTATCGGCTATTCTTGAGGGACATGCACGGGTTTTATTCTTCACATCACTAACTGGTCCCAACAGCTCGAATTTTTTCATCAATTTCTTCATTGCGGTCCGACAAGGTGCTTCACGATGACCCAAATGTTCGAGTTTTACGAACCGTCTGCCAAATTTTTCACCATTTTTAGAGTGAATTTTAATAATTTCAATGACAGTCGATAAAGTGAAAGCATTCTTCAATATAACAATATTTGAATGAATCAATGGTTGTTCAGAATTCCACAGAAACCGCGCATGTTTATCAAATTCCAATCAAAAACGAACAACGTATAAACAAAGCTTAGATCGTGATAATATTCCGACAATATACAGACACGCAAATTTCTGCCAAAGTCATTCGCTCGTCTTAGCTTCAAGAACTATTCCTCTACGACCATACACGACCAATAAGGCTGAAATTGATCATTTTCCGAATGTTATCCTTGCATAATTTGATTATATCAATTCAATTTCAAGTCTCTAGGGCAATCCTTTCAAGAGCCATCGTGGTTTACGAACGGACGACACCACGAACAGAATTGAATTTGACCACCAAAAAATTACAGAAAATGACAGTCGATAAAGTGAAAGCATACTTCAATCTAACAATATTTGAATGAATGAAATGGTTGTTCAGAAATTCAACAGAAAACCGCGCATGTTATCACAAGTCTAATAAAAAACAAACAACGTATAAACAAAGCTAAGATCGTGATAATATTCCGAACAATATACAGACGCGCAAATTTCTGCTAAAGTCATTCGCTTGTCTAAGCTTCAAACTTCATAACTATTCCTCTACGACCGAACACGCCAAATGAAGCTGAAATTGATCCTTTCGAATATAATCCTTGCATAATTTGATTATATCAATTCAATTTCAAGTCTCTAGGGCATCCTTTCCGAGAGCCATCGTGTTTACGAACAGACGGCACCACGGACAGAATGGAATTTGACCACCAAAAACCCAGGAAATGACAGTCATAAAGTGAAAGCATTCTTCATCAAACAATATTTGAATGAATCAATGGTTGTCGAATTCCACAGACAACCTGCCTATTATCACAACTCTATCAAAAACAAACAACGTATAAACACAGCTAAGATCGTGATATATTCCGAACAATATACAGGCAAATTTTGACAAAGTCATTCGCTTGTCTAAACTTCAAGAACTATTCCTCTACGATCATACACGACCAAATAAGGCTGAAATTGATCATTTTCCGAATGTTATCCTTGCATAATTCGATTATATCAATTCATGTGAGAGATATTCAATAATAACAGTCATACTACGCCACCCATGAACAAGCTATTAGAGATCGCTCAAATAGGAAACTGTTGTTGAATTCCAGTAATGATTCAAATTGAAATTGTTGTGTTATTATGATACAAAGGGAAGTGATGTTAGTTTTAGCAATCATGTATCGAGAGCGTTACTAATTTCTTCTTGGATTATCAGGAAATTGATTTGAAACGTACGAGCAATCAATGTACGATCATGTTATTATGATTACCACGGTCAATCGATGTAATATTCAGTCCTCAATTGATTAACTAATGTAATCAATTGATACATGGAAAGTAACACTGCTACCTAATTCAATTTTTACTTGTTGTGCCTGGCAATTGAACTTATAGTCATTTAATGATGTGGGGGATATCATTTTTCTTTTAGGGGTCGTTTATACTGGCCCGTAACTTTAACTTTTCCCTTACCCTAAGAGTTGAAACATAGAAATTTCATGCTATGGTTTATACTCGAACTTAACTTATTTCCCTTACCTAGAAGTTTTTCATTCATAATTTAAGGGCATAAGTTAAGGGCATAAGTTACGGGCCAGTATAAACGACCCCTTATTCTGTGAAAATTCGTCCATTCACAGTAATACAGTGGAACTTTCCTATAACGAACGTCTGTATAACGAATTTCGTACAAGACATTGCACCTTTAATCCAAAATTCCATGTTAAAAACACCCTCTAAAACGTGAATTCTCTCTATAACGAAATATTCAAAGAACATCACTCTTTGAATGGGTATTGGTAAGAAGGTATAAGGGTGGGCTTTCTCCGAAATTTTTTCGGACATACGTAATAAATCTCGACCTTAAACTAAATCATTAAGGCGGGAGGAGAGATCGTTCTGAAACAGTTTTAAATACACCCCTGGCTGTTTGGTTTCAGTCTAACCATTACGCTAGTGTGAAAAGTTATGTCTAAAAGCAATTGCTTAAGTTTGAATGATAAATTTAAATTTATCAGTGAGATCGACCGCGACATAGCCGACTATAGAAACAAATTTTCTGTATAATGAAATTTCTTTATAACGAAATTTTCTTCGGATTTATCGACTATTTCATGATTAATAGATTATTCAGCATGCGTTAATAATTTGACAACAATCAAGTTTTGCCGTGAGTAAACTCGAAAAAACAGCTGATAGCTGTTGCCATATAGTTTTTCTATCTAGAAACCATTTATAATTCAAAATTGCGTATTTTTGATAGACGAAAATTAAGACCAAACTATAATATCTCACAATAAAGGTACCTATATACAAACCGCTGCTTAATGCATAAATCACTGAACGATATGAATGAAAACATCAATTTCAATGAAATTCCAAAATTTTCCAACTGATGATGTCCTTCATCAGGCATGACATTCATAAAAAAATACGCATGTGTACAGATAGCTCTGGAATGATGCATAATATTATAATTTTTTTAAATTTCTCTACTTATGTGTTAACCTAAATATTGTACAGAAATTCTCTTCAAGGAATTCGCAAATTATCGCTTTTACTGGCATTTCAATTTGAATAATTGTCGAATATTGTGATAAACAGATATAACTGGTGCACTGAAAGAAAACGGATTACCTATTAGTATTTTTTGACTTTGTGGTGAATCTATTCATATGTCTCAGTTTTGCCAGTTTAAAAATTGTTAAATATGGTATAAGTAATAAATTGTTGTATAATATGTTAATTCATATGTTATTTCTGACTGCAATTTTGAATTTTCGATTCATTCGATGTAACTGCACTTTTTGTACCAATGTCAAAATCATTATAACCTATAAATACCTACTCTATCACTGCTTGATTGGTCGTAAGGAAAAGGAAAGCCATTTTTTTTTCTGAACAATTTTTTTGGAAATACGTTGTAGTATAAACCTTGCCCCGGCAATTCTGAATACAACTAAAAATGAATTACCCAATTTGGTGCAGTCGTTTGAAAGATATGGCATTTCGACGGTAACCTGTGTTAAATATAGATTGAAAATGTGTTCCCTGCACTCGTGAACTCAAACCTCGCATCATGATGACGTACGAGTAAGTATAATTTCATTGGTATAATTAGTGGGGATGACGGTTCACAACATAGTGATCAGTTGGCATCATTGTAACTGTGATTCATCATTCAACCAATGAAATGAATGCTGACGCGTACGTCACACTCAACCGCCAATTCTGAACGTTTGAATTCGCTTGCTTATTTCGAAGATTTCAATTATTTTTTTCTCGAAAAATTGACAACGAAACAAAAAATGAACAAACGTTATGATTTTCTGAGGATTCATTATATCTAAAATGTTTTTTTGTGCAAACGCTGGAATGCTCGTCAGTTTCTGGCTAGTAGTTTGAATTTGAGCGCAAAAGTTTCGAAAAATTTACAGTTTCATTTTTTTTTTCAGATTTCTACTAAGGGTGAAAGTTTGGAAATCATTTTATCTCTTCTGCCAATTGTGAAATAATATTCGCTATTTATTTAACGGTGTTTTAATTAATTTTGATTCTGCGTGAATATTAGTGAAATGTATTCTTCGAATCACCCTGTACATCATTCATCAACATCTCCTGTCGAAATATATATTACGAAAAAACCCAATAACCTCAATATATCCCAGAAATGAATTTATTTACATGTAAACAACATTAAATCATAAAGCATGGTGTTGTGGAAAGAAAGTGTGATTATCTAATTCTTGGTCCAAATATTTGTGTGTGAATTAAGTGAAAGTGTAGATCCACGTACTTGGAAATGATCATGTCATAATCTTCATCATCTGTCGATCGGTTATTTATAGATTTTATCACTTTATGGGTCTGAATTCATTGAGTCCTTTTAAACACGGAAACAGTTAATCTAACAATTGATTATTAATTTTGATCTTTAGCTTGCTAAATTCTGGTTCCTAGGAAAGAGAGCGCTGAATTTACGTAGAAGTCTGGGTTGAACCTCAGGGGAAGAAATAAATACTTCTTCCTATGAGGGTTGAACTGCTGAAGATGTTAGTGTTCAGAAAACATTCCAAATATTTTAGAAAACGGTATAAATTTGAGTTTGTCTTCTCGGTCGTCTATTTTTTATAGATAAAATACAGTGGAACTTCCCTATAATGAACGTCTGTATAACGAATTTCCTGCAAGACATTGCACCTTGAATTCAAATTCCATGTTGAAAACATCCTCTAAAACGAAGTAAATTCTCTCTATAACGAAATATTCAAAGAATATCACTCTTTGAATGGGTATTGGTAAGAAGGTGGGTCTTTTCCGATTTTTTTCCGGTCTTACGTAATAAATCCCGACCTTAAACCAAATCATTACGGCGGGCAGAGACATCCTTCTAAAACAGTTTTAAATACACCACTGGCTGTTTGGTTTCAATCTAACCATTATGCTAGTGTGAAAAGTTGTGCGAAAATGTCTAAAAGCAAGTGCTTAAGTTTGAATGATAAATTCAAATTTATCAGTGAAGTCGACCGCGAGATTGCAGACTATAATAACATATTTTCTGTATAACGAAATTTCTTTACGACTTTTTTTGCGGATTTAGTGCTTTCGTTATAGGGAAGTTCCACCGTATTTGGAAAAAGCCTTGAGAAGGTGATTTTGAGCACTCGTTAATTAGTGGTTATAACTTCGAAATTTTGTATAAGACTATAGAGATTGATACTAAATATTTGAATGATGATTTGATGAACCCAGCACGATCGGAATTATATTCTGAAATAATTCAAAAAATGAAATACATATGTAAAAAATCGATAACTGAAAATATCAAATTCTACGGATTGCTTTCACAATCCTTTCAAAAATTTGCATAATCATTCATTTCAATCGAATCGAGCCTTTTTTCGATATTATAGTAGATTTTTATGGTTGTATTCATGCAACCTCGAAAAAATGGATAATGTAGGAAAAAGTTGAATTCCAATTTGATTATGCGACCCTCTTGAAATTTCGCATGAACATTCTGTATAATAATCTTCATACTCAAAAAAAATTGCATTCGAATCAGATATTTCGTTGAGGAAATAAAGGGGTTTTTCTTCTCAATATTCTGATTGAGCTTTCTGTGGTTCTGTTAACACTATGGCCACAAAATTCCCTCACAAATGTTCATCTTATCGAAGTATTCTGTAGAAGTTATATGGTCAACAAACGGTAAAAACTATCATCGAATTGTCGTCCTTGTGCATTTTGGTTTGAATTATTCAAATTTGCCCGATATCGTTTGCAAATTTCTATACTTTGAACTATAAATATTCAAAATTTTCTCCAGAAATCAAAGACCTTGTCTTACTTTCGAACAGACTAATAAATCACATTATGACAACAAATATAATGAATGCAAATGTGTTATTGATCAATTTTCAATCTTAATTCACAAACACCGATTCAATAATTACAAAAAGAAAATCAGATCTTCACAAGCCGGTAAATCTTGTTTATCTGGTATACAGAGATATGGCTCAATAACCAACACCTGTACACGCAAAACCCCATAAAATGGTAACTGAATCGAGCTCCCATCTGATTACTGATCACCTTGATCGACAAATGAAATTGTAACGCATTCATTTCATCTCGATCCAAACAGCTTCTGTGAAATGTAACAGATTTCAAGTTGTTTCGACATTATGAAATTTTGGGAATTCTATCGCATCGATATTTCTGCGTACGGGTTTTGTGTAGCTCTTTCTTTCAGTAAATCCACTGAAATAAGCGTTGCTTTCAGTAAAGACTGACATTATTCCAGTTCAATCAACCACAGCAGTAATTGCATCTTCGAAAGAAATGGAAAAGCACCAATAATAATTTTATGTTACCATAAGAAGGTATACTACTCCTTAGTGAAGAGTAAGATCAATTTTACGTCTGTTGTTTGGAACTCATTTTACATACATTCCGGAATAGATGTTTCTAAAAACTTTTAAGATCGTCAATCCCAGTCTCTGAGACAAATGAAAAAACACACAATTCCGAAGACTTTACAAATTTGTCTGAAGAAGGTGTCTGATATAGACACCGAAACGTTGCATTATCCTTTTCATTTATTTTCTTTTTAGTTTGATTGTTAGGCAACTATTATTTCAAAACCAATTTGCTCCTGACAAATAAATGCAAGGATTTTCGCAGGAGCACTTTTTAATTTTTTTAATTATTTCTGTTTCGGAGACTGGGATTGAATACTCAAAAAGTTTTTTAGAAATGCAGAATCCTCCCAGATTATATTTCAATCGATATCTGAATAGATGTGTCTACGATCAACTAATGTTAACTTCTCATGAAAAAATAACATTTTTTATCTCTTTCAACTTTTCCTTCGGGTCTTCGTTTCAAAAATACAGCGTGTCAAGAGTTTATTTTTTCCTCAGTTTTTTGCAAACATCTCAGAAACCGAGTTACAGAATTGGGTGTTTGTACACAAACTGTTACTAAAAATAGCTACTTTCTTGCACTTCACTCAGTTTTATAAGACCTACCAGTGGAGGAGAAATTGAATTTGCACAATGGTTCCAACTATTACACCACTAGACAAATTTGCATTTGCACAGCAAATTCTGAACACCAAAGTGTTTTACATGAAAAGGTACCTACTCTTGGTTCCTTGCTCTAAGCCGAAAACTGGCATTTTATAATCGAAAACAATCTGGTAAAGCATGGAAATACTTGTAATTTGAAAATGAGTACCTAGTGATAAATAACAAGTACATTAATTTCAGCAAAATCAGACTACTAGGTTTTTAAGTTCAATTTGCAAAGTTATTTTTCATTATTTTTAGCAACCATAGTTATCAATATTACAAGAATCGTTCGAAATAACAAGAAATTTACAATGCGTTAGCAAATTGGTTATGAGTCAAGGAGTATGTTTAGAGTTATTTTTTCCAAATCAGAACTTGATAACAAGGAAATAACAATAACTTCTTATCAATGTTTGATATATACACAAATTGTATGTACCGGGTGTCCTAGATTCGTTGTCTAATGACGGGATCTCAAAAACCCGATGAGCACAAAATTGACAAAATGAGTGGCACATTTTCCGGCTCGATTTTTGAGAGAATACATTTGTTGAAAACCGCAACCTTCTAAGTCAAACCGTTTTCGAACTATCAGAGAAATTGAAAAATGGCATCAAATGAAAAGTTCCCATAACTTTTTCATTACTGAAGTTACACATGAAACTATAACATTATACAGGAATTTTTTCAGTAGAATTCATTGAAGTAATCAATTTTTTCTTAATTACATTTTGTTCTAGCTCATCAGGTTCTTGAGATTCCCTCACTAGACAACGAATTTAGGACACCCAGTACAAGCTGGCCGAAATCCTATTATCATAATGATTTACAAGCCGAATCATTGTCATAATTCAGAGCCATAATGAAACATGAATCAAATTCGAAATTCTGACAGATATTGATCTCATTTTATTTATTCATGAATGCAACTCTTCCATTAAAATCTTAAGTGTTGAAGACGTTCTTTCAGGTAGTTATTGTGTTCAAGCCTGACCTATACGGCCGACCTTGGACAAAAATATAGATATCTGTTCTCTTAGGAATAAGCACCTAAACTTAAAATTAAACACCCCCTGTTCAGTTTGTCAAGCCATAATCCAGTAGAAAATCATGCACTTAGATTTTTGATTAACCTGAGAAATACCATTCTTGGAATGTGCATTTCCACTATTTCAAAATATAAGATTTTATTCCTGTGACAGCATAAAGAAAAGTTTATTCGTAAGTTCAAACGTCGCGCCATGATGACGTACGAGCAAGCATAATAAGTGGGGCAAACGATTCACAACAGAGTGGCCAGTTGGCATCATTGTAAACTGTGCCGTGATTCAACTTTCAACCAATGATAGGAATGCTGACGCGTACGTCACACTTAACCGCCAATTTTGAATTTCGCTAGCTTATTTTGATGATTTCGAAAATTAACTAGACGTTACTTCTTGAAAAATTATTTGGAAATCATTCAAAGTTGCCATTATTTTTAAAGGATTTCAAATTTTTCATTTAATCACTGACTCTTGAAGAAATCATTCACCTGTTTGACGATAAAGAAAAACGTTTTTTCCGAATTAACAAAACCAAACAAAAATTTTCACTCACCTTTTGGTAATCCAAAGGGTTGACAACAAGAATTCAGTATTTCCAATAGTTTTCCCGCTTCAAACCATCAAATCCATACTGGTTAAATCCAAGAATCGAAAGTAAACCACCTAATGATCAAGCTCGAATCGCACAACACAATTTTTGCCAAATTCAAATTGCCCTGCAGTCAATCTGCATTCTCGCATTTATCTGGGTTATATTTATGGATCTCGTGAGAACAGCACCGACTATGTTCCGAAAGTATATCCAGCACTGAGCCTGTCTTCGTTGACACCAAGTGAAGTCGAAAGTGAGGTGAAATGGAAATGGTACCTATGGTGCACCCACCTGTGTTCAATGATTTCTATAGTGGTATTGTGTTGATAGGTAGCTGGTCAAGACGTGGTCCATGCTATGACGTTCTTTGACCCAAACGTCGATAATTATGAATAAGAAAAATAATCCAGGTTGTAATTAACATTGTTGATTGTTGGGTTAAAACAAAAGTCTTGCGTAATTGCGCCTGTAGAGATTAGTTGAAATAGAGAATGGTTTTCCTTTTTTCCTCTTCATTGATACCAGTACAAATGCGTTTAACAATCTGGAACACGTAATGAGAGTATTGATTCATATTCGTTGGAATAAATTGTGCGTTTGTTTTTTATTTTAAATAGAGGGTTTTCCAAAAGAGGTGTTATTTTGATATTCAAGGAAAAATGCATTTTTCAATAAATAATAAATGATCGGATGTTCATTTCATTATAGAAAAAGCAATGCCGTTAATAGTGGAAAATAACATCAGGCAAATGACCACCACGACCACGCTTACAGGACCATATCCTTTTAATGAAATTTTCCATAACCAAATCGCAAAGTGGCTCTTTGTTCTCGATAGCCTCAAGAATTACATCTTTGAGGTCTTGAATCGACGCTGGCTCTTGGCGTAGACCTTCTCTTTCAACTGGCCCCAAGGAAGAAGTCGCAAGGTGTTAAATCGCAAGATCTCGGTGGCCAATTGTGATCACCTCTTCGAAGATAACACGGTTCGGAAAGTTTTCCCGCAAAGATCAATGGTTTCGTTGCTTGTGTGTCACATAGCTCCATCTTGTTGAAAGAAAACGTTGTCCAGATCAATACTATTCAATTTCGGCCATAAAAATTCATTTATCATCTCTTGATAGCGCAATCCACCTTGAACTGCTCCAGCCTCATTTCCGAACAGTAAGGTCCAATGACTCCGCCGAACCATAAACCGCACCAAACAGTCACACGTTGAGGATAGAGAGGCTTTTCAAAAATAACTCTTGGGTTTTCCGAGCCCCAGATGCGACAATTTCGCTTGTTGATTCAACGACCCAATCAGCAAAGACACGACGTTGTTGATGATCGGCTGGCTTGAGTTCTTGTGTTAACTGAACTTTATAAGCCTTTATACCGAAATATTTATTCCATATACGGTGTAATGACGTTTGTGGAATGCCTTATTCCAAAGAACGACGAGGAATGGACAAACCTGGGTTTTCTTCAACACTTTCGGCTACAGCAGCAATATTCTCAGCTGTTCTTGAGCGACGTGCACGGTTTCATTCTTCACATCACTAACTTGTCCATCTTATTTGGCGGCCAAAATCTATGATAGGATCAAAGGATATTGGAACTGTGCCAAATGAAGAGTTTTCAAAATAAATTAGTCTTTACTTATTGAAAACACATTTTAAGTGGGATGAATTTTTGAAGTTTAAAATGATAATTGTTTGATATAATTTTATATTGTTTGATATGATGAGTGTCAACCTATTTGGTGTTGATATGAATGACCTATTCTATTCTTACATAACCGACAAGTTGGACAATATTAATTTTTCAATTTTGTTCAGTTTTACAATTTTTTTCGTCCTTAAGATGACAATACATTAGTTTTTCAATTTTTCATTTTGTACAATTCTTTGCGTCCTTAAGATAACCTCTTGAACTACCAATTCGTTTCCAAAAACTCTTCAGGTAGTAGAAACCCCTCATAACAAGTTTGATAGAAAAGTTTTCATACTACAACTTTTTAACTCAGCGAGACGCCGATAATTATGAATAAGAAAAATGATACAAGTTGTTTCTAATTAGCATTGTTGATTGTTGGGTAAAAACAAAAGTCTTGCGTAATTGCGCACAGACACACGCCTACAGAGATTAGCTGCAATAGTAACAGGTTTTCCTTTTTACCTTTTCATTGATACCAGTACAAATGCGTTTAACAATTTGGAACACGTAATGAGACTAATTGATTCATATTCATTGGAATAAATTGTGCGTTTGTTTAACATAACCGACAGGCTGAATAATGTAAATTGCTTGTTTTGTTTAGTCTGTCCAGTTCAATTCTTGAGGCAATCTCTGAATCTACTAGAACGTTTTCAAAAACTCTTTTACTGATTTTACCTCACATTGAAAAAAATTTAACGAAATTGTTGAAAACTGAAAAAATTTTTTTACTCCCAGTCTCTGAAACAGAAATAATTAAAAAAAATTTATTAAGATGAAATGCTCCTGCGAAAATCTTTGCACTCATCTGTCAGGAGCAAATTGGTTTTGAAAAAATTGTTGCCTAATAGTAAAACTTAAAAACGAAATAAATAAAAAGGATAATTTAACGTTTCGGTGTCTATATCAGACACCTTCTTCAGACAAACTTATAAAATCTTTGGAATTGTGTGTTTTTTCGTTTGCAGTCTAATTGACATTGAAAATTGTCAACACATAGGTTGATTTATTTAATTTTGAAATTTCCTGATGTCATTTCTTCCTTCAATAAATCAATCCAAATACGATCTATTCCAACAGAACAACGTTTTGCCAGTATGAAAAAGCTCGTGAAAGCTTTCAATTTGCATCAGGACTTTTTTCAAAATTCTTTAGAGATATGTCATTGAAAAAATTATAAATAATTATTGATAACATCTGTTATACATCAATCTTAAAAAAAAATCTAGCCATGAAATTAGGAATTATGAAATTTATCTTATACTCTACAGACACAATGTTTATTTTTCATGACATGAATTCTTTCATATCACTCACAAATACAAATAATAATTTCTTTTTAATGTACCCAAACAGAATAACCAAAACAACATTTAAGAAATGTGATTAAACGGATATGGAACATTATATTTTGCGTGGATCGACGGATTTGATATACCTGAAATCAGATAATGAAAGTTTGATCATCAAATATAATAATTCACATTTGATTACTACCTACAATCACCAATGTACAAATGGATACCTAGGAAAGGAGAAAACAATGAAAGTTCATATCAGATTTTTGCGCGTATGATAATTCTGTCTGCATGCTTGATATTTTATGATGTCTAGCTGAAAAAAAGACATTTCAAAACACCTTTATCAATTTCCATTAAGAAATTCGCTGGTTAATACAAGACAATTATTTGATTGAAATCTACAGCTTTGGCTCTTAATGATTCGCGGGGGCGAAATTGAGTCGCTCTAGTCTGGCTGGACCTCTCCAAACCCTTTTTTTGGACCATCACTTTGCAAACCGAATCGTGACTCCAAATAAAGTATGTTGCGTTACGTTGGTCATTCGTTCCTTAACACAAGACAATGATTTGATTGAAATTTTAAGCAGAATTTCTGGGAAAAATAGGAGCTGTAGAAGGGTAACGCAACTACCCAAGAAAAATTAATGAAAAATCCATTAAAATTTCGGCGGCGAAAGACAAAATAAGCCATATTTCAAATCAATCCAAAACCACAGAAAAAAAAATTCGTTATAAAGAAATTTCGTTTTACAGAAAATTTGTTTCTATAGTCGGCAATGTAGTGGTCGACTTCACTGATAAATTTAAGTTTATCATTCAAACTTAAGCACTTGCTTTAAGACATTTTCGCACAACTTTTCACACTAGCGTAATGGTTAGATTGAAACCAAACAACCAGGGTTGTATTTAAAACTGTTTCAGAAGGATCCCTCTGCCCGCTGTAGGTAATGATTTAGTTTAAGGTCGGGATTTATTACGTACGTCCGGAAAAATTTTGGAAAAAAGCCACGCTTCAACCTTCTACCAATACCCATTCAAAGAGTGATGTTATTTGTTCGTTTTAGAGGGTGTTTTTAACATGGAATTTGGATTCAAGGTGCAATATCTTGTACAAAATTCCTTATACAGAGAAATTCGTTATACAGACGTTCGTTATAGAGAAGTTCCAATGTATATCACAGTCAACGATCATATTATAACTCTCTGTCAAAAGGAATGGAACTTTTTCTTCAGAACAAGATAGATACTATGCCGCAACTCCTAAACATCTTTCTACTATAAATTATTATTGTTTTGAAGAATTTATCAATTTCCTGTTGATTTCTGCTTTAAAAATATGCATTTTGTTCACCTACATCTGCCTATTTGAATGTAGCGGAACTAACGAATAATTGTTCCGTATTCGAAGCATGAGATTCAGATTTATATAAAATATAGATTCAGATTTCAATTGTCCATCGTATTTTCATTATTTTTTAACCCGAACGCGAACGTAAATTGGTGAGATCGATATGTGAGATATGAACTTGAATTATTGACTTGCAAAATCGAAAACACTTTCAGAAAATTATGTAAAAGGAGAAGATCAAATGAATAAGCATAAGAAAAAATCACTCTCACATTTATTCATTTAATTATGATTTATAGGTTGTTAACTTATAATCAACTGAAGTGATTCAATTTTTTTCCAAAACTGTTTTGTAAAGCTCATTTTGAGTTAATCGATGAAACTCGAATTCGTGGAGTTTGCAAAATGCAAATAGAATTAGTATTCTCATTGGTTTGAAATGAATGAAGTGCAATTTCTTCATAATATTATGATAATTGAATAAATAACATCTTTGGCCTGTTTGGAACTTTCAAAATAAAGGTATCAGTATTGGGGAAAATGTCACTCTTCAGTTTTTAAACCCAAAAAACACAGTCGCAATCAGCCAGGCACATATAAAAAAAGAATTACACTTTTCGACTCAAAATAACTCAGAGACTATAATATCCATCGAGATATAATAGAGAAGAGACGCTATGACACACAATTGAGTAAGGAAAAATAGTAGAGGAAGTGGTCCGAATATGAGCCCTGCACTTATTATGGGCCCCCAACCTATTTTCTTAAGCACGTCGTGACATTTATGAATTCCGTACTGAAACACTTCTATTAGAGTCTTAATCATTTCTGTGTATAAGCAGGCAGCCTTATGTGTAACTCTGAGAAACAGGTGGCATTAAACTTATTTGTGTGTTTAAGAAATGTTTTCTGCTAAGTGCTTTCTTGTTATTTATTAATGTGTATGTATAAACCTGGATAGTTGGTGTTTTAGTATCTTAGATAGTGACCAGTTGTTGATATTCTAAATTAAACGTACTAAATACTGAATGGAAAAGAAATTAAATGCTTTTAAAAAATCACATGGAATGTTGATAATATGGGCCCCTAACGTGGTCTTATTATGGGACAGGGCTCATATCTAAACCAAGTCTCGATAAAGAGTATTTTTTGCAGTTCATCATGCCACGAAGCAAACCGAAGTTTATATCAAAGAACTTGAGACAAACATGGAGACTTGGTGATTGGTTAAAGCTATGGAAGGTGTCAATAATAAAATAATGCATTCATACATACATATGTGACTTTTGCGAGAAAAATCAAGTTTTCAGGTTGAATATATTTTAATTTTCATTTTAGGTCTGTCATCCAAAAAAAAATATTCATGATTTATAACTGTTGGATACCTACCAATTGATTTACTTAGGGGCCCATATTATACGCAGTCTAATCCAAATGTAGATATGTACATTATCTTAAGTTTTACAGAAATCCTACCTAAATTCCATTTTTTTCATAATGCCTTTTCAATATACCATAGGTGAACCTTGAGCTTGCAGTGTACCATTTACTGGATATTTATTCGTAAGATCCAAAATTTAGTGGAAAAAAACAAAAGGGGGGCTCATATTCGGACCACTTCCTCTACCACTGGGAGAGGCTTACTGGGGGACCAATTTGGCGGAAAGTTCAGGGTTGAATTAAGTTGCCAGTTTTTTCTGTTTACAAATTTCACCCAAAAAATATGACGTGTTGGGTCTTTAGGAATCCTGATCAAATAAGGTCAATTGAATATCAAATAAACAATTTTTTTCAGGCGATAATATACACATATAAAGAGATATCAGATTACCAAGACAGACTAGCAGAAATTTCGAATGCGGATCTGTTCAGTACTCATCCCTACCTGTGATATGTTTTTCCTCTAATTTTCTTCTTATCTGTCTCTTCTCTGCTTGAAGAAGCCTTTCAGTGCACGATACCATTTTATTGTATATTATTAAGCAGAAAAAATCACAATTTAACTAGAAACAGGCGCAAGAATCACAATTCCTTCAGAAAATTCAACGATTGTCAAATTTGACGTTAGGTGGTAGTAATATGGCGCATCTGATACCACGTTTATTTCAATGATGGCAACTCTATACTATCCTATCTCTATGATAATATCCCTCATAAGTTCGCAATGTTCACGAAACACCCGGTATATATTGATGTTGTGGTGAAATATGTACGAAATGGTAAAACCGTTTACCCTCCATTTTACAGGATAAAGTCGATATTCCTATCATTGCGAATTAAAAGTAATTTCTTGGAATAAAAAATGTATAACAAAGAATAAACCATTATGCAAGAACGAGAGTACAGTCTTGAAAATTGTCATAAGTTAAAAAGTCATGCTCAATTACTCTATCATGAAAGGAGTAATAATAGCCCAAGTTTCATTCGTATCATACATGATACTATACATATTCAGTGTCCCTAATTTGGAAAGTTTGGAAAATTACCTAATGAAATACTTACAACAAATTTCTTAGGAAAAACTGAACCTTCCAATCTCTTTATCACTGCATGTTTTCTAGAGGTATAATTCTACCACCAATGGAAAGCACTACCATGTCTAACTCAGATCTCTTTCGATACCTCCACAACGTATTCTTATATTTTGGGTTACGTAAAGCCACAGGAACTAAAGGATTCAAGGCAGTACTCTATGATATTTACGCTTACACCTTGAAACTTATAGTGATTTTTGCCTCTATAAGTTTCATTTCCAATATATTCAGTATGGACAAGCTGTCAACTGGGGTATTCTCAAACTACGTAGGAGCTACTTGCACAACAGCAATAACAGCAATCAAGATCATACTATGTGAAATGAACAACATCCCAAAACAATTCGACAGGACCTTCAGGAAAGAAAGAGAAATGTACAACGTAAAAGATAAACGATTGAGGGAAATTCTCGACTCTACAACTCGTCCAATTCTCCAAGCTTTCTTGATCTACATGTTTTCAGTGGTGATCACCAATCTTTCTTTTATTGGCCTATGCGGGTACCTCAAAGTTGTCCACCAGAAACAGAGTAGAGAAGCTATACATCCTTTTGAAATGCTCTTACCTTTCGACAGAGATCATCACTATACCTTAACTTTGTTCGTTTACATGCTGAGCGAATCTGTTACAGCATTCATGGCTTATACCATGGATATGACTCTGCTGGTTTTTATAATTTTTCATATTTTGAGGTTGAAGTTTCTGCAGCAAGTTTTGAGGGATTTCAAGTACTACATTCGTATCAGCGATAGAGGAATATCCTTGCAGCGAAGGGTAACATATAAAGAAACTGCTTTTTTCTGGAGAAATTGTATATTGGAACACCAAGACATCATTAGGTTGGTATTTCAGGTGTTCTTTCTGGTATTTTTATGTTTTCTTAGTTGGAATCAAAGGGCAAGAACCAAGTGTACAATATCGTTTGCCTCCTATTCGAGTGTTTTTTAGGAACAAATAGTTGCATTCGAAATGAGCATAGATAGAAACCTGGAAAGAAACTATTAAGGTTGACGCTCACTTGGACGAGACGAAGCGAAGAGTTGTTTTCCGCAGGCACGATTTGCACTGAATCAAATGGGTAGACGCTCACTTGGGAGGCGCGAAGCGAAGATCAGAAACGATTGATTCAGTGCAAATCGTGCCTCCGGAAAACAACTCTTCGCTTCGTCTCGTCTCGTCCAAGTGAGCGTCAACCTTTAAGGGTGTGACATGGTGATACATCTAATTGTCAAGCTGTTATTAAAAAACTGAACTCTTATTAAGTAAGCTAGACTAAAGAGTCTGGGCTCCTGGTCACACAAGAATCGAAGAAAATAAAGAGACTAAATACAGTAGCCAGAAAAAGGGCTCAAAAGTCATTGACTATAACTATAAGGGTTTTTGGAGAAGAGAAGCACTCCATTCCAAAAAGTTCCCTCGGAACTACAAGGTCCAAAAAGTATTTGTAAAAATGAATAAATCCTATTCACTGGCTTTCTGAAAGGACATTGTACCCTTGGGAAGCATATATTGAGAACGGATGAGTGTAGATTCTGTAAAGAAGAGGATCAAACTTATGTTCATTCAATTACAAAATGCTTCGCCATCTTAAGCTGGAGTTTATTGAAGCTCTGGAACAGGATGCCCTATAACTTAGGTTATAGTTCTGGTTAAAACGTACAAAAACCTCAATGGTCGCAGTATAAAAGGCTGTCATTACATCACATCCTATCTAATTCAACAGGTCTTTTATAAAATTGTTTTTCAGAGATGTTGAGCTCCTAGATAAACAAATGAGCAAGTTGTTCTTCATGGATTTTTTCTTGAGAACCATACAAATGGCAGGATTTTGTTTGGGGGGCTTACGAGTGAGTATAACATTATAGCATTATGGAAATATAATATAAAAGGTTATTTTTCTATAGTACCTATATTATTGAATAATATTCAAATACAAGGTCAATTGAATAAACCGAATTTTGAATATTCGTGGGCTGTGCGATTATAAATTTTTTTTGTTAAGTTGGTACATCATATTTTGACATCATCAGCCGATTCGGGTTAGTAGTTTGGTGTTGACAGGTGCTTCGAAGAATGGAAGAAGTGCTAACTGAAGTGCGTTATATCTGAGAGGGATTTCTTCGGAGGAAACAAAAAGGATAATGATGATAAATTCTTTTCAAAAAAATTAACTATTCACATTTTCTTTTAGACAGACCTCGTACGTCCAAATTTTCGCTGAAGATAATTTATTTCACTCCGCTTTATAGATACAGTCCTCGATTGGAGGTCCCCGAATCTTTAATTAATTCTCAGTTTCAACATGGAATAAAATAAACATTTAATCGATAAAGTTATCATCTTAGCTAGTTACTACTGTAAAATACCAGAACATAACACTATGGGTTGCATAATTATAGTTTCCAATAAATATGGTGCAATATATTGTATTATGTCATGTTTATCCACCTGTACAATACGATCGCAGCTTCCAGAAGCAGTGGCGTAGATACAATTAGTTTTGAAGGTTATGAACTGATTAACGGAAATGATTTCGGCTTCAATCTATACATAAGGTTCTAGTTATATTCCGCTAAGGCAATTAGAAAAAACCATGATGATAATGAACATACATGGTTGTTTCTGAATTGATGCTAAACTAAACCTAGGTAATTCCTCAGATCATTTTATCATCAATTCAGAAATAGTCTATATGAATGGAAAATACAAATCAGATTCGATATTTCAGTTCGTAACACAGAAGGTAAACCCAATCATTGTAGTAATTCTTCAAATAACGGGGATTTACTGAATATAATATGTTTTTCTGGGTCATCATTCATAGTTATATTATTTTATGAATCCACTTTTACGTCTTTTACATTCCCTAATGTCTTAATTGCAGAATATAATGTTAATTTCAATAATTATTGTACACAGTAAAATACAATTAAGACATGCATTTCCTGGTTAGTTTCACGGAGTTCGAAGCAGCCGTTGTTTAATTATCTAAATCTCAATTTAAGAATTTGCAGGAGACAATTGCATTGTTACCTGTGAATTATTTATGTCCCTATAAATAATATGGTGAAAATTAGATACCATAGACTTGCTTCAAGAGAAACGAAAAGTTTGCTACCATTTGGTATTGTATTTCGTATTCGTTGTAGAAATAACTTTTTTTGTCAGTTCTTCGTTTTTAAAATTACCAGACACCGGTTATAACATGACAACAGTTGTAAAAAAACGTTCCTTACGCATAGCCACAAAAATTTTGGTATTTGAAGATGTGCTTAAATGATTTGAAACAGGAATGTGCATTATACTTTGTCTACGACCGCTCTCATTATAATAAAAACTGAAGATTCCATTGAAAGAATTGGCGACAAAAAACATATCATCAAAATTTAATCGGTTTTAGATTTTACTGTTAAATTCTACCGCAAATATCATCTTATTGGTTATAAACTGGGCGATTTATTCTAAGAGTGCTACCGTATTACTAGTTTATCGTGCTCTCTCTTTACGGTAAAGTTCAATCTTCGATCATATTTTGCATAAAAATTGGATAGAATTAATCTGGACATCGTTTACTTTCAACAAGACGGCGTTACGTGCCACAAAAGCAACGAAATCATTGATCTTTTGCGGGAAAAGTTACCGGACCGTGTCTCTCGAAGAAGTGATCACATTTGGCCACCGAGATCTTGTGATTTAACACCTTGCCAATTCTTCCTTTGGGGCCACGTGAAAGAGAAGGTCTACGCCAATAGCCCAGCGTCGATTCAAGACCTCAAAGATGGAATTGGTGAGGCTATCGAGGACATAGGGCAGCCACTTTGCGATTTGGTTATGGAAAATTTCATTAAAAGGATATGGTCCTGTAATCGTGATCGTGGTGGTCATTTGCCTGATGTTATTTTCGACTATTAACGGCACAGATTCTTCTTTATAATGGAATAAACATCCGATCATTTAAATTGAAAAGTGGCATTTTTCTTTGAATGTTAAAATAACACCTCTTATTGGAAAAATATTTATCATCAAGAACTTCCATAGATAACTATTTCGCCTTGTCGTATATTATTTGTATATTCTAATCAATTTTTAGGCTGACCAGTTTCTTAATCAACTCTTCGGATTTGGCTGCCTTATGTGTAGCTCTTCCCAGCTAACAATATTATATTGGTATGGTGAAAAGCTTACATCTGAAGTAATTACCATCAACTCTTTACTTTTCCTCATGTATTTATAATTATTGTTGCTAGAGCGTGGCGATCTCTGATGCGATATACGAGAGCGATTGGTATGATACTGACCCCCAAATTAAGAAAACAATGCTCATGATGATGAGGAGGTCTCAAAGATGTTTGATATTGACTGTTGGAAAATTCGAGAAGGTAGCACTGAGGACGGTACTGAGGGTAGGTAATCGTAGAGCAGGAGAAATCTTTTCTTCAACTTTAATCTAGACATTGAATAAGTTATTGTAGATTGTTAAAAGGGTTACATTCCACAGCGACATTAAGATCAACTGTGCCGCCCATCATAGCTGTTTTCAAAACTGCACTCTTCAGTTCTAGAGCTTCAATGTCATCCAGTATCTGAGATGACCTCAAGAAAGCTAATTTCCTGTCCAAGTCATTCTTTGCGAAGGCTCGCAATGGCAAGGCATTCTGTAACTAAGTGAACAGGAGTTTACTCCTTGTTCAGTCGTGAATGTTCCCTAGCTCTTGGAGTAAATTGTCCCGATTGCTGGCGCTACCTGCGGCAGCGGAATGAACCCGGTCGGTAAACAAACATCACCATAATTAAGATTTTTTCCAAGTATCCAACTGAGCGATCTGATTCGAAAAGTGAGCAAACTTGAATTATTGATAATTTAAAATTCATCTATTCTCTTCTGATAAGCACCTATTTCAATTACATATATTCTTCTGTTAAAACCAATTGGGTCATTTCGAGTGAAGCGTGTGAGACTCGACCAACTAAGTGATAACCACAAAGCCGGTGCATAAAAGGTTAATCGTCCCTTTTTCCTATCCTTAACGCCTGTTCTGCTACCAGATCAACTCTCGAGGTAAGTGCATACATATTCATTCTGTAAATTGCTCAATCTTGTAATTGTCGTCTGAAATTACAGCTACAGACAGTTGCAACCATTTATTCCCCCTCACAGAATCTACACTCGTCAGTTTCTGTCTAGCAAATTTTTATCATATGCTTCCCAAAGCGACAATGTCGTGTTAGAGAGCCAGTGAGGAGGCATAACTTATTCTTTCTGAGATTCAAATACTTTTTGGACCTGGCAATTTTAAAGTTCCAGAGGAACTCTTTGGACCTATCCATTCCCGTAAGATTCCTACAGAGTGCTTCCCTTTCAGTTTCTTACTTCTGCCTAAACTCTTTATTATAGGTTCGTTTGTCATATTTAACTCTGAGACGCATAAATAGAGAAGTTTCTTTAATGAATTCATTATAACTGTGTGTTCTATTTTCTGTTACTTATTATATTTAATTTTCTATTCATTGTCATATTCTGTTTTCAGTATAACTCTCTTTTCAGATCCTTAAATCAATTTACAGCTGCATGAGTATAATAATCCAACGTCAGTAATCAAAAAGTACACTTCAACACTTTGGTGTCTCATCTATCAATTTGAGAGCTTAAGGTACATAAGCACACACAAAAATTGCACACAACATAAATGTTCATGATTTTATAGTTTGATTGGTTTTATTGTGAAAACACTATTTTCTAGGGAATGGATGTTTTTGGTATACTGTAATTTCAGTGATTTTCCAATATTATTACTTGTATAAGTATTTTCATTTGTTTCCAATTCAAAGGAGAAAACTTCAAAAATTGTTTCAGGGAAACAAGAACATTTTTTACCAACGCGACTAACTTAAAGACAAAGAAAACCTTATGTATACTTCATATTTGTCGTAAATCTTGGAAAATATTATATTATTATAAGCTTGGTTTCTACTTTGTTGGTCATTGATCGCGTTTGACTGAAATTTGAATGAATTTAGACATTTTAAGCTTGTCAAATAAATCTTGTTTCATTTTAATGCTTCGAATTTTTCGAACTAACACCAAAACCCTATGACAAAAGATGGGGCAAGAGTCAAAGAACGTCTTATATCCTTATTCTCAGGAGCAGCTGCTGGTTTTGTTGAAGTATGTATAATGCACCCACTCGATCTTGTCAAAACAAGACTACAACTCCAAAGCAAAAAGCATTCTTCGGAGAAGTCAGAATACTATACAGGAGTAGCAGATTGCATGAAGAAAATGTACAAAAATGAAGGTTTACCGTCATTTTGGAAAGGTATTCTCCCACCAATTGTTGTAGAAACTCCCAAGAGAGCAATAAAATTCTTCACATTCGACGAGTACAAAAGGGTGTTCATGTTCGGCCAGCCAAAAGCCAATCCTTTGACATATTCACTAGCCGGAGCATGCGCAGGAGCTACTGAATGTTTCTTAGTCACTCCTTTCGAAGTGGTAAAGGTACAACTTCAAGCGAACAGGGCTAAAATGACTCATGTTCCTTCTTCAATTCAACTGGCGAAGGAAATATATGCAAAGAATGGTTTAGGGCGTAATGGTTTATATAAGGGTTTGTCGTCAACTCTTATGAGAGGCGCTGTATTCAACTTAGTATATTTCGGATTTTACCATACCATCAGGGATTTATCATCGTCGCGCAAAGAAAAAGTAGGATTTTTTGAAAAACTATGTGTAGGATTTATTGCAGGCTCACTTGCCTCTGTTGCCAATATTCCATTCGATGTAGCGAAATCTAGGATACAGGGGCCTCAACCAGAACCTGGCAAAGTGAAATATGAGGGGTGCGTGAATACTCTATTACTTATCTATAAGGAAGAAGGGTGGAGAGCACTTTACAAAGGGTTAGTTCCTAAGATTATTCGGTTGGGACCTGGTGGGGCAATCATGTTCTTGGTGAACGAGTATGTTGGTGAATTCTTGATGAAATATGTTTAGCGATGAAAAGGAATCATAAAAAATCCCATTGACTGTGGCAAATGTTTTTCTCTTTTCTTCATTGTAGTATTTACGATGTAGTATGTCATAATTTTGGTATAGGACATGTGAAGCAGATAATATGTTATATATTTTTAGAATTTAGTAATATAAAAAACTCATCATTGTCTTTAAATCTTTCTATTGAATTCATACCTTATTTCTAATGAGATATATGAAATCACTGTCAATTCCGAAATTGTTAATCAATGGTTTTAAGGGTTTCAGTATAGGTAAAACAAGCAAACTTTTCATACATTGATTTTATTGAAACAATAATGCGATAACCTATTTTGAAATGTTAGTGGAAACATGTAGAAAATAAATGAAGATCTCACATTATGGGTAGATATGGACAAATCTAAATATTCTCTGATTTTCCAAAAATTTGGAATAACAACATGATACTGTTCATTTTATACCCAGAATTCATTAGCAAAAATATAATAAGTTAACATAAAAACGGATGAAAACAGTTTATAAAAATAAATTAAGATCGTCCTGGTTGGTGAAATTTCATCAATATCATCAATCTCCAATAAAATTGTCATGGTATAAAAACAGAACAAAAATAGATCAAGCGTAACATACTTCATATCAATAAATACATTTATCAACAATATTCAACAATTCATTTTCTCAACTAAATACTATATAGGAGGATTTAGGCGTATATCAGAAATGCATATAGGCAATTTAAATAGTTGATAATCTCTTTTTGAGCATGAAATTTGGCAAGATGAAAAAGCGGCTCATTAAAATTGTGCCACACGGATATAATGCTTATCATTGAAAAACTTTAATTTTCTTTAAACTTCTTCATTTAAAACAAGATTTATTCATATTGTCAAATTGTCCAAATAACAGAATAAATGAAAACAAGATTTCAATCAACTTTGATGAAATATTTATAATACAAGTACAGAAACTATTGATATTCTTCCACAAGTTCTTAAATGGGAGAGTGTTGGAATTAACCTTCTGTACTGACATTATACATTAATTTACCTAATTCTTCCATTTTTATTAAAATTAATGGGAAATTTTAGTGATTTTTGCATCGAAAATGTAGGTTGGCAGAATTGTTTTTTGTTTCACTGAATTGACAAATAACAGAAGAATCAGTGAACAGTGTACCAACACATGAAGTAAAGTTAGTAGGGCTGATTTGCACAGAATTAGAGAAAATTATTTTCAACATGTGATATTAGAAGATATCTAGATGAAGCTTTTAAGCAAACACAATTTTTATAAATATTCCCGGATGTTAGTTTAAGAGTTCTGTTGTACTCCACGAATTACAATAAAATTTTATTCCAAAAGAGTGAAGAAAATGTACAGTTCCAAGATACCACTGACGAATTTCAAAAATTCATTCTCCAAATAGAAGTTCTTACGGAAAGACCGTGTGTTTTTCCTAATCCACATAAACAATGATGAATATTTTTCAGAAGACAGCGGTTACCATGGAGAGATTAAACATCCAGAATTGTTCAAACTATAACTATCTTCTGATATTTACCTCATTTAGACATGGATAGTCAGCTACATCCTTCCATTAAATCACTTATCCTCTATTAAGCCTAGTTTACACATATAACTTGTTAGTATTATAGTACATGTTCACTAAAAACTACTATCACAATGAATAAACAGCAAACATTCACAAGATAATCCCTAACTACGTTTTTTTCACTTACACATTAAACTCCAAAAACAAGACGACACACATCGTCATAATATTTGATTGTCAAATGAGTATTTCAAACCTTATAATCTTATAGGGGGTGTTCCACTCTTCACAATTGTGTTAGTATGACACAAGAAAGATAGATTTCTGCATAATACTATCAGGAAATATGAAGTGGTCCAGTTAGTGATGTTGAATACTAATTTTAGAGTGCCTATAACATGGTGTGTCTGATTAAGGTTTATCTATTTTACCCAATTTTTGTATGATTCAAAAATGGTGTACTTCCTGGACCCATAGACCCTGTTTCACCACTTAATGTTGAAGCAGCTTATAGCTATCAAGTAGATATCATGAAATGAATATATCTTTATTCATTAAAATTGAAGCCTTTCAAATTTTTCAGTTAGAAGGATATTTTGTCCTTTTCAAGAATGTATGATATTCCACATAAAAATCTGAAATTATTTTAATGCAATGAAGTTATTCCAACAATATCTATCAAATAGCTATCAGTAATTCAATCAGCAAGTAGTGAAACAGGTAACAGCCTATCTAACAGATATCTACTAAAAAATTCCCATATGATAAAAATGGTTCAAAAACTGTTTTTTAATAACATCAAAACTAGTGAAAATGGGTTTCAATAGATAGGGGTCACTCAGGTACAGCATACAGGCAACTAAAATTGAGTTTAACAAAATTGTTTAAACTGGAATAGAGAAAAAAACTTTAAAAATGTTAACCAAACGTTTAACGAGTGTTCAATGAGTATATGGGGGAAAACCATTTGCGATTTTCGGAAATAATAGCTATACTTCAAGTACAAACTTTTTACAGTTCCAAATAGGCAATATAATTATTTATATCCTGAAGTTTTTCTATATTCTTATCGAACAAACGTAATAATGCATTGACACAAACTTTTATTCAATATTTTGCATCAAGAGTTAAAGATTTCGTTGAATATTGAAGATACAATATTTAAGAACACCCCTCACAGTTGAATGAAAACACATCTAAATATTTTTGATAACAATCTGCACCATATTGAAAAATATATCTTACTCCTTGTCCTCGAAATATTATATCTGCTTCATTTCAAATTGTAAGCACCTATTTAATCACGTCTAATTTTTTCTAACAAATTATTCATCGATATGGTGTAGATTTCCAAAACCAATTACCACCAAAAAACTAAGAATAAAATAAGTTCGAATAATCCGTGATTAATTCAACATTTAAAATCAGAAAAGCAACAACAGATAAAATAAAATAATTTCACGAAATAATCTCACTAGGTAAAAAAAATAAAGTCCAAACTCAAAAACTTTCGGACTGAATCTAATCATCAATATTTACATAATAATTATTGTAAAAAATGTTTTGATGCTTTTTCATTCGAGCATATTCAAGATGACTAGTAACATAGCACATCGTTAACCTATAACAGAGCCACATGTATGTATAACTTAAAAACGCTTCAACTGGTTTGATTAGTCATTTTTGAAGTGAGGTAGAATAGTTGTGAGAATTTCGAAAGAGTCATGTTTGATTTCGAGTATTTATGAAGGAACCTGAGACATTAAGAGTGTCTTGTTTTACAAAGAATCATCATGAATTTATCCTGAGGAATCCAGATATTGAAATGGTACAGTTAAATCCATAAACATGTTAATTCTTGATCATTCAATTTAAGATGCGCCGAATATCTTAGTACTTTTGCAATATGATTGAAAATATGAAAATATTTTGAATTGCCAAAATAACCACAGCTATTTTTTCAAAACTATATATTTTTTAATGCTGATGGATAAAATATCAATTCGAAACTTTTGCAGAATAATTATTATTCATTGTGCTACGAATTTTCTGTTGGTACCTATGTAACTTTCTGCGCTTGTTAATGTGCAAAACTGTAGTAAATAAAAGTCACGATATGAATAGAATTTTATTTACACCTTTTTTGATAGATTCGAATTTGATGAATTTGAAATAATGGAATGTAGATAAATATCAGGAATGATCTTTTAGTTGATTACGAATAATGAGATTCAAAACGCGAAATTGTTTCAAAAAATTGTAGAAATCTTCATCATTAAACCAATAGCACTGAATTTCAATAGCATACCTTCAAATACACGTGGCTTCAAAATGCAGAAAAAGTTTAATCTTAAAGTAACAAGTATTCAGATTCTTCGACAAGTTTACATCCTAGTTCTCAACAACAGTAGAGATCAAAATTTACAAAGTACAATATACTATGAGAGGAAGTACTGTTTCGTAGTCGTCAGACCAGTACTTCTGATGGTATAATACAACTTAAACTTACAGTTTTAATAAGTAACACCAATATCTACTTTTATATTGCTTTAACCTACTTTTCGTATTCCATATCAATACTGAAATTTCCATGACTTCACGATTCTTACTTCTGTACAAAGAAATTCCGTTCAGTTTTTTTTTGGCATGCAAGACATGCAAGAATCATTCTCGAATGAATCTGAATACTTTACCGGTATATAATTAATTATTTACAGGAGAATTTTAAATTAATTTGTACATTCGATTTGGCTACCTCCACTGGCTTCTCCTTCTAGTCTGGCCAATCTCACTTCAAACTCCCTAGTTAATGCAGCTTTCGCCTGTGAGAAAATAACCAGGTTTCAAAATATGTACCTTCTATGGGTAGAATTTTGAAACACTTTTCCAACACTCTTACTATTCAATTGCTTTTAATTCAAATTATATCTTCAGAACACACAAAGACCCTTCTGGTGGTACAGTCTTCAGTCTTAACTAATTTCGATAGGATTTCAGTATTGCTAGTAACCTAACCACTCTAACAACCACACAAGTCCGTTATTTACAGTGTTGCCTGACGTAAATTTTAGGTTAAAAAGTAAATTCTTCCAATTTCATAGCAAATTATATTATGTGCACCAGAACCTTACCTAACCACTCTAACAACCACAATTTTCGACGTACCCAAGGGCGTTATTCATTTACAGTGTTGCCAGACGTAAATTTTAGGTTAAAAAGTAAATTCTTCCAATTTTATAGCAAATTATATTATGTGCACCAGAACCTTACCTAACCACTCTAACAACCACAATTTTCGACGTACCCAAGGGCGTTATTCATTTACAGTGTTGCCAGACGTAAATTTTAGGTAAAAAAAAATTCTTCCAATTTCATAGCAAATTATAATCAATTTCAAGCGGCTAACCGGTTATTGTTTTGGTTAACCAATTCCATTCAAATTGAATGCAATTGGTTAACCGAAATGATGACCGGTTAGCCGCTTGAAATTGATTTATATTATGTGCGCCAAAACCTGACCTAACCACTTTAACAACCACAATTTTCGACGTACCCAAGGCCGTTATTCATTTACAGTGTTGCCAGACGTAAATTTTAGGTTAAAAAGTAAATTCTTCCAATTTCATAGCAAATTATATTATGTGCGCCAAAACCTAACCTAACCTAACCACTCTAAGAAGCACAATTTTCGACGTACCCAAGGCCGTTATTCATTTACAGTGTTGCCAGACGTAAATTTTAGGTTGAAAAGAAAATGATTCCAATTTCATAGCAAAATATATTATGTGCGCCAAAAAGCTTCGTTGTTTGTCAATAGATGGCTTCAGCAGTGAGTGTTAGTCGATATTGACATATCAAAAACGACATAAACCAAGCAGATCCACTCGTATGGAGACATCAAAAAATGATTTGATTCGTGGATAACCTCTCACCGTAACGGTGTTCAAGGTATTCGAGATGTATCAGAAAAATATGGTAAGAAGTTGTAGTTAACAATGGACGATACTAAGAAAAGGTTTAAAGCGTAACAATGGACGATACTTTGACTGCCTCATTTGTAACCATTTTTCCACGATAAAGTTGCATTTTCTTGAAAAAAACAACAAGAACTCGATTTCGACGTCATGAATAAAGATGAATTGATAACCGGCAAATGAAATTCAGTTAACCGCATCTGATAAAATGTACTTACCTTGGATCTATAATCATTTAAAGCCTCCTTAACACTTTCATGCTGCCTTGTCAGATCATCTTGTTTTTCGTTAAATTGCTGCGTGAGTTTTTCTCTTTCAGACACACCCCTATCAACAACGGCAGATACCACTTCTTTTTTAATCCTAGTGAACTGCTCCTTGTTCAGATGTTTTCTAGCTAACGCCTTCACCTCTTCTCGATGGTCAGCTTGCAGTTTTCTCATCAACTCTGTTGTGTCTCTTTGGTATTGTTCCTAGAAAAAAAAAATAGGTTGATAATATTTAATAGATATCTAGAGGTTTCAGGAACATATTTCTCTTATTTATTACCCAATATTTAAAATAAAGAAACCCGAAAATGCACCCATAATTGAATCGTGAAAAACAATTACAGCGTTGCCAATTCTTCATCTCTGTATATCTAATTCATAGCAATGAAGTCACTTTCAGCTCTATTGTGCTTGCACCAATTTCCACTTTTTGTCTACAGAATTGATTATTTTTGAGCTTTCAATCGATTTAAGTGAATATTTGTTGTTTTATGCGAGCTCTCTTACCTTGAGTATTTTCACTTGGTTGCCCTGCGATACTTTCATCACCTTCTCGAGAGTGTTGAAGATTATCTCATGGTATTTTTCCCTGAGCTCTCTTTCTTGTAACATGTAATCTTTATTAATAGCCAGAAGACGTTCAGACTGACTCCTCGGAAGATGTACAGGTCTTTCTTCTTCAACTGTTTCTGGGGCGTCAGCAACATCAGTCAAAGGTTCTATACTTGGTGATTCGGTGGAGAAAACTCCACTTATTCTGAAAAGAAGATTAATTTCAAATACTTATGATTTGAAGGATTTAACTATCTTGTTCGAAAACTTTTACATATTTCTTTTTCATGGTTTCGCATATTATAGGTACTTACATATTTTTACTAGACAACCTCTTCACTAATTTCATATTGATCAATTTGGGTTTTTTCTCTCCGCAATCGCTTGATTTTTGAGTTTGGAAAGTTGATTTTTTCTTGGCGTGTTTTTTCCTGAGGGCGTCCAGTTTCTTCTCAAGCTCTAGTTTTTTCTCTTTGACCAATTTGTTCTCCATCAATTTCTCGAGAGGTTCAGCTACCATCTGCTCCGCTGGTTCTTGGATTTGTTTGATTTCTGTGGTCTTGGGCAGTGAGTTCGTGTTAACCGTAGTTTCAATGGCTAGATCTGCGCTACAGGTAGCTGGTAGGTTGGTTGATTCAATATCGTTTGGTACTTCCATTGACTGAGAGCCAGCTTGAGAAAAAAGAGAAAAAAATTTCAGCATCTACTGAGTGTATTATAGGAACAAGCGAGCAAAAATAGCTTATTACTATGACATGAACTTAAACTCGATGCTGTGAGAGAAGAAAAATTGGAAAAGGAATAAAAACGCTACCCAAGATTCCAAAGTGAATACCTTCAAATGGTATACAGATGGTTCTAAAACCTAGAAAGGTGCCGGCATACGGCCTAGAACCAAGTGTTAAATATCGTTGGCATCCAAGTGTTCTGAGTGTTTTTTAGGCAGAAACACATGTAATTGAAAGATAGATAGCAATCTGGAAAGAAATTATCAAGGGTGTGACAAAGTGATTCATTCTGATAGTCAAGCTCCTTTTAAAGCACTGAACTCATATGTCATCGACTCAAAGCTAATAAATGTGTCGGAGAAAACCCAAAGCAAGTATTCAGGAACAACAAGGTATCTTCAGTATGGGTTCCTGGTCACACAAAAATGTAAGGAAATGAAGAGGATAACACACCAGTTAGAAAGTATGCGCTAACGCCACTGGGCCACAACCAATCTGTGGTATAGGTAAATGCACTCAGAAGAAAGAGTTCTTGGAGAAGGAAGAAACTGAAAGAGATGCACTCCCGGGAATAGATCTTCCAAGAAATTTAAAAAAACTTCAAAATTGTAAAGTCTAGAAAGTACTCGGATTTCAGCGAGAAGAAGTTACGCTTCCTCACTGGCTTTCTAACAGGCCTTTGTTATAGTTATAGTTCAAAAGGGGGTTATAGCTCACTGCGGCCTCAAGGTCTATTGTGCCTCCATACAGAGCTGTTCTGACCACATCTTTCACAGCTCGCCTTCCAGTTCCAGAGATCTGATGAAATCCAGTATCTGTGAAGGCTTCAAAGAGGCTAGTTCCTCACTCTTACAAGTTTCTCGCCTAAGGCATTCTTTCCTTAGGCTCGCAATGCCGAAGCATTCCGTGACTAGGTAAATGGGGGTTTTCTTCCCTCCCCACAGAACCTACACTCGTCAGTGTCCGACAATCCCATCCTCAACAGGTGCTTCCTAAGGCGACAGTGTCCTGTTTCTTACCAAGATCCGTATATCTTTTGGATCTTAGTGGAATGATTCATACCTGGGAGTTATTCCCCCTCGGCTTTCTCCTTCTCCAGAAACTCCTTCTTATAGGTACATTTACCTATACACCAGAAGGGTTCTGGGACAATGAGTGTCATTCGTGCGCCCTCTTTGGCAAGTGTATTGGCCTGTTCGTTTCCTTTGATTCCCGAATGGCCGGGAACCCAAGTTAAAAAGAACTTATTTTTCTTGCCTGAATCATTGAGTTTGTCCTGGCACTCCCAGATCATTTTTGAGTCGATGATATAGGAGGTCAGAGATTTAATAGCAGCTTGACTATCTGAGTGTATGGATACATCGCACTTTTGACAGTTTCTTTCCAGATTTATATCTAGACATCTTTCAATAGCTAAGATTTCCGCTTGAAAGACGCTCATACATGAGCCTAGCGACAGTGCACACTTGGTTCTTGCCACGTATATCCCAGCGCCAGCTTCTGTAGAGGTTATGGAACAGGTTTTAGGAAGAATTGGCTCAACAGAATTTGACGAGTGGAGATTCTGTGGCCTCTTAAAAGCTCCCCAAAGGGAAGGGCGAACTGTAGGGTAGTTGCGAAGACAGCTCTGATGGGAGCCATAATAGCCCTTAAGCTATCAATCAGTCGAATGTAACCCTCTAAGTCTAAATTAATGTACAACGGTCACCACAAGTCATTGAACAAAATGTGTGTTTCAAATTTCTATAATCGCAAAGGGTTTTCCAATAAGAGGTGATATTTTGAATAGCCGGCTATTTCGGTAGATGTCACGTTTGAAGCTGTCATGTTCTAACATTTGACAAGTAGAAACTACGCCATTAATAAAAATGGAACGATAAACGCCTCAAGAACGCATTGAAATTATTGAAATTTACTATAAAAATAGTGAAAATTCAACAGAGGCGGTTCGTAAAACTCAAACATTTCAATGTCGTCGTGAATAAAGAAATTGGTGAAAAAATTCAAGCTGATGGGGGGACAAGTTAGTGATGTGAAGAATAAAATCCGTGCACGTCGTCGAGAACAGCCGAGAATATTGCTGCTGTAGCCGAAAGTGTTGAAGAAAACCCAGGTTTGTCCAATCCGTTGTCGTGCTTTGGAATAAGGCATTCCACAAACGTCATTACACCGTATTTTGCATGAAGATTTGGGTTTTGAGCAGGCACGTAGCTAGGGGGGGGGTTAAGGGGCTGAAGCCCCCCCCCCCGAAATTATTAAAATGTCAATAAGCATGTGTTCAGTTATACGTTGTGGCAATCATGAATTATTATTGTACTCAAGTTAGCCCCTCCCCCCGAAAAAATTGTTAAAAATTCCTGGCTACGGGCCTGGTCTTAAGGCTTATAATGTTCAATTAACACAAGAACTCAAGCCGGCCCATCATCAACAACGTCGTGTCTTTGCTGATTGGGTCGTTGAAATGTATGAAAATGATCCGGAATCACAATTGGCCACCGAGATCTTGTTATTCAACACCATGCGACTTCTTCCTTTGGGGCCAGGTGAAAGAGATGAAGGTCTACGCCAATAGCCCAGCATCGATTCAAGACCTCAAAAATGGAATTCGTGAGGCTATCGAGGACATAGGGCAACCACTTTGCGATTTGGTTATGGAAATTTTCATCAAAGGTTATGGTCCTGTACGCGTGGTCGTGTTTGCCTGATGTTATTTTCCACTATTAACGGCATAGCTTCTTCTTTATAATGAAATAAACATCCGATCATTTACATTTAAAAATGGCTTTTTCTATCAATATCAAATAACACCTCTTATTGGAAAACCCTTCATAATCTTATAATCATAATTAGTCAATTCAGATATGATGACTTACTTGGTATTGAATATCGTTGCACTGGACTACCATTCGTTGCTTGCTCTTTCGTAACTTTACCAGAGGCACACTTCTTCTGACTATCTTTACCGTCGCCCTCTATCGGCTCCATGTCTTCCGTGAGAACGGCAAGTTGTTGGGCCCTCTTCTCCAGCTCACTCTGATATTTGATCGGATTGGCTAAAGCCTCCGCAAAATCTGACAGACCGTCAGGTACGTAATCTTTGACGACCACGTGGACAAAAAGGGTTGACAGTGGTAGGGGTTGTCCGATTTCATTTCTCAAGTTGATATGCCTGTAGCCAGGGCAGAGACCCACCACTGGCAGGATGCGATGGCCGATGAACTTTCCGGATTCTTCGTAGACCACTATTCTTAGTGAAGCCAGTTCTGGCAGTACCACCTTGAAAAAAATACTTCTTCATCTTCAGGAGAATATGAAGACTCATTTCTACTGTGGAAACGGTAAAGAATCGGAATTTTGAGATAGTGTTTAAAAAAAAATTGGCCTTCTGCATTTGTAGTGAAAATAAATATCAAGAGTATTGTCGTATGATGAAATAATATGTTTTTGATCCTATTCGTATTTTTTTGAAGAAATAAATTGGAAAAAAGTGGTATGAACCTAATGAATAGCATCCTGAGTGTGATGAATTGCCCTATAACGATAAAGAACATAGATAGGCCCTGCCAAATATAAACATCATCCTGCTGTTTATAAACATTGACCTAATTTAAGGTATTCTTTTGTTGTGATTCTTAAGATATTTGCGGCAGTTTTCATGGTTCTACATTTCAATGTGCTTTGCAGTGAAATTGAAGTTCTTTTACTTCAGATGAATGCAGACTCTGGATTTCGAACATGTCAACTTTCAAAACAAATGCTTTGTATATCTGATCATCGAATAAATTCCATCGATATCGCGCATGGGGCATATCTATGTTCTTTATTGATCTGAGTGTATTGCGAAATACTCTGAGAAGGAAGTAAACATGAGGCATTTTTGGATACTTACTCGGGTTAACTCAATCCCTAACCTTCGCGTTCGTTTACCTAACCTGAACATCCAACCCGTATTCGAAAAGTAGGGTGCTATCAACTAGATCAATGACTCAGATTGATCTATCGTAACACTACAGGAAAGCAGGGTCGTAGAGTCACCGCATGCGCACTGCAGTTCAATTTTTAATTGAAAAAGGCGGAAATAAGTATTCTACTCTCTTATTTCATATATTCTATTCCTAAAATTTATGGGAAAAGAAGATAATTTGGCTCAGTGTAAAATGTGTGGTTCCATGAGTCAAGAAAATAATGTGGAACAACTTCTTCATAACTTTGTATGCAGATCTTTCTGCGTTAAAGCTAAAACCTTCTTTACTTCTTTAATATAAGTATTCAAAGATAACATAGAACATGCGAGGGCACACCAGAAATTATGAGAAAGATTTTACAGAAGCCAATGAATCCAAGCAAAGCTAGAGACAATCAGTAAATAAACTGGAATTGAAAAAATAAATTCTCTACTTCTTTGACATGGGTACTCAAAAATAACATTAAACATGGAAGGGCACACCGGAAATTATAAGAAATATTTTATAAAAGCCAATAAATGCAAGTAAAGCTAGAGACAATCCGAAAATAAACTGGGACTGAAAAAATAATCCATAAATATTTGGTTATGTTATTGATACGACTGTCACTTCAAATCCTAACCTGATGTGTTCGTAAACTTAGAACCCGGGTTCATTATCCGGGTAGATCCGTCACGTGACCCAATGGATCGAGTTAATAACCCTGAGTAAGTTTCTGAAAACGCCTATGGAGATGCCCCTAAGCGTGAATAGTAGGCTGCATTGTAATCAACCAAGCTCTAGAGTGAGATGGAAAGCATTTGACTGCCACACTGAGGTGAAGTGAACAATAGGTTTGACTTTTATTTCTACCATTTCTGAATATAATACAACATTTTCGTAAGTTTGCCATAACTATATTACCGAAATACTCTTAAGCAACAATAAACTGCCACCAAACCAGTAAAATAATTCAGCTTATGAACGTCAAATCAAGACGGAAATGTAAACACGACGCATCCAATAACTCAACAGTAACAGAACGATGTTTCCAAACTGACAGAATGGTCAGTCAGAGTCTGGCCGTTAGATTTACTTTTTACTCTGAGCCGAATCATCAGTGGCGGAGACGGATAAGTTTTTTAGGAAGGTTAGGATTTTGTGACACGAAAACCGCAAGAAAAAAAGAGTTCATGCAGAAAAAATTAGATTGGCAAACACCGATAGAGTACCAGACGTCTTTGTACTTGAAGAAAAATTTCTTCAGCTTCTACATTTAGAACAACTTATTTTCTTCTAATGGCTGTAACAACGCTACGCTCAGTAAACCCATCAAATATTATTAGTGAGCTATTCTGGATTATGCAGGACCAGCGTGGTGGCCTTCATCTCGAGCGGACGCAGCTCTTCTGGAGTCGGTTCAACGGTGGGTAAATCGATTTCCTTATGGACCCATTAGAAATTCTTACGAAGAAAGACTGCAACTCTTCAGTTTGCCAAGCTTTGAAGGCAGGAGAACAAGGGGCGATATCATTTTTGCCTTCAAAGCCCTTCGAAATCATTTTGGTGACGATATCCGTCGCTTGTTTTCCAGAAACCACAATCACCTTAGGGGCCATTAGCCCCGTTTACACGTACACTTCGAACCGACGCTCCTGTAGCGTCGCTCCGATGCGGCACTCCGGAACGGCGTTCCAGGAGCGTGAGGATTGATGCGAGTCGTCAAATAGAGCAACACTTTTGGATCGCGCATCGATGCGGCAGATTTACTGTACGCTCCAAAACTCTCCGTGTGAATGCAAAATACAACAGTTTTTGGAGCGAAGCGTGGAATTTCCGTTGAGGCGGACACTCCACTTTCCTTGCTCTCTTATAAATACCAGTCAGTTGAATCGAATACCCGTAAGTGGACAGTGTAGTGAACATGAATTCGAGAAAAAGGAAGGCTATTGCATGTTTAAGGGCCCCACTCACTTCGTTCTTCTGCGCCGTTTTTACCCGACGGTTAAAAACGTCATGAAAATCAGGCCTCGTCTGAAATTTGTAACGTCGGGTAAGTGCGCCGTTTTTAGCCCATACACTTCGTTTTTGCGGCAGTTTTACCCGACCGTTTTTAAACCGTCGGGTAAAAACGTCATGAAAATCAGGCCTCGTCTGAAATTTGTAACGTCGGGTAAGTGCGCCGTTTTTAGCCCATACACTTCGTTTTTGCGGCAGTTTTAACCCGACCGTTTTTAAACCGTCGGGTAAAAACGGCGTAGAAGAACGAAGTGAGTGGGGCCCATTAGAGCTGTATGTCATCAATGAAGATGAGAAGAAAACTTCTCGGAAAATTTGTGTTAAGCAGTGGAGGTTGAATAGAGAGCGTTTTGGTCATATGCCTCTATTGAGGGAACTCAGGGAAAATTATCCAGAGGACTACAGAAATAACTTAAGAATGGATGACATTACTTTTTATTTTCCATAAACAGGGAAAGCTTCTTTCTGTACATGTTTATAAATAATTTTAAATTATCCCTATTCCACAATGTGTTGTAGGTACTGGTGAAAATGAGCAGAATTCAAGTTTATAAACATTTCCAACTGCGAAAATTCGAGAGAACGATAAGCATCTACTGCTACATATCTCGGTAGATCGGAGTGTGCGTGTGAATACGACGTTAAAATCACAAACCAGCACATCTGGCACGTCGCATCAAATCGACGCTTTTGGACTCACGATGGTCTAGCATTCACACGCATAAGATTGGAGTTAAGGAATGAAGCGAACGCTCCAAAACTGCCAGAAAAACTGTTCGTGTAAACGGGCCTATTCACTTAAGCTTAGGAGAGAACAGTTCCGCACGCCTCAGAGACAGCAGTTCCTCAAAAATAGGGTGTTCCAGTTATGTACTACCGAGTGATCTTGTAGATACATCCTCCACCATCACCTTCAAGAATGGATATGACCGATGGATACCCCAAACTCGAGAATAATACGTCCTAATTTTTTTCTTATTGTAAATCATAGTTTTTATTTCGAGTTGTATTTACATAGGTTTCGAATGTTATTTTTTTAAGTTTGAGTTTATAGGTATTTTTACCCCCCTACTTATTGAAACTACTTATTGAAACAATAATAATAAAATAATAATATTAACTCAGTTTTTGGTCATAGGTATTTTCAAAGTTACAATCACTAACCTTTTTGAAGACGAACGGTTCCTCATCGTATATCGGATTAATTCCATTGTTAGGTACCGTTTTCGTCCTGAACCGTTTCCTGACGGTATCAGCTGGAAGCCCGTACATCTCCGCCTCGACGTAAGTACCAATTCTCTTATCAGATAAAAATTGTCCAGATATCACAGTTATTATTACAGTACCCGCAATGATTCCGTCCACAGTCGACTCGGCGAACAGGTTGAACCTCCGGTCGGTCCTCCTCATGAATTCTGGTTTCAAAAGGTAGCCGCACCTAAAATTGTACTCGAACACGCCGACGTTTAGCTGCATTGCCAGATCGAGCGTTTGGTAGTTGAGAGCCACCAGCTGACAACCCGCGTTCCAGAACAACTGAGGCACGAAATTCGAGGAGTCGAAGCGGGTTCCCACAGGATAAACCCTGCTCAGTTGGTGCTTGTTATAGTTGACGAACTGCACTGGGTATTCCTTGAGCAGGGAGGTCGCTTGTTTTTCGTCGAATGAGGACATTTCGTAGCACCGGTTCTTCTCTGAAAAGATCGAAAGATAAATATTTGAATTTCGGTGACCAGCAGATATCGACCAGATTTTGGAGTCATTGTATTCGTTGAGTCTTCCTGAACATCATTAGTGAAACCAACAGGTGGCGGTCTGTCTTAGTTTAAAAAATATGGACCTCCAAAGTTCAAAAAATGTTACAGCGTCACGTCACTTTTTTCACTGTAAAAACACAAATTCACTTCTCCAATTTAATCCATAAATCACCTTCGAACATTCAAATAACTATTCGATTATTTTCATTCCAGGTATATTCAATAATTAATCGAAATTCTAGAGGCACCACATATCCACAAACTTTAAGGAAAGTCACCGTTTTTAATGGTAGATTTGGCACTGCCGCAGATTCATTCACGCGAATATGATACGATGCCTTCCCGTAAATCCCGCCATCATTTGATATGTCACTCGCCGAACGACGGAGCAGTGGTGCCAAACTCACCATGAAGAACGGCGGACTTTCCCTAGAATTTGTGGATGTGTGGTACCTCTAGAATGTCGATGTTCCTGCATTAATTATTGAATATACCTGACATGAACTTAATCGAATAGTTATTTGAAAGTTCGAAGGTGATTTATAGATTAAATTGGAGCAGTAAATTTGTGGTTTTGTAGTAAAAAAAAGCGACGTGAAGATGGAACATTTTTGGAATTTTGGGGGTTCATATTTTCCAAACTAAGACAGACCGCCACCTGTTGGTTTCACTAATGTTGTTCAGGAAAACTCAATAAATACAATGACACCAAAATCTGGTCGATATCTGCTGGTCACCGAAATTCGATATTTATCAAAAACAATACAGTATTAATTCTGATAAGGTAGATGACGAAGTGGCCACGTTGCCATTTCATCAAACCTATCAAGGAACGTTCTTAGATGACGTAATTTATATTTTGTTCGCCCATAAAATGAATTGAATTCTTTTACTCACTTTTTGCATTTTCGAAGCTGGAAAAATGTACAGGTTGTACGTAATTGACTAGAGCCGATATTTCTGCACCTGCTTCTGTTTCACTAGCCTTCTTGCCCACTTCTTCCTTGATTTCGGTTGGTTCAATTGGTTCGTTCACAGATTCGTTCTCTTCTTCACTGGAGCTAGCCTCATCTTCTGTACCTGTTGATTCTTTAGAGCTCTAGGAAATATCGAAATACATAAGCAATAACTTCATCGATGAAAAAAACAAGGAAATCAACACAAAGTTTCTCTACTTATGAAACTTCAGAGAACGAAAAAATGTATAGGTTATTCAGAAATCTTTTTTAGAGGGAAATAAGTGTAAAATGCCTCACCTGCCGAGTTTGCAATGGAGGATGCCTTGTTGCCAAACCATTTCCTGTTGCTTCAATCTCAGCGTTAGCTGGTGGGGTTTCTTGAGGAGGAGACTGAACTTCCGGTGTGTTCTTTTTGTGATGATGGTGGTGATGTTTCTTCTTGTTTTTTATGATGATTTTTCTTTTTAAAGCTGATGGAGGTGGAAGAGGTACTCCTGTACGAATTAAAATAAATGTAATCGGATATATTGCCAACATTTGTTGTAACAACCTTTAAAAAACTAATAATAAGATATTGAAGAAACTAATAAACATTGAAATAACAACATACAAGCTTAAAATTGTGAATATACCTGAGAAAATTGATAACTTGTCAAATGATTTAGTTTTGTGAACTTTTGCCAATATCATAATACTTTACCTGGCTCTATTTTATAAGCATCTATAGGAGAATCCAAGAGCATGTCCCCAAAAATCTCCCTGCAATAGTTGGCAATTTTGGCTTGTAACTTCGGATTGCAATGGTTCTCAAAGGAAAGTATCACAGGGTAATCTGATGTTTTAAATGCACTTTCTGCTATAGCTTCCAGTACCTCTTTGGCTGAAATTTCTGGTACGAAGGTGTAACCATGGACAATGACTGGTTCGTCTGTTCTGCCTTTCCATAAATCCAGTTCAACACAGCTGATGGTGAGAAGAACAAGAATGAGTGCTGAGAGTTTTTGCATTTTATATGTAGTCGTGTTAACAGACCAATAGTCAAGAGCCTACGACAAGTGTCTGGCAATGAACGAAGGAATTCATTATATTTTTACAAAGAAAATTATAAAAACTGGCTATAATACTAAACTCTTTTCCAATAAAAGGTGTTATTTTGATATTCAAAGAGAAATGCCATTTTTCAATATAAATGATAGGATGTTTATTTCATTATAAAGAAGAAGCTATGCCGTTAATAGTGGAAAGTAACATCAGGCAAATGACCACCACGACTACGCTTACAGGACCATATCCTTTTAATGAAATTGTCCATAACCAAATCGCAAAGTGGCTGCCCTATGTCCTCGATAGCATCACGAATTCCATCTTTGAGGTCTTGAATCGACGCTGAGCTTTTGGCGTAGACCTTCTCTTTCACGTGGTCCCAAAGGAAGAAGTCGCAAGGTGTTAAATCACAAGATCTCAGTGGCCAATTGTGATCACCTCTTCGAGAGATAACACGGTCCGGAAACTTTTCCCTCGAAAGATCAATGGTTTCGTCGTCCAGAACAAAGCTATCCAATTTCGGCCATAAAAAATCATTAACCATCTCTCGATAGCACAATCCATTCACCGTAACTGTTGCTTCAGCCTCATTTTCGAAAAAAAGTAAGGTCCAATGACTCCGCCGGACCATAAACCGCACCAAACAGTCACACTTTGAGGATAGAAAGGCTGTTCAACTATAACTCTTGGGTTTTCCGAGCCCCAGATGCGACAATTTTGCTTGTTGACGAAGCCACGAAGTGGAAATGGGCCTCATCACTCAAGATGATTTTTCGATGGAATTCCTGATCATTTTCATGCATTTCAACGACCCAATCAGCAAAGACGCGATGTTTTTGATGATCGGCCGGATTGAGTTCTTATGTTAACTGAACTTTATAAGCCTTAGGAACCAAATCTTTATGCAAAATACTGGAATGTCTTATTCCAAAGAACGACGAGGAATGGACAAACCTGGGTTTTCTTCAACACTTTAGACTACAGCAGCAATATTCTCGTCTGTTCTTGAGCGACGTTCACGAGTTTTATTCTTCACATCTCTAACTTGTCCCAACAGCTCGAGTTTTTCCACCAATTTCTTCATTGCGGACCGACAAGGTGCTTCACGACGATACAAAAATGTTCGAGTTTTACGAACCGTCTCTGCCAAATTTCACCATATCTATAGTGAATTTTAATTCTTTCATAGCGTTCTTGAAGCGTGTATCGTTCCATTTTTATTAATGGCGTAATTTCTACTTGTCAAATGTCAAAAAATGACAGCTTCAAACGTGACATCTACCGAAATAGCGGTCTATTCAAAATAACACCTCTTATTGGAAAACATTTTATAACGAATTCGAGAGTAAATTTCGTCCTCCTTATTACCTCTTACCGGCTCTCAACTGTGTTGGGGCTAAAGATATTCTATTGTAGGATATCTTTGGTTGGGGCATCCATAGAGAAACTTTCAGCTTTTATAGAGTGAGGAGCGTCGTTCTACTAGTTCGAATCATAGACTAACTAAACGTTAAGTTTGTCTATGGTTCGAATCTAATCAGTTACAACCAAACTAAACAAGAAGCATCAGAAACTTACCGACACCCAGCCAGCAAACTCTGCCTATACATTTCTGTGCTAGACCTCCCAGTAATCTGATGGCCGGTAAGGTAAGTATTATGCGATGAATTGATGAAGTAGTGCGCCATAGTCTGATCCATATCGTCGTTCAGGTCGAACTTTGTGCTAGACATGATGTTGTTATCCTCGGAAAGTAGATACTTCAAGAACCCTTGAAACGAGAGGCAGTTCTTGTTGATATTGTGCTTGTCCTCCTCGTATTGCGAGATTATTTCGTTTGCCCGGTCACTGTTGGCGTAAGGATGAAGGATTTCGTTCAGTCTTGGATCTCTTTGCGTTTTGTTCAGGAAATCGACGAATTGAGATGATGTCAGCTCGCGTCTTGCGTCGGTCCTGTGTGGGATAATGACAAATATGAAAATTTGGGAAAATGACATGAATTGGAGAGAAAATAATATTTGCTGATAAACGTCAACATACACTGCGCAAAAAAATTAACGCACATTCTGAAAATCTCAATTTTAATGAAAGTTAACTCTACATTGACTTTATAACTTATTTTTTATGTCCTCTCGGGAAGGTTTTGAACGAAACAAGACACATTAAATGGAAGAAAAATTCAGGATTTCACCGAATCTTATGTGAAAGAAGAGAAATAAACAACAAAATACTGGAATGCTGATAAGTGATTCAATACTTGGTATTTCCACCCCTTGCGTTAATTACAGCTCGGCAACGACGGTTCATTCTCAAAATGAGTGATGTTAAAATGTTCTGATCTAATCCTTCCCAGATTTCTCTGAGTTGAATTCCTAAGTCATTAAGAGTAGCTGGATGATTTTCTGAACTTCTCAGCCTTCTATTGAGGTTATCCCAAACCTGCTCAATCGGATTGAGATCTGGACTTCTTGTTGGCCATTCCATTCGAGAGACTTCAACCTCTTCAATGTACTACTGAACGATGCGCGCACGATGGGGTCTGGCATTATCGTCCATAAAAATGAAATTTTCACCAATGTATGGGGCAAATGGCACTACAAGCTCTTCAAGAATGTTCCTTATATATCTATCAGCATTCATAGTTCCATTATCAACGTCCACTAGGTCTGTGCGAGCAGTCAAAGATATTCCACCCCATAACATAAGCGATCCTCCCCCGAAACCAGTAATATTCAGGAAATTGCACTGAGCATATCTTTCACGTGGACGTCTGTATACAATGGAACTTCGATCACAATGGTAGAAGCAGAATCTAGACTCATCTATGAAGAGAACTCTTTCCCAATCAGCTTCTTCCCAATGGATATGCTCTCTCGCAAAATCCAAACGCGCCCTTCGATGGGCTGGGGTAAGAGCTGGCCTCTTGCCGCGTCTCGAGGCCTCTGTCTCTGAGGCGATTTCTTATTGTCCGAGTGCTAATTTGCACCCCATGAGATTGCTCAAGCTGATTTTGAAGGGGGCGAGCGGCTGCAAACCGTTGTCTCAACAAAGAAACTCTCAAGTAACGTTCTTGAATGGTAATTGTTACCCGTGGTCTTCCCTGTCCTCTTCTTCGGACATTCATACCTGAATCGCTGCAACATTCTGGATACACTTGTATGGGAAACTCCAAACCTTTCTGCAATTCTTGTGTATGTCCACCCTTCTTCTCGCAAAACTACCGCTTGGGCACATTCCTTTTGGGTCAAATTGCGTATTTCGCGTTGCATAGCGATAGAGTGTAGAAAATCAAACGAAAGAAAAACTATTGATCACTAGAATTGATTGATAACAACTGATTTCAGAATAGAGCCAATACATTCAAATTCTGATAATCTCAACTTTTTTATTCCTGCTGGGAAAAAACATCTGTATTGAAGAAAAACGTTGAAAGTGGATAACTTATGCATGCATAATTCTCATAAAAATAATTATCATTGAGAACACCTTCAGTTGTAGAATAAATTTGAGATTTCCATAACGTGCGTTAATTTTTTTGCGCAGTGTATTCAAACTGAAAATGATGAGAATTTGGACTCTTTATTGTGCATAAAGTCAGTTAAAACTATTGGCGATGTTGTAACTGACTCATATATACATACAATAAAGAATCCAAATTCCCAATATTTTGATTTTAACTTCTGTAAAATGTGAATATGTACGGGAATAATGAAAATATCAACGAATATCAAACCCAGACTCAGAAGTTAATCATGTTCATCGTTCAAAGAACCTACAAGGAGGTTATAGCTGTTTTTCCATGGCAGAGAGACAAATATGGATGAGTTGAGGTACTCTTGAATCGTAAAATTAGGGTCTATCGTTGTCAAAAAACGAAAAAAACAGTTTCAGGTAGGATTATTTAAATAAACTTACATTTCATCGAATATTTTGCCCACATCCGTGATCCTCAATGTAAGTTTTTCGTAAAAATCGTAGAACTTCTTGAAAGTGAAAAATTGGGGATCGACGGTCTCATTCTTGCCTGTAGGAACTCCCAGACTCGATAAGCAAGATTCTATTCTTTTCTTATCGTCTTTATGCTGACCAAACATCTTTACAATACTGAAATCAAAAGATACATTCATGTCTTCGTGAATATTTTCAAAGAGATTTTAAGAATTTCAAGTGTCTTCTAACAAACTATTGTTTAAGAGTGTTCTATTGACTAATAGGTAACTAATGATGACTGACAACACGAATTCTAAAAAGGCCGAATAACCTGGTCAACAATTACTGAAGTTGTCCTCGATGAAATATAATATATGTTCTAATTTTGTATGAAGTTTCTTTTGGAATTTAATATTGTATTATCTTGTATTTCTTTCTTGAATAAACACATTATTATTATTATTATTGTTATTTGTCATTATAAGCCCTGTATTTGTGTTTTTTTTACAAATCTTAATTGGTGTAAGTTTTGAAAGGTTTTTGGGTATTTTCCCCCAACTTTTACGCTGATAGAAAAAGTAAGATTTTTGAGACGCTCATTTGAACCGCAAATGTTTTCTACACAAAAAAGGCTTTTAGTTTAGTTTAAAAAGAGGTTACAGTTCACTAGGACCTCAAAGTCTATTGTGCCCCCTTACAGAGCTGTTCTGGCCACACCCTTCACAGCTCGCCTTCCGGTTACAGAGATTTAAAAAAATCTAATATCTGTGAAGGCTTCAACGAGGCTAGTTCCTCACTCTTACAAGTTTCTCGCCCAAGGCATTCTCTCCTTAGACTCGCAATGCCAAAGCATTCCGTGACTGGGTGAATGGGGGTTTCTTCATTCTCCCCACAGAACCTACAATCGTCAGTGTCCGACAATCCCATCCTCAACATGTGCTTCCTGAGGCGACAGTGTCCTGTGAGAAAGCCAGTGAGGTGTAATTGCTTCTTGCAAAGATCTAGATATCTTTTGGATCTTGCTGTTTCAAAGTTCCGAAGGAACTTAATGGAATGATCCATCCTTGGGAGATTCCGCCAGAGTTTTTCCCTCTCGACTTTCTCCTTCTCCAGAAATTCCTTCTTCTAGGTTCATTTACCTATACCACAGAAGGGTTCTGGGCCAATGAGTGACATTCTTGCGCCCTCTTTGGCAAATGTATTAATTAGCCTCTTCGTTTCCTTTGATTTCCGAGTGGACGGGAACCCAGATTAAAAAGACCTTAATTTTCTTGCCTACCTCATTGAGTTTGTTCCGGCACTCCTAGATCATCTTTGAGTCGATGACATAGGAGTTCAGTGCTTAATAGAAGCTTGACTATCTGAGTGTATGGCTATGTCGCACTTCTGATAGTTTCTTTCTAGATTTACATCTAGACGTCTTTCAATAGCTAAGATTTCCGCTTGAAAGACGCTCATACAGGAGCCCAGCGACAGTGCACACTTGGTACTTGGTCCGTATATCCTAGCGCCAGCTCCTGTAGAGGTTTTGGATCCATCTGTATACCATTTTAAGGTATTTTCTTTGAGGTTACAGTCGGTGTATTCCCGTTTCCATTCCTCTCTTGAGCTTAAATTCGCCTGTTTTCGAGAAAAATCAAATTTTATGTTGACCACAAGTACCCTTTTTGTGCAAAAAACATTGGCGGTTCAAAAAACGATTTATCATATTTTTGGACAAGCTTTTACATTCTGAAGTTTTTCGCACTTATTCAAGTCATATTTTGAAATTATTCAATTCCTTACATCTTTTATGAATGAATTTTCTGAATTAACAAATTTGAAAGAGGATAAGATAAAACCTCCTGTACCCATAATAAATCATTTGACCAGAAAATTCGAACCTTCTAAACAGAAAAGAAGAAACTAAAAGAAAGTATGAAGTATCAAAAGAACGAAACGTTACTTTTTGATTGGTATCTTTCCAGCTTTGTCAGTAATAAGGGTTAGTTTCGTGTAAGCCTTTTGTAGATAGATGTTAGTTGTACCATTTATCTGGTTCAGGTTGTACGCTAGGCTCATCAGAGAATCCGTCCACAGCCTTGCTATTTCTTTTTTTGTGCAACAGAAATTTATGAAATTTATATTTACAAAATCGTTTGCACAGCACACTGTCACCGTTTTTTCTTCTAGAGTATCCTGGATACCCATGGCTACTATTTGTCGAAGCTTGGGGTCCTGAAAAAAAATGATAATTACAATACATAGAAAGACACAAAAAACTTGAGTTATTCACAGAGGTGTTTCCAGCCAATTGGCTTAGAATTGGTAATTCCAAAGAAAATTGAAGAATGACTAGGTTATTCTCTAAATATAAATTATTCTAAGAGTAAAAATAAATGACTGATCGAAATATTCTTAAGGAGATAATAACCCTCAAAAGTATGTCACGATGTTAGTATAGCAACAAGAACGCAAAAAAATTATAATAGTTTTCGATAACATGAATTCAAAAAACCGGTAGATTTGAACTCATGAAAAAAGTGATTCAACGGAAATATTGAAAAAAGAAACTTCATATTTTCGTAAAAAAATATCCGATTCGAATGAAATTTATTTTATAAATGCAGATTGATACACTGAATGTTCATGCAGAGTTTTGTGGCCATAATGTTAACAATTTATTATTTATTTATTAAAAAGAAGAATCTTTATATTTCCATAACAGGATATCCGATTCGCATGAATTTTTTTTTTGGTGAATATACTGAATTTTCTGCGAAATTTTGTGGCCATAGTATTAACAGAGCCATAGAAAATTCAATTGGAATATTGAAAGATAAATCTTTATATTTCCATAACAGAATGTCCGATTCAAGTGAAACTCATTTTGAGAATGAAAACTGCTATACTGAATGTTCATGCAGAATTTCAAGAGGATCGCATGATCAGAACCAAAGAAATTAATTTTTGTAATTATTTATTTTTATATATTTCATTTTTTGAATAATTTCCAGAATATAATTACGATTGTGCTGAGATTCTGCATTTATATATTTAGTATCAATCTCAAATGCCATATAAAATTCTGAGGATTTCCTTCAATTTTTTTTAGAGATTTTTGTCTGGAAATTATTGAAAATACCCATTTTTAAGTTTTGTTGGAAGAGACGGATTTCTTTGTCACCCGGTATATTATAGAATAATTTCGAGAACCAACCAAAGGAAATGATTCTACTATTTTTGTACTAGCCCGAGGTAACGTCACGTCAATGTTTTTATAAATTTTAAGCTTTGTATTTATAATATAAGTCTCACGAACAGTTTTCTTCGAAATGCACCTATATTTATCGTCAGTTTCCACTCATATGTTCGAAATTAACCAATTCTCCCAGAAATATACCGGTGTAATCGTAGAAGGATAATTATTATTTTTTCATCCTTCAAATTAGCTAGCACTTTGTTGAAAACGGAATATAAACGATCGTTTAAAACGTTCAAGTTGTTATTGAACTAATATTTTATTTCTGTCGAATAATTGGGTGTAGGTAGCGTAACGGATAGAATATTTTCATTTGAGCGTTGACTATTTTAAAAATTTTCAAGATATCGTATATCTGCACTGCTCTGTTCTATCGTCTGATTTACTAGATGTGATCCTGTTGAAAAATTGAAGAGATATTTAATTTATTGTTATTGGAATTCGTTACATTCGGTTTGAATTATTTTTATAATTCAACATTTGATTTTTAAGAAAAAGGAAAAAACAAATTATTTCACCGAAGGGTTTTTCAATAAGAGGATTATTGTTTTCAATAATAAAATAAAACAAGCTCCTTTTGGTCCAATTAACCTATATTTATTTTGTTGTCGGATTTTCTCAAGTATGAGAAGATTTGCCTATTTTGTGGGATAATAACAAAAATATGGGCAGCATAGCCTATGAAGGACGCTTTCATTTGACTGTTATACTGGGTGGTCAACTAAGGAATACTGATTTAAAAGCGATCTAAAATTGTTTTGAATAGGAATGGAGATGTGGAGATGGTTTTAAACGAAGGAGGGGTTCATGGAAATTCAGTCGCCATGGTTCGCTGGACAGGTGAGGTTCTGTTGAGCGCTTATTACAAAAATCAACATTTTTTTTCTCTGATGAAGCCCATTTTCATCTCAACAGTTATGTAAACCTACAAAACTGCTGATATTGGTCTTCAGAAAACCCCAAAGAGAAACAATTGCATATAGTCTGGAGGTCACAGTTTGGTTATGTAGACCAGTTGAACATTTTTTTTTAATCAGCCCTTTTAGACTTTTATGGATACAATCGGAACACTTCAAATCGGTCTTTACCTGTTATTCAGGCGTTTTTTCCTGAATTTCTCGGCGTGGACACCTTCCATGACCCTCCAGAAACCCGGAGTTGACACCTTGCGACTTTTACTTATGGAATACCTCAAAAGTGTAGTCTACCTCAACAATCCCCGCATTCTAATTGCGTTGAAGGAAAATATCTGCCAGGAAATTCGAGCCATCGGTCTAGAAACTTTGGGACGTGTTTTTCCAAATTTGGGGGTTTCGACTTGAAGAGTGCCAGAAGAAAAATGGACGGCATTTGGACAGCGTAATTTTTAAGAAATGAATTCCCAAAGAGCTGAGTATTTTTTTTTAGAAAAAAAATTAAAATTGACTTGATAGTTTTTGTTTTTATTTCTCTTTTAAATCGGAATTCCTTAGTTGACCCAGTACCTACTATTTCAAAAAATTTTCAAGATATCGTAATTCTGCACCATCGCCTGAAATTTTCTAACGTCGCGTTTTCGTTTAAAACTGCAGACGGGATAATTTTAATGTTTGTTTGGTCGTGACGCGAATAAGCTGTGGGAGTCGAGGGAACGATACCCCCCGGGGTGAAAATAACAAATTGGAGAGTTATTTTCGGATTTGGTTTAGCAAGGTTGGATATTAGAATCGAGGGTTTGGAAAGTCATCAAATTCCCGTAAACTGCGAATACGAGCGGTAATCTTTTATATTTCGAGATTAGAGAAACAAAAACAAATACAGTGGAACTTTCCTATAACGAAATCGCTAAATCCGCTTTTCTTATAGTGTCAAGTATCGAAACAAGCAATTGCATTTTTTATTGTGAGTTCATATACAAAATCAAAAAGGTGTGTGAGTGCATTTCTAATAGCTTATAAGCATTTTATTTAGGTACCGACTTACACAATACATAGCTATTCACGATTTTTTGGGCAAATAATTCGTAATTTTTGTCTGAGTGGTACAATTAAAAAACATTTTATTCTCATAAAAAAACTTCGCATTTTCTCAAAGATTCAAAAATATTTTGCGGAACCCCTTCAATGGACCGGAAAGCGAGACGACGCGTTTTAAAGGCTTGAAGTACCTCTTCGCGGTTTGGTTTTTCGGCCGGTTGCCCCTCCAAATCAACGCTGCCGGTATCATCACTGCTATCGTAGTGATCTCGAACACCGCATTTGACACTGTTTAACATGTCCTTTTCAGTTGGAAGTTCATTTGTTACGCTTTAACATCGACATTAACGAAATCATTTAAAGTAACCGTCATTATCAACATTTCCAGCTAAATCCAAGGTTTCGGAAGGATCTTTTCGCCCGCAGTAATGGTTTAGTTTATGGTCGGGATTTATTACCTACGTCCGGCATAATTATGTGTAAAACCCACCCTTATACCTTCTTACCAATTAATACCCATTCAAAGAGTGCTGTTCTTTGAATATTTCGTTATAGAGATAGTTTACTTCGTTTTAGAGGGTGTTTTCAACATGGAATTCGGTTTCAAGGTGCAATGTCTCGAACAAAATTCGTTATACAGACGTTCGCTATAGGGAAGTTCCACTGTATTATTAATCGAAAATCGCTCTATTGTTTTTCGAAACATTCCTTATGAAGATCTATACACTTCTGCGTAATCTCAAACGACAAAATTCACCATGGAGCTGTCAGTTGCCAAACTGCAAAACTGGGGATGTCTAATACAAAAATAAAAAACAACCTTAGTAGACAGGGTGTTCCGATAGTCATGATACAACTTCAAATGGCCATAGTGGCACCACTGCGTATTATTTTTTGACATTTCTCAAGTTATTTGTTCTCAGTAGGTAATGCCATTTAATCATAAAAATATACACGCTTCAAATCAAGAGCGCTAGAAATTGTTAGGTATTATTATGGCCGAGCAAACAGACTTATAATGGTTGGATTGTACCATAGTCGTGGATAAAACTATCAATACCCTTATGAAGGGTTTTCCAATAAGAGGTGTTTGAAGCTGTCATTTTTTGACATTTGACAAGTAGAAACTACGCCATTATTAAAAATGGAACGATACACGCTTCAAGATCGCATTGAAATTATTAAAATTCAATATAAAAATGCTGAAAATTTGGCAGAGACGGTTCGTGAAACTCGAACATTTTTGGTTCGTCGTGAAGCACCTTGTCGGACCGCAATAAAGAAATTGGTGGAAAAATTCGAGCTGTTGCGACAAGTTAGTGATGTGAGGAATAAAACCAGTGCACGTCGCTCAAGAACAGCCGAGAATATTGCTGCTGAACCCTACTTTTTCAAAAATGAGGCTGGAGCAACAGTTACGGTGAATGGATTGCGCTATCGAAAGATGATTAATGATTTTTTATGGCCGAAATTGGATAGTATTGATCTGTACAACGTTTACTTTCAACAAGACGGCGCTACGTGCCACACAAGCACCGAAACCATTGATCTTTTGCGGGAAATGTTCCGGACCTTGTTATCTCTCGAAGAGGAGATCACAATTGGCCACCGAGATCTTGTGATTTAACACCTTGCGACTTCTTCCTTTGGGGCCACGTGCAAGAGAAGGTCTACGCCAATAGCCCAGCGTCGATTCAAGACCTCAAAGATGGAATTCGTGAAGCTATCGAGGACATAGGGCAGCCACTTTGCGATTTGGTTATGGAAAATTTTATTAAAAGGATATGGTCCTGTAAGCGTGGTCGTGGTGGTCATTTGCCTGATGTTATTTTCCACTATTAACGGCATAGCTTCTTCTTTATAATGAAACTAGCGACCCGCCCCGGCTTCGCACGGTACGACATCACATTAGAAACCTCAAAAATAACAGTACTTCTCCACTATTTAATGGATGTTATTATACATATAAACCTTCCTCTTGAATCACTCTATCTATTAAAAAAAACGCATCAAAATCCGTTGCGTAGTTTCAAAGATTTAAGCATACAAAGGGACATAGGGACAGAGAAAGCGACTTTGTTTTATACTATGTAGTGATAAACATCCGATCATTTATATTGAAAAATGGCATTTTTCTTTGAATATCAAAATAACACCTCTTATTGGAAAACCGTTAAAGATGAGAGTGTTTTTTTTAAGTTCAATAAATCATAATCTGAACTCCGATATTTCGCCCTCAGATCCGCAACTTCTGAAGGGTCAAAAGGACGAGCCCATAGATGCAAAATTGAAGGATGCTTCTTGGCTCATGAATAATAGAACCTAATAGCGAGAAAATAATGCCGGGGCTCCGAACTGAAGTTACCTAATTATATTTTATCCGAAATGGGCATTAAAATTTCACGGCATTTTAACTCGGGGGGTATCAGACTCGTCTCATTGTTTCCAACAGAAAACGCCATCGAATTAACCTTTATTGTGTAGCTATTCTCATTATTCCCCCGATATTACTGAAACGATCGATGGAAAAGGTATAAATCAGTCAATTTCTGCGAAAATTGGAGATTATACGCGGTATTTCGAGCTTACTATCGGGAGCCTCGACATTTCTATATTGTACATAAAAGTTTGGTAGTGCGCATGCGTTCTGAGTAGGGCGAAAACTGGTTATTTGTTTCTTTAACTATTCAAGTCATTATTTCAACTCTGAAATCAGACGATTATCAACTATGAAGAAAGCAGAACCACTCGCACCAAAAGTTATTCAACCTATTCTTATAAGAAAAAAGGAAAACCCTGATCATGAGCTTTTGAGCGTTGTTCTTTGGTGGAGACTATTACCTCAAAATTTTACATGAGATTTGAGATTGATACCAAATATATAAATGTAGAATCTCAGCACAATAAATATTTCCAAAAATATTCTATGGTTCTGATGATGCGATCCTCTTGAAATTCTGTAAGAACATTCAGTATATCAGTTTTTATTCACAAAAAAAATTTCACTTGAATCGGTTATTCTGTTATGAAAATATGAAGATTCTTCTTTTCAATATTCCAATTGAATTTTCTATGTTTCTGTTAACACTATGACCACAGAATTCTGCATGAACATTCAGTGCTTCGATCTTTATTCATAAAATAAATTTCATTCAAATCGGATATTTTTTCATTGAAATATGAAGTTTCTTCTTTTCAATATTTCAATAGAATTTTCTATGGTTCTGTTCACACTGTGGCCATAAAATTTTGCATGAAGCTCACTATAACCATCTTGCATATGGCTGCAACATTTAATTTCAATGGGTTTCGTTTTTTCTGAGATATTGGGGAACAAAAATTTCGAATGTCCATATTTTATGGAACACCTCGAACAAATTGGCTGGTTAACGAACTCAACCGAGCCATTTGGGACCTGAACTTACCCTGCAAAGTTTCAAGTCTTTAGGACAATCCCTTCGAAAGTTATTGTGCTAAAGGTCGGCCGGAAGGCCCCAAGGACAGAATTAAATTTGACCACGAATTCGTCATCAGGGAGTCGAACCCTATTGTTTGAGACCATTTTCGGCTCAATATTCGAAAATTACAGACATTTTGGCAAAACCATATAGCACTCGTTTAAGTAGAACGAGCGCTCAAAAATTGACGTAAAGAAATTAGCAGTTGAGCGCTTCTTGGGAAAACGATTATACAAATTTGAATAACTTGGGAATCATCGGTTTCATTCCATTCATTTATGGATAAAACTTTCCTGTTCAAATCTTAAATCTACCTTCAAATTTTTCAAATTATCGTTTTCGAAAAATGCTGTGGAATTTTTGTTCGTTAAAAATCTCTTCTTTCTCATAGTAACGAGTATCGAAATAACTTCAATATTTGTATCGGGTCTCCCAAGGTGATTGGCCTATTAGATTATTATTATTTATGATTTTTTGGTCAATCCTGTATAACTGACAACTATAATTCAAAAGCAGTGGCATAGATCAGATCAATATCTAGTGACTTGCTAAATTTCTGACTTAAATCTCAGATATTAAGCGAACTAGAGTAATTTTAGTAACATGCCAATGTGATCTGATAGGCCACTCGCCTTGGTATATTTGCACAACTTTTTATGATGTCTCATAAAACAAAAAACTTTATTTTAATATACTGGATATACCCATTTATAATACGATATACAGGGTGTTCCTAAATTGAACGTACAAACGAAAAGGGGAGATTCCTTAAGTGAGTTTAAGAAAAAAAAGTCCCATAAACATGGGGTCGCAAACGTTTCGTTTTCGAGATACAGAGTGTTGAAGTTTCAAAAATTTTTTTCTCGAAATCGTTGGTAGATACGACAAAACTACAAGAGACCGAAAAGTTTAGTATAAGAACAAAGCTTCTTCTTACATTTTTTCAAATTAACAGTTGCTCACCAAAAAAAATTTTGCAGAACAGGTGGCAGTGTTCCAGAAAAAATATCACCCTGTAGATCTTCTATCGAAATTGCCATGTCACGTGGTGAGAACTCTCAAATGTAATATCTATGCCAAATTTCAGTTGAATATCTTGTGAAGTGTAGATACTATGAGAAAAAAACTTGAAAAAAATTCAAACTTCAACACTCTGTATCTTGAAAACGAAACGTTTGCGACCCATGTTTATGGGACTTTTTTCTTAAACTCACTTGAGGAATCTCCCTTTTTCGTTTGTATTAGAAAAAATCTAATAAACCTCTGTAGTGGTGTCAAAAGTTTTTTGATCGATTCTGATCCGAAAAGATTAAATAGTGTTATTATTTTTATATTAATTTAAAGGTCCATTAAACTCTTAAACCTCCATTATTACAAGGAACTAATGGAGGATTAAGGGTTCAATGGACCTTTAAATTTTAATGGACGTTCCTGCAACTGACATACAATGTCCAATTTTCGTTGTCGTTCAAATGGAGAAATTGAATTTTATCATTAAAGGCGACTTCTAAATATCTATAATTATATAACAAACGTGGACAAATAAACCAAAATTAGAAATTTTACGTGGTTTTTAAGCCAAATTTAATTGTATCGTTATGCACCGCATCTGGCTCGAACGCTTGCATTGGGACAACATAAAATGATAATAGCTCATTTAATGGCAGTTCGGATTGTAATTAAGTTTATAAGCTTAGTTTATCATAATAACGAATCGTTCCCAGGATGCAATAAAATCTGATCCATATCGGTTCGATTCTAAATCCTGTGATATTTTAGTTTTAATTACGATTTCTTCAATATTTAATCGATAGCTGGTTCGCTGTTTAATAAACATTGATAATTGTGTTTGAATATTGCCGAATACTCGGAAATGTTAATTATTCTGGAATTGGATTGAACTGAGAGAAATTCACATTTATATTCCATTTTTTCTTTTAATAACGATATTGCAAGTCCTATGGATAAAAGCTGAATAGCAAAGTTGTAGGTTATAAATAGTATATTATGCAAAGATATTCTACAACATATTGTAGAATATCTTTGATATTATGCAACGAGCGTATAATGATAGCTATTATTCGCGAGGTGAAGTTTAGGCCTCGAGTCGTAGGCGAGTGGCCCAAATCACCGAGTAAATAACAGCCATTATACGCGAGTAGCCTACTATACTTTATCCACGACTACTGAATATATTTCTTGAAGATTTTAACATTTGGCGACCGCGACAAGACCCTTCTATGACAAGCGTTGAAAAAGTCAAGTTGACACATGAGAAATTTTTGTATATTTTGTAATAAAAAAAACTTTAATTGATATAATGAAAGTAGGTTTGGCCTTCGATTGGCAAGGTATGCCCATATTTTTTAGTTGGAGTACTTTAAAATACTGAAGAAATACCAATTTGAAGAATATTATATCAAAGCTAAATCTAAGAAGCATCTGGCAGCAGTGAATTATAATATCATAATTCCCTTGTAATTTATGGGTATTACATATTCAGGCCGAGCACAGACGAACAATGGACGGATTTTACAATAGTCGTGGATAAAAATCTATAACTTTCGTATTCACACTTTTTTCACGTACAACGAAAATTCATATGAAAAATTCATAAAACAAGGATTTTGGTTTTTTATCTTTATCTTTCACAAGAGAAGTGCTTGCCATGGCAGCAAGCATAATGTTCAGTTTTCGTCAGACTGAAACTTGCAAATGAACTGTTTTCGCTCTATTTCAAAAAAGAAATGTCCGAAAAAAACCATTCGATGATTTTTTATAACTTATCAAACTACACAAATTTGAAAAATAGCAGATGAAGAACATATTGCCTTTTCAACCAATAGGAGGCGTACTTACAATTTACAGGTTTTTTTTTGATACGTGTAGTTGAAAGATTTAATTATGGAACTCACTTTTGGAATTTTCGAATATTTTCCTGTGCGAACATCTCTTATAGTTGCAATGTCGATAACATCCATTTCATGATTTTGGTCCACCCAATGTAAGTAAAATCCATGTTTGTCTACTTTCAGGGTGACTGGCACCCCAATGCAAGAGTCCTGAAAATGAAAAAAAAAAGATTATTAAATAAAACTAAGCTACTTGATTGATTTTTTTTCATCATTATACCGAATACGAATCCGATATTTAGGAGAAAATACCACTATTTAAACCTATGGGAGATGATAACCCTTCAATAGGGTTCTGTAGCGGTCTTAGAAGAACAGGAGATTCGAAAGATCATCACTTGGAATGCCAGACCTGGTTTGAAACACCCTCCTGGCCACGAGCATGAATTCAGTATTTTGTATCTGAATATTGAAGGTATTTATTCGAGTATATTTAAGTTCCAATTTTGTGAAAACGGCGAGACAGGGTTTTTTCTACTGAGGTTTTTCCCTGTGATCTGGTATCATACGTCGAATAGTATGGTACCCCGTTTTGCACCAACCTCAGCTAGGGACTTTTTTGTCTCATGTATTGTATTTTGTTAGCTCTCATTTCAAAAGAATATATTACAGATGTTTCTGAATTGATTTAAGTGGAGATTCCTCAAATCATTTTATAAATATAATGCATTTCCGAGCATAGATTTATGGAAACTTTTTCTGATAAAATTATCTGAGGATTCACCCCCTGAATATTTTGAATTTATTCAGAACAACCTGTATATCAAGGAAATGTTGAATAATTGTTCTGAACACAATCTTGACTTTTTACAATAATCAACTAGGAAATCAATATTATATTGATAAAAAATATTAATAATTAGGCAGTAGATAATTTGCCCACACTCCTATTTAGGAAGCAGGATATGTTCCATATTAACAGAGTTATTGAGGTCAGATAAAAACGTTCATGAAAATAATTATAGAATCTCGATTATGATAATATTTTCAGGGTGATAAAAAAGCGATTGGTGAAAATATCGGAATATTTTCCAATGGAAAAAGCGAGCATATTGTAAGTTGGGAAATGAAAAGACTGAAGTTTTTAATTTTTATTAATTTCACGTTATCACAAAAGATGCGAAATTTGTTTTTCTGTTTCAGAAGAATAACGTCATGTTTTACATAATAGTATGTCACAACTTGAGGGGGTGCATCTACATGTAATTTTAGGAAAAAAAGTTTATATAAACATGGGTCCGTAAAAGCTTAGTTACGGAGCTACAGGGTGTTGAAATTTCCAAAAAAAATTGTTTTTTCCTGCAGTTTTGAGATATTCAGTCCTAACTTGGAATGCGAGCTATTTTCAATAGTCTCCATCATTGCACGTCGTGAATATTAACTATAATCTACAGGATGTTTTCTTTTCCGGTGCCAGCGTAAAATCAATTCTTGATATCTTCGTTCACTTTGAAAACTTTTTTGACTCTTGTAATTTTTTCGTATCTCTAACCGTTTTCGAGTGAAAAATAATTGAACGATTGTATGATATTCGCTAAATAGAAAAAATAATAGAAATACTCGATAGGTATGCCCAAAATTTGCTTTTATTTTGATAGCTCGTCATCTGAGACTCAACTTAAGCTTATTATGCGAATGCATACAATCGTTCAATAATTTTTTAGTCGAAAACGGTTAGAGATACGAGAAAATTACAAGAGTCAAAAAGTTTCCAAATTGAACGAAGATATCAAGAATTGATTTTAAGCTGACCAGTGGCGTACCGCAAAGAAGTTTGAGAGGGAAAAAGGAGAGAATTTTTTTTTGGAAATTTCAACACCCTCTAGCTCCGTAACGAAGCTCTTGCGGACCCATGTTTATATGGACTTTTTTCTTGAAATTATACCTAGATTCATCACCTTAAGTTGTGACATACTATTATGTAATACCCTGTATAGCTTTTCAAGGGGAACATTTTGATAAACAATAAAGCGATTTTCTATTATTGATATTCGTTTTGTTCTCTGATCCCAAAATACAAAGGGAACCCCCGCAGACGCTCCAATGAATGCAAACCAGAACAAAAGCGAATGAGCATCATGATCGCCAAAGTTACCTTTTCTGGACTCAGCCAATTAGCGGCGGCCAGCCCACCTTCCATTACAGAAGGATATAGTTTTAATTGGACGTCCGACACGGGAAACATGACCTGAGTTAACTATGATCCCCGTATGTGTCGGAATTTGATTCCTAGAATCCTAACCTACAAGGTTTAATTGGGATGTCAACGGGGGGATCAACGAACTAGAAAGTTCTGGAACACACCCCGTATTCCTGGGGACGCGTCGGCCGTGCACCGATTTCCTTACGGAATTTGTTCATTTAATTAACTCGGCGTTTTATGACGTGTTCGCGTTTTGTCCGAAACGTTCGTGAGGAAATTTATAGCCACCGTTAGATGGGGATTCCAAAATTGAGGGGATTATACGCGATGGGAATATGGGAAATGAGGTGCCGTTTAGAAGATAAGTGCATATTTTAGGGCTAAACGGATATGCAGGGTGTTCCTAAATTGGAATTCAAAAGAGGGAGATACTGAAAGCAAAGAGACTGATTGCATACTCAAAAAGAAGGCTCAACCAACTCTATCTTTGTCAAAAGATGAGTTAAGGCTGCTTACTGGGCTTCTCACAGGTCACTGTTTTGGGAGATGTATGAATTGCACATTCTTTTTCAGTCTGTAGTCCCCTCAGAGTAAGAAGTAAACTTCTTCCTCTGAGGTAGTCCCTTTCAATATAAATACATAAAAGGGCCATCTAAAATGTTGAAAGAAAAATGGCTATGGGGTTGACCCCCCCTAAAACGCTATATTCCAGCTTTTTTCAAAAATTCTGTGAGATATACAGCAACGATTATTACTGACAATTATTAAGCTCGGTCTAATGAATCGATTGACGTAGAAAATACATTGATTCGGAGCGATCTGTATTACGCAGACGCTCTCGAACGCAATTCGAAAATGAAAAAAAGGCAAAATCTAAAAACTTAATTTATTTGAAAAGTATATGGCCGGGTTTATAGAATTCGGTATGTTTTTACAGGTTTTCGATGTAGCTGAATCAGAAAAATATACTCTCGAATCGGTATCTGTAAGCCTTCAGAATTTTGCCGCTCAAATGAAATTTTATCCAAAACTCGAAATTTCAAACTTTCATAATTTCCGTTTGAAGAGCCGGAATCAAATATGAATTGCATATTCTTTTTCAGCCTGTACACCTCTTCAATTTAAGCACATAAAATGACCATCTAAAGTTTTAAAATTTTGGACGTAAAATAGCTAAGGGGTTGACCTCCCCTAAAACGCTATTTTCCAGCTTTTTGCAAAAATTCTGTGGGATCTACAGAAACAATTATTAACTCGGTCTGATGAATCGATTGACGTAGAAAATACATCGATTCGAAGCGATCTGTATTACGCAGACGCTCTCGAACGCAACTCGAAAATGAAAAATGCAAAATCTATAAACTGAATTTGTTTGAAAATTATGGCAGACTTCATTGAAATCGGTATGTTCTTATAGGTTTTCGAGGTAGCTGAATCAGAAAAAAAAATCTGTAGGATCTACAGAAACAGTTATAGCTGACAATTATTAAGCTCGGTCTAATGAATCATTCATGTTGATGCCTTGATAAACAATAGTCCTAGATTTAGCATCATTATCGTCAAAAATTGAATTAGTTTAATCAGTATCTTAGTTAAACCGCGTCGGAATAATTGCAAAAAAATGTTCATGATTTGATAATATTTTTCGGCTGATATTAATCTTTCAAGTTACTCGAAAAAACAAACAGAGCTCGAACCTCGAGATGTCAAACTTTACGATAGGGCTGTTATTTGCCATATTGTAACAGTTGGGGTTTGCCAATCACGAATTATGGTATGCGTGCTCGCTTTTATTAGTAATACAGGCTTTTAATGGTTGTAACATAAAGTTTGCTCTGTATTATTTATGGCGCTCATTATTCACTGTCCATAGACCTAATTGGTCTAACCGCTGTGAAGTTGGCAGACTGTTCCCTAGAAGACTGTTCTCGGAACAGTGTAAACTGAACTGATCGTTCCACCGCAGACCGTTCTCAGGGGCGCGCGGACGGAAGCCAAAATTTATAATAGAATCTCATTACAGCATGCAAAAAGGAACATGGGGATATGGAAATTTATGGAATTGACGCGAAACAATATAAACGATTGCGGACAAATTAGTTATCAATATTATTTTGCGTATTTGATGGGATTTTCTGTCTTGAATCATTAAATTTCTTTAACTCAAAAAGTATTCGTCGGAGCACAACCATATTTGGCATGCGTTATTCCTATGTTGTTGTGATTGATCTGAAGTAAAATCAGTTACTCGCGAAGAAATATACAGGCTGTTCGTATTTAACCTTCTTAATTTTAAATCTCATAACACGAAAACGGTTCGTCGGAGCATAACCATATTTGACATGCGTAATTGTTATTTCGATGACATTAATCAGTGAAAATATCAGCCACTCAAGTTCAACCACCATAATTTGGAAATTTTATAACATCCCAGGCTCTTATAGAAATAAAATAATGAAATTTGGCGGTTGAGTTTGAACACCCTGTATCCAATGCGAGTGGCTGATATTTTCACTGATTGATGTCATCGAAATAACAATTAACCATGCCAAATATGGTTATGCTCCGACGAATAGTTTTCGAGTTATTAAATATTGAAATTTGGCGGCTGAGTTTGAACACCCTGTATCCCAATGCGAGTGGCTGATATTTTCACTGATTAATGTCATCGAAATAACAATTAACCATGCCAAATATGGTTATGCTCCGGCGAATAGTTTTCGAGAAATAAAATATTGAAATTTGGCGGCTGAGTTTGAACACCCTGTATCCCAATGCGAGTGGCTGATATTTTCACTGATTAATGTCATCGAAATAACAATTACCATGCCAAATATGGTTATGCTCCGGCGAATAGTTTTCGAGAAATAAAATAATGAAATTTGGCGGTTGAGTTTGAACACCCTGTATCCCAATGCGAGTGGCTGATATTTTCACTGATTGATGTCATCGAAATAACAATTAACCATGCCAAATATGGTTATGCTCCGGCGAATAGTTTTCGAGAAATAAAATATTGAAATTTGGCGGCTGAGTTTGAACACCCTGTATCCCAATGCGAGTGGCTGATATTTTCACTGATTAATGTCATCGAAATAACAATTAACCATGCCAAATATGGTTATGCTCCGACGAATAGTTTTCGAGTTATTAAATATTGAAATTTGGCGGTTGAGTTTGAACACCCTGTATCCCAATGCGAGTGGCTGATATTTTCACTGATTGATGTCATCGAAATAACAATTAACCATGCCAAATATGGTTATGCTCCGACGAATAGTTTTCGAGTTATTAAATATTGAAATTTGGCGGTTGAGTTTGAACACCCTGTATCCCAATGCGAGTGGCTGATATTTTCACTGATTGATGTCATCGAAATAACAATTAACCATGCCAAATATGGTTATGCTCCGACGAATAGTTTTCGAGTTATTAAATATTGAAGTTTGGCGGTAGAGTTTGAACACCCTGTATCCCAATGCGAGTGGCTGATATTTTCACTGATTGATGTCATCGAAATAACAATCAATCATGCCAAATATGGTTATGCTCCGACGAATAGTTTTCGAGTTATTAAATATTGAAATTTGGCGGCTGAGTTTGAACACCCTGTATCCCAATGCGAGTGGCTGATATTTTCACTGATTAATGTTATCGAAATAACAATTAACCATGCCAAATATGGTTATGCTCCGACGAATAGTTTTCGAGTTATTAAATATTGAAATTTGGCGGCTGAGTTTGAACACCCTGTATCCCAATGCGAGTGGCTGATATTTTCACTGATTAATGTCATCGAAATAACAATTAACCATGCCAAATATGGTTATGCTCCGGCGAATAGTTTTCGAGAAATAAAATATTGAAATTTGGCGGCTGAGTTTGAACACCCTGTATCCCAATGCGAGTGGCTGATATTTTCACTGATTAATGTCATCGAAATAACAATTAACCATGCCAAATATGGTTATGCTCCGGCGAATAGTTTTCGAGAAATAAAATAATGAAATTTGGCGGTTGAGTTTGAACACCCTGTATCCCAATGCGAGTGGCTGATATTTTCACTGATTGATGTCATCGAAATAACAATTAACCATGCCAAATATGGTTATGCTCCGACGAATAGTTTTCGAGTTATTAAATATTGAAATTTGGCGGCTGAGTTTGAACACCCTGTATCCCAATGCGAGTGGCTAATATTTTCACTGATTAATGTTATCGAAATAACAATTAACCATGCCAAATATGGTTATGCTCCGACGAATAGTTTTCGAGTTATTAAATATTGAAATTTGGCGGCTGAGTTTGAACACCCTGTATCCCAATGCGAGTGGCTGATATTTTCACTGATTAATGTCATCGAAATAACAATTAACCATGCCAAATATGGTTATGCTCCGGCGAATAGTTTTCGAGAAATAAAATATTGAAATTTGGCGGTTGAGTTTGAACACCCTGTATCCCAATGCGAGTGGCTGATATTTTCACTGATTGATGTCATCGAAATAACAATTAACCATGCCAAATATGGTTATGCTCCGACGAATAGTTTTCGAGTTATTAAATATTGAAATTTGGCGGTTGAGTTTGAACACCCTGTATCCCAATGCGAGTGGCTGATATTTTCACTGATTGATGTCATCGAAATAACAATTAACCATGCCAAATATGGTTATGCTCCGACGAATAGTTTTCGAGTTATTAAATATTGAAATTTGGCGGTTGAGTTTGAACACCCTGTATCCCAATGCGAGTGGCTGATATTTTCACTGATTGATGTCATCGAAATAACAATTAACCGTGCCAAATATGGTTATGCTCCGGCGAATAGTTTTCGAGAAATAAAATAATGAAATTTGGCGGTTGAGTTTGAACACCCTGTATCCCAATGCGAGTGGCTGATATTTTCACTGATTAATGTCATCGAAATAACAATTACGCATGTCAAATATGGTTATGCTCCGACGAACCGTTTTCGTGTTATGAGATTTAAAATTAAGAAGGTTAAATACGAACAGCCTGTATATTTCTTCGCGAGTAACTGATTTTACTTCAGATCAATCACAACAACATAGGAATAACGCATGCCAAATATGGTTGTGCTCCGACGAATACTTTTGAGTTAAAGAAATTTAATGATTCAAGACAGAAAATCCCATCAAATACGCAAAATAATATTGATAACTAATTTGTCCGCAATCGTTTATATTGTTTCGCGTCAATTCCATAAATTTCCATATCCCCATGTTCCTTTTTGCATGCTGTAATGAGATTCTATTATAAATTTTGGCTTCCGTCCGCGCGCCCCTGAGAACGGTCTGCGGTGGAACGATCAGTTCAGTTTACACTGTTCCGAGAACAGTCTGCTAGGGAACAGTCTGCCAACTTCACAGCGGTATTGGTCTATACCCAAACCAATGAATAGAAATCTGTAAATAAGAATTAATGAAGCGCCAACATGGGCAGTCCTAGAACTATAAATATTGACAGTGAAGTTACTGCTGTGTATACAAGGTGTCCAGTAAAATGTGGAAAATCTCTCGGATTCAGATAGAACATAAAAAATGAAGATGACAAGTTCCCATAATTTTTTTTCCTACGAAGATAGGACATCCTAAATGACGCCTCTGGAAATCCATTTTAGTGGAATAAGTTTCAAACTACTCGATATAATTTGATGAAAATTTGATATTATTAATTGTATTGAGGACTTCTTAAATCACCGTACTCAAATTTCAATTAGCTTGTTCAGTTTACCAGGGGCTCACATTTTTAAAACCCTGTATGATAAGATGCTAAAAAAATTTCGATACCTTGAACATTAAGCTAAAGAAAAGGTAACTACTCTTGTTCAGTGTCGATAAAATGAACTGTTTTCGAAAAAAAAATATGAAAGAAGTAAGTAATTGAAATTTATTCCACTGAAATGAATTTCCAGTGGCGTCATTTAGGAGGTCGTATCTTCGTAGGGAGGGCCGCTAGAAAAAAAAATAATGGGAACTTGTCATCTTCATGTTCATGTTCTATCTGATACCGAAAGATTTCCCACATTTCCAGGACATCCTGTAGATTTCATTTTTATGAAAGAGGATAAAATATATGTGTACTTCGTTACTTCATTTTGCTTTCACCACAGAGGGAAAATGAGAATTTTCAAATATTCTTTGGTTCAAATTAAAGTCGAGAAGTCCTTTGTGGATATGTGAGACGAAAAAACTTGAAACCTTGAATTTTCCAAGAAATTTCCAGTACCAATGGGCTGACGAACAAGCCTTCCATTCATTCCAGCATACTGCTTTTCACAAATTCCATTGAAATAGCTACTACTAGCCTACAGAACATTAATGATATACAGTGTGGAACAGCCAAATGGAATAAATTCGATAACGAATAAATGAGAGCGTGTTGGAAAAAACGCTTGGACACGTCGATTTGTATTTTTAGATGCGCATTTAAAAAAAAATTTTTAAAGGGTGTGTCATGTGACAGTGGCCGATACCAACTTTCTTATTTTAAATATACAACCCCCTGTACATTATTAGTTCTTTGGTTTCTTCAGAAAATTCTAGACATAATCCTAGTACAATGTCCAATACCTATCTTCAACTGTTTCGGAAATATTAAGTGTTTTCAGATGTATTACAAAAAATTACATTAAAAAAAGATTTTATTGGACAAATAATGTAAAAAACAGAAAAACATTAATTTCAATGTAAGAGATGTTCCAAAGGTTCGCCGCGAACGTCTTGTGAAATAAAATAATTTCCTTTTTTTAATATTAATTTTTGTAATGCATCTGAAAACACTTAATATTTCCGAAACAGTTGAAGATAGGTAACGGACATTGTACATGAATTATGTCTAGAATTTTCTGTAGAATCCAAGAAACTAATAATATACAGGGGGTTGTATTTAAAATAAGAAAGTTGGTATCGGCCACTGTCACATGACACACCATTTAATTATTTTTTTTTGAAAAAAAATGCGCATCTAAAAATACAAATCGACTTGTCCAAGCGTTTTTCCCAACACGCTCTCATTTATTCGTTATCGAATTTATTCCATTTGGCTGTTCCACACTGTATGATGTAACCTTCAAAGCGTCATTTTCGTTTGAATGAATTCCAATTTATTACACTCTCTAATAAATAAACATCGATATAATGTACGTTCCTGTTGTCTCACCGTTAACATCACCGCGAGTTACAAAACTTTCATTGGGCGAGTCGAACTTGAGGAAATGATAACCAATGTCATAACATTTATGTAAAAGGGTTATCTGAGAAGAATTGCTGATGAATCACCTATAACTACATCTTCTGAGATTCAAGATAATATCAATAACATTCTGAAAATTGAGTTTGATAATATCAATGAAAAATCTGAGAAATTCCTTGAGCAGGTGCTTTTGAGCGCTAGTTCATTGATGGCGCAATGAGGCTACTACCTCAAAATGTTGTATAGCACTTGAGATTAATACTAAATATATGATTGCAAAATCTTAGCACGATCGGAATTATATTCTGGAAATTATTCGAAAAATGGAATAGGTAAGAAATCGATAAACAAAAATATATAATTATATGGCTCTGATTTCAAAATCTTTTTGAAAATTTGCATGATCATCCACTTCGCCAATTTACATTCTCAAACTCGATTTTATTTCAATCGGAAGATTTTTCATGAGAATATTAGAATTTTTTCTCAATATAACCATAGACAAACTAATAAAATAGATGAGCCACTCGTATATTCCGCGACATCTGTCGGAGGAGGAGACTAATACACGAAAAAATTATTTTCAATTTGATAGTTAGATGTCGTTGCATTCATGGAAATCCTATCGAGAAAATAGTAAGTATGTAAAATAATTATTATCAAAAAAACTTTGAATTGTCAACTGACACAAGGAGTGGTTTGACACGTTCTTTTTGAAATATAATAAATTTCGATATGCCTGCAAGAGTGAAGACGTGCTGTGTTATTGGATGTGAAAATCGAGATGCAAGAAGGTAAACATAAAATTTACATGTATATTCTGTTAACTATAAGAATTAAGATACTCGTAGTTTTCAAAAAGTTTTTCATGTATTGAATAAGTTTAGTCGGTAAATACTCATATTTTGTATTATTGAATTCATTATTTTTAGTTTTTGAGAATGTTTTCAATGCAATTATTAGTTTATTGATTAGATATTCATGGAATAAATCTGTATTTTCAATTGGTGATACCTATTTCAGTTAATAAATTTTTATTCTATCCAGAATTTGATTATTGATCCTCATTTCTCGATTCCAAAAGAAAATCAGATGAAAGTTCTATGCAGGTATTATTTTCATGAAAATAAATTTCCTCACTCATCGATAACTTGCACGAATCCATTTCTGATTTCCTTTGGAAATTGAATTTCAAAAAACTTTTTGCCTCTTGTATATGGGTGTACCTACCTATTCAAAAGGTGCACTACAGAATTCTTTTTGAGGCAGCTTTACGATACAGATTCCTTTTTCAATTGAGCTGTTTTCACGAATTAGTAATGTTGTACAAAAAAAGATGACGTTGAAGCTTGTTCTACTAGTGTCTCATCTATTCTCCGTTTAGTTAGTCTATGACTATAACCATTGACTTTCTATGGGTGTATGTATTTACGCAACTTCCACAAGTTTTCGCGTACTGCTTTGAATTGGTGTTGAACATTTTATTGCAAAATTTCAGCTCGATCGAATTGACAAATAGGTACTGAATTATTCGAAAAAATGGATACCTCAGAAAAAATTTAATTACATACAGGGTGTTTCCTAATTGGATGTCAATATTAATAGGGGTGATTTTCGGGCCCATTTCAAGAAAAAAACTTCATATAAACGTTTTACCCTTTGAGTTGAACAGTGGTAATATTAACTAGTGCCGACCCAATTAACATAGCCGCAAATATTATTTAGACAGTCAGTGACACGCCATTGACTTCTCTTAAAATAAAAAATTAAATCTGTATTCTGCATGGTGATATGGTCATATGTATGTATCAACAATAGTTCTATGATCGTACAGCGAAACGGTTTTTATTTTTCAAGCGAAAACCATGCATCGGATTGAAAAAAGTCAAGAGATCAACTCTGGTGAGAAATGATTGGGAATTTCAAAAATAATTTGTATTTCAGGAAAAATCTGAGGCGTACCATCAATGTCTGCCAAAATAGGAAGGTCAAATTACTACGAACGCCACTGGTGGAAATTAAAAATAAAAGTGATGCATTAAAAATGCCTCTTGATTTATAGTACATATACGACAAGTTTCATTGAAATATCTGAAGTGGTATTGTATTGTAGATATTAATAAAAAATTATTTATTTTTGAAAACTTAATCACCCTGTAACTCAAAAAGTAAGACGTTTAGGAAGTTTTTTTCTTAAAACGGGCCCAAAATACACCTCTGAAATATTGAAATTCAATTAAGAAACACCCTGTATATGGGTCTGATTATGCGATCCCACTGAAATTTGCATGCACATTCAGTATAAGTATCTTAACCCTCAAAATGAATTTCGCTCGAATCGGATAATTCTGTTGGTGTAGTATGGGAATGTTTATTTTCAATATTCTATTGAATTTTGTATGGTTCTGTTAACACTATGGCCACAAAATCGTTTGGGACTTCTTATAAGTATCTTGCATGGTGCCGCAAAATTTTATTTCGATCGGTTATTGAGTAACAAAAATTTTGAATAGAACATCCTGTAGGCTGTACGATTTTGCTGATTAACGAACTTGACCGCATTAAGGCATTTCAGAACCGAACCTACCTTGAAAATTTCAAATCAGTTAGTCGAACCTTATCGTTTGAGATCATTTTCAGATCAAAATTCGTAAATTACACGAAATTAAATTAATATTTTCATTTTGCAATGTAGTAAAATAGGAATTGAGAAATTCGGAATTTATTTTATTCATCGGCAAACGCCTACATTAATTGAATTTAATCACAACAAGTGTCGATAAGCTTGAACAAAGTTGAAAAAAATAAAAAAATTAAATTGAGCATCGTTTACATCAATCATTGAATGATTGATCGCTTCAAGAATTCAAAACGTAAAGACGCCAATAATGGTATATTATGCAACGAGCGTATAAGCTATAATATAGTCGTTCGTGGATAAACAATTTTATCCACGACTATTGTAAAACCCGTCCATTGTACGTCTCTGTGCCCGGCCTTAATAATACTCATCAATCACAAGGGAATAACAAGATTATAATTCACTGCTATCAGATGCTTCATAGATTAAGCTTTGATATAATATTGTTTGAATTGGCATTTCTTCAGTTCTCTAAAGTACTCCAACTAACAAATATGAGTATACCTTGTCAATCGAGGGCCAAATCTACTTTAATTATATCGATTAAACCTTTTTTATTACAAAATATCCAATGACCAGTTCTCCAAAAATTTCTCATGTGTCAACTTGACGTTTTCCACGCTTGTCTTGTCGCCAAATGTTAAAATCTTCAGGAAATATAATAATATAATTGGATAAAGTATAGTATGCTACTCGCGTATAATGGCTGTTATCCACTCGGTGATTTGGGACACTCGCCTACGGCTCGTGGCCTTAACTTCACCTCGCGAATAATAGCGATCATTATACGCCCGTTGCATAATATACTATTAAACTTTTCTTGGCCAAATCATTACTTATTCCAATTTTTTCTCTCATCTTTTTTATATCTCATCCAATAGTGCTTCCGATGACCTTTCAAATTCGCTCTGTCCGTCTATTTCTGACCGGTGTATTAGATATCCCAGGAAGTCATAACATTTTCTTTATGTCAGTGCCATTTCATCTCTTCCTGACTGATGTAATGGGTTGTAAAAACTTCTGAAATATTCCCTTACACATGTCATAACCATAGTGAATTACGATCAGTTACATGGTCTAAATATAGAACGGGTTCGATTGTTTTATATAGGTAGTTTCTCATGAAAAGCCTAATGGAATCGCGAAATTTTCAATGCTGCATGGATTCTCCTTCCAGAGATAATGGAGGCTTTCATTTTCATTCAATTGTGTTGACGTATTCAGGTATGGGGCAAAACGGAAAACGTTGTGTTACTAGGTTGAAGAGTAGAGTAGGGTCTTTGGTAAACTGATCCGTATGTAAAGGGTTTTCCAATAAGAGGTGTGTCTTTTTGAATAGCCCGCTATTTCGGTAGATGTCAAGTTTGAAGCTGTCATTTTTTGACATTTGACAAGTAGAAACTACGCAATTGATAAAAATGGAGCGATGCACGCATTGAAATTCACTATAGAAATGGTGAAAATTTGGCAGAGACGGGAAGCACCTTGTCGGACCGCAATAAAGAAATTGGTGGAAAAATTCGAGCACGTCACTCAAGTACAGCAGAGAATATTGCTGCTGCAGCCAAAAGGGTTGAATAAACCCCAGGTTTGTCCATTCCTCATCGTCCTTTGAAATTAGGCATTCCACAACGTCATTGCTGATTGGGTCGTTGAAATGCATGAAGATGACCCATCGAAAAATCATCTTGAGTGATGAGGCCTATTTCCATCTCGATGGCTTCGTCAACTAGCAAAATTGTCGCATCTGGGGCTCGGAAAACCAAGAGTTATTATTGAAAAGCCTCTCTATCCTCAACGTGTGTGACTGTTTGGTGCGGTTTATGGGTCCGGCGGTGTCATTGGACCTTACTTTTCGAAAATGAGGCTGGAGCAACAGCTACGGTGAATGGATTGCGCTATCGAGAGATGATTAATGATATTTTATGGCCGAAATTGGATAGTATTGATCTGGACAACGTTTACTTTCAACAAGACGATGCTATGTGCCACCCAAGCAACGAAACCATTGATCTTTTGCGGAAAAAGTTTCCGGACCGTGTTATCTCTCGAAGAGGTGATCACAATTGGCCACCGAGATCTTGTGATTTAACACCTTGCTACTTCTTTCTTTGGGACCACGTGAAAGAGAAGGTCTACGCCAATAGCCCAGCGTCGATTCAAGACCTCAAAGATGGAATTCGTGAGGCTATCGAGGACATAGGGCAGCCACTTTGCGATTTAGTTATGGAAAATCTCATTAAAAGGATATGGTCCTGTAAGCGTCGTCGTGGTGGTCATTAGCCTGACGTTATTTTCCACTATAAGCGGCATAGATTCTTCTTTATAATGAAATAAACATCCGATCATTTATATTGGAAAATGGCATTTTTCTTTGAATATCAAAAAAACACCTCTTATTAGAAAACCCTTTAGGTCGAAGAGTTGAGTTGAATCTTTGATAAACTGATCCGTATGTACTATCTTTGTATTTGGAATACCTTGCAGGACAATCGCCTTTTAAAACACATTTGTGAGGCTTCCTAGTGACATCTATGGAATTTTCTGTGAACTGTCTCATTTGATTCCGAGAATTTACGGGTACGACCTGAGAGAACATTTGTGTCGAATAATATTGTATTGGGCAGCAATAACATGAAAACAAAATACAATCAATTGTATCAATGAATAGAATATAGAACTGGTTCTCGAGAACAATCAGGATTTCCTGAGATTCTAATCTAGTAATTGATTCAATTCATCAACATTCGCATGCTTCCTTATCAATCAATCCAACAAGTGATTTGAGCATAAAAGTGGTTTTCAAGAACAATCAGCAACACCTGAATCGAATAGAATCGAAGTATGCGAAAACCTTCTCTCAATTAAACAAATGAATTGAGCATCGAAATGATTTTTAAGAACAATCCAAAACACCTGATAATCGAATGGAATCGGAAACTAGTATTCGATTCTACCCATAATTATCCAAAAACCTTCACTTATCAATCAATTCAACAAGTGAATGGCGTATACAAGTGGTTTTCAGGAGCAATCAGGAAAATCTAGAATCGAATGGAATCGAAAGCTATAGTATAGAATCGAAAACTATAGTATTAGATTCTAACAATCTCTATTCCTTCTCTTATCAAACAATTCAACAAGTGAATTGGGTATAGAACATTCAAGAACAATCAGGAACACCTGAGAATCGAATTTAATCGAAACTGCTATCCGATTCAGATTCTATCCATCGCTGTTCCAATACCTTCTTTTAGCAATCAATTCAACAAGCGAATTGAGAATGATGGAAGTGGTTTCCAAAAACAATATGGAATCTCTAGAATCGAAAACTAGTATTCAATTCTGTCCTTCTGTACGTCTTTTATCAATCATTCAACAAGTGAATCGAGTATAGAAGTTGTTTCAAGGATGAATCAGGAACATCCTAAAATCGAACGGAATCGAAATGTTGTATTCGATTCTATCAATCTCGATTTCTTCCCTCATCAATCAATGCAGAAAGTGAAATAAGGTATAGAAGTGTTTTTTAAGAACAATCAGGAACACCTGAGAATCGAATGGAAGCGAAAACTGCTATTCGACTATATCCATCGCTATTCGAATAGCCATCTTCTAAGCAATCAATTCAACAAGTGGTTTTCAAGAACAATCAGGAATCCTTGAATCGAAAACTAGTATTCGATTATACCCATCTCTAATTCATCTCTATCATTCATTCAACAAGTGAATCGAGTATACAGGTTGTTTTAAGGATCAATCAGGAACATCTTCAATCGAACAGAATCGAAAACTAGTATTCGATTCTATCCATCTCTATTTTCTATATTATCAATCAATTCAACAAGTGAATTGTGTATAGAAACGGTTCTTGAGAACAATGAGGAACACCTAAGAATCGAAAACTGGTATTATTCTGTTCATCACTATTTCTTCTCTCATCAATCTATGCAACAAGTGGTTTTCAAGAACAATCAGAAATCCCTAGAATCGAAAACTAGTATTCGATTCAATTCATCTCTATTCTTTATCTCATCAATCAATTCATCAAGTGAATTGTGTATAGAAGTAGTTTTTGAGAACAATGAGGAACAATAGTATTAGATTCTGTTCATCGCTATCGTATAGGTACGGTACCCTCTTTTATCAATGAATTCAACAAGTTTATTGTGTATATTGTTCGATAACAATCCGGAACACCAGGAGAGAAATGTAATCGAAAACTCTTATTCGATTATATTCATAACTCCTCATCTCACTTACCGATCAATTCAACAAGCCGATATTATCGAGATAGAACTTAAAAAACAGGTTTTCTTTTGGCGGAATTCAACAGTCCATTACACCTACCAGCAAACAGTAACAGGGTACGTGTCATACGATCTAAGTCACGTTTTTAATTCTCCTTAATATTCACTTCGTGTTTGAACATCATCAGGAAAGGGAAATAAGAATAAAGTTCTTTTAAGGTTAATTTTAAATTTTCGTCCACATGTCCAGAATTATAAAGCAGCATCAGCTATTATAATCTCATTCGGCTATTTTGTGAATTCCGGTGGCATAATCTGAAAATTCCTTATAATTGTGGTTTTGACCTTGTAACACTTTAAATTTGGTGACTTTGACTATCAGAAACACAAGAATTTTACTGTTAGATTAACTCAATAATTGAGGCGACAATTGATATAATAAATATTTTCGTTCTAGAAAGTCTCAAATGTTTTTTTGGTCGTCCGTCAGCACGATAACTTTCGAAAGGAATAACTTCAAAATCTGAGAATGTCAAGATTTGCACAGGAGAGTTGCTAGAAGAAAATAAGTATAAGCATTGTATAATTCCTTATACATCAATGTCATACAGAATTTGAATCAATCGAATTTGGTCGATTCGTAATTACCTATATTCTTGGTAAAAACTAATTGTACGGAAATTATGAAGATAATCTTCAATTTGGTCATTCATTTTCTTTCGGTATACAATAGTGTAAACATATGTACTATTATGCATTATTATGCGAATTATAAATAAAGAATTATTGAAATAAAATTTTTGCATTTTCCAACTACAGTGGAACTTCCCTATAACGAACATCTGTATAACAAATTTCGTACAAGACATTGCACCTTGAATGCAAATTCCATATTAAAAATACCCTCTAAAACGAAGTCAATTCTCTCTATTACGAAATATTCAAAGAACATCACTCTTTGAATGGGTATTGGTAAGAAGTTATAAGGGTGGGTTTTTTCCGAAATTTTTCCGGACCTTAAACTAAATCATTACGGCGGGCAGAAAGATCCCTCTGAAATAGTTTTAAATACACCCCTGGCTGTTTGATTTCAATCTAACCATTACGCTAGTGTGAAAAGTTGTGCGAAAATGTCTAAAAGCAAGTGCTTAAGTTTGAATGATAAACTTAAATTTATCAGTGAAGTCGACAGCGATATTGCCGACTATAGAAACAAATTTTCTGTATAACGAAATTTCTTTATAACGAATTTTTTTGCGGATTTAGCGCTTTCGTTATAGGGAAGTTCCACTGTAGTTGTAGGAGTTCCGATTTCCGAATCAAAAAAACTCATTCCTTTTTTTCTTGCGAACAAGCAAAAAAATTAATTTTTTGCGTATAGCTGTTTCGATTTTTATTTTTTTTTCTATTCCAGAGATATTCACGAAATTTTGCAAAGTCTTTTTATATTTATAGCTGTGAACATAGCGGCCGATTCACGAGGCTCCAGTGGCGTCCGCAAAACCGTAACCTCTGGTATTAAGTTTCATGCGAAATAAATAGTTTTCTGGTAATTATTTATGTAAATTTGACCTTAACTGACTAGAATGATTCCATAAAAAAAAGATTAGAAAAAATGTAAACGTGAAATTAACGTGATTTTTTTTCCAAATGGAATACCTATATGATTCTTCTGATTACGAATTTGATCACAAATTTCGAGCTGTTCCGAATAATAATCCTGGGACTCTTTTTATATCAATTTTGACCATATTTCATTCCATCATTAGCTGTACAATGCATATCAATTTCTGCCTGGGTCCTAGACAAACAAACCAGCAAAAAAGGGAGATAATGTATAAGATACAACGACCTTCAAAACCTGTGACGATAATTATTCCAAAAATAATTATTATTTTAACTCGTAGGTAATTATCCTCAGTATCAGTTCGGGTTAATCCTTAAAATATTATCCTAGGTCCTGCCCTGCACAACTCAACATTAACCATACAATCTGATCTTACTACATGTGACACTTCTGACAGAAAGGGCTTTATCCACAGTCAACATCACTCACATCACCTTGTAAGATCCCAAAAAAAGTGATACGAATGAATTAAACACAACATAATCTAGCTACCAGAAGTAGACCAAACAAAACGATACAAAATAACCACATGATATGACAAAACATTGTTTATTTCACTTTTATAGATCAATAAAACCCTTTAAACCATGAAAGACACAGCCTGTTGAACAGTATCCCATAGATTCAACAGTAGGAATGTAAACAAAGAAAACATGAATAATTTGTTACAGGTGATGTACAGGAATTCCACTACTAAGAGGGGTACTCACTTCATCCCATTTTATGAATTTTTCACCGCTCTGAAGGGGTAGTGGAACTTCAATCGGTTTTAAAGACACCGAGTTTACGCACTGAGCACTTTTCCCGACTGTAGACATTCTGGAATATCCGGGTTCAGGTTCAACCCTCTATGTTTTTTCAAATCTTCGTGGTAAACATCGTGCGATTTATGGATTAAAAATAACTTTTCACACGGATTTCTCACACAAATAAATCGTTTCGGCTGTCCAGGCAGTATTTGAAGACTTGGTAGATGCCATATCGTACAGTTTTCGGCTAGTAAGACTTTCGTTTTTAATTCGCGTCAACTGAATCGCCGTGATTCTTTTACGTTTATTTAGTTTCAGGGCCTTCTCTGTTACCGTGCTACGGACATTCAGTAATCTGCTGTTATTTGTTGAGCTGAAAGAGCAGGTTTTCTGGGCTAGCGTTGATAAGCGCATGTGAACTTGTTTCATGTCATCCGAGAATAACTCAGCATGGGGATTTTGAAGACTTCTGGAATTATCTAGTTCGGTCAGATACCACTAGGTGCTCTAGAAGAAGAACAGGTTTCTTGAACATTTCTAGGGTGGTAAAGGTAGAGTTCTTCCTACTGCTCGCTAGAGGGATGAAAAACGATAATTTACTTACAGCAGTCTGAAATTAATTTAATCGATCCTTGATTACAAAAGATGAATAATATTGCGTATACTGTATAGATTACCTACTGTTTTGTTTTGTGAAATACGGTTTGTCTTGCCGTTGAGTCACAAAATAAATTGTTTCAAGGAAACTGTATTACAAATACAGGAAACTGTATTATGGACGCATTTTTTTATACTTTCAAAAAAACATTTTCATATTCTATCGTACATTATGAAATGAACGATTACCAGGAATACTTCTATTCAAAACTGCAAAAGAGGTAATAATTGCAAATTATTCGGGTGCCAAACCCCAAAAGAAAATTACACCTGAACCTGAATAGAAAAAACTGACGAAGAACTTGAATGTTGTTAGAACTAGGACAGATACTGATACTTTGATCATTGTTTAAGGAGAAACAATGGTTTGATAAACTGTCGGAAAAAAGAAACCTTTAACATCAAATAACCTTTATTCATCTAAAATATATTGTTAACATTTTCTAATGGAGCACTGAAATGATCCAATTCCACCCAGTCTGCCACTCCTTTTTTCTTCACCTTGAGCTTGAATTCTGGTAGATCACTCTGATCCTTCCATAAAACTGATACATTGATGGTACAACCCTTGTTCAAACAACCCCTCTCATGAGCCAAAGCTATCTGATTCACTACTCTCCGCTCTACTTCGTATTTTATAGATCTTGCTCCGTAATGTACATCATAACCATCTGCTAAGGCAGATTCTACACTTCTATCCCATTGCAACAGTATTTTATGTTTTTTCTCGGCCTAAAAATTTGATTTTTTTGTGAATAAGACTAACTTTCAAAGACCTAGGTACTTACCCTTTCTGCCCAAAGTTTCAGTTCCCGGCCAACAAGTTCCATCAGTTCGTTTCGAGAAAACGGAAGGAAATATATTATTTCATTTATTCTTCCCAAAAATTCATCTCTCTTGAAATGTTTTTTAAGTATCGGTTTAACAACGCCATCTTTGAATTTTCTTGTAACTTGAATGTCATCTGATATTTCCAAGTCTGATTTATTGTCTAAAATTTCCTTTTTCTGTCTTTCTATCTCTTTCCTTAAGTGTAAGCCGTACTGTGCTATTTCATCACTTGCTAGGTTAGATGTCATGATGAATATTGCTTCCTTACATTCAATTGTTTTTCCCTTGCCGTCTGTCAATCTGCCTTCGTCGAACAGTTGCAATAGAACTGTTAAAACGTCAGGATGTGCCTTATCCACTTCATCGAAGAGAACTACAGCGTTTTTACAAGCTTTTAGTTGTTTTGTTAGTTGACCACCATCGTCATGTCCTACATATCCTGGAGGGGCACCAATCAACTTAGCAACCTGTATTCAAAAATTTAATAGTAGCTATTGTCCCATTCAGTCAAATCAACTCAAAAATATAATATTACAAATTCAAACAAAGAGAAATAAAATTTAAGAAAATGAAGATTTCACCTCATGTTTTTCTTGGTATTCCGACATATCCAAGCGAATGAATCCTTCAGGTTTATTTTTATGAATATAAGCAGCTAATTGTTTAGCTAATTCAGTTTTACCAATGCCTGACGATCCAAGAAATAAGAACACCAAGGGATGATTGTCATCTGTCCAACCATTTTCCTTCCTTCTGACAGCTAAAATTTGAATAAAAATATAAGAAAATTAGTACAACTATTTTGAAATAACAATGAAAATAAATATTTATGACCCAAATTACTTGAATTGAATTCACAATGTTTAATTTCATATTTCATGAAACTTACTAGAAGCAACTGTTCTTATTGCACCTTCTTGTCCTACTATGAATTGCTTCAGTCGTTTTTCCAACGGAAATTTCTCCTTTCTTCCAGGTCTCTCTGTTTTTCTTTTTCAATGTACTAAAAATTGAAAGTAATGTATATTACAAAATCTTTGAATGCATTCACATCTAGTATATGAATTTTACCTTCTGTCCTTGTTCTTCCAGATATTTTTTCACGGGTCCATCCTTGGCATACATAACAGGCAGATGTCCTATATCATTTTTCAAGCAAGGATTTGCCCCATGCTCAACTAAAATTCTGACAATGTCAAAATTATCTACAAGAGCTGCGTAATGAAGAGCTGTGAATCCTAAATAAGTTGCTTTTGTATTCAATTCAGTGGAAAATTCATCTTCACGAATCATCAAAACTGAAATTCATATTGAAATCAAGAATTTTATAATTTTTGTTTCAATTCCGAGAGAGTAGATATACCTTCAATGGGATGTATTCTCTTTTCATGTGCAGTTCTACCAATATTTATAAATTCCTCTTGTAAATTTGGATCTGCACCTGCTTTAAGTAATAGATTTACCACAGCGAATTTGTCGTTTACCACTGCTACCATTAAAGGTGTCCATCCTAAAGGATGCCTAGTATTTACATTATACTTTTCTTTAATAAACAGAGACACGTCTGACAAATTCCCATATTTGACAGCATGGAAAAATCGTTTTTCCTTGCCTCTCACCAATGAATCGCAAAACACCAGACCAATTCCTAATGCCCATAATATTCGAGTGTAATCTGTACTATGAGTTTCTTGAAAATTGAAAACATTCCTTGTTGATATCAAGGAAAACTTATGGGATTTGAAGTGAATATTCTTTTTGGGGATAAAATGTTGTGTAGTTTTCACATTACGTCTCAAATAATACTCTAAACATGTTCGAATAAAACTGTTTTTACGAAGAACATTCATTTCCTTTCACATCTATGTTAATGAATATTATCCTGCTGAATTTGTAATTAGATTCCAATTTTGTTTCCAACTTATTGCAGTTTTGCTGGACGTTGTTATCTGAATGTTATCATTTTTTGAAATCAAATTTGAATTTGCAACATTTTGACACTTAAATTTTTAAGGTTAAATTATTTTATACATCGATGATCACAGCGATCACAGAACGTGATTTACAGTTGTCAAATTTTTGAAGGAAGGGATAACCTCCAAAATTGATAAATAAATAAATTAGCTTAGATGAATTTAATAATTTATTTATTTCTTTTATAATCGAATAGAGATTTTTCCACGATGGATGAAGTGGATAGCATTATATTAGAAAGTTTGAGAGCACTAAGCTGGTATTAATATAATTTTATCACATTAACAACGATATTCATTACTCCCTTTTCAGTGATGTGCCTGATCATATTTCAAGTTTGAAACAGTTCGACGAAGATATCGTTATTTCATGTGTTTCTACTTGCTTAGAATCTATCATTCCTTCCTCAAAATTTCCGAAGAAAGTATCTGCATCCATGGCAATAAGAATCAAAACTGCATCCTATTTAGCAGAACAAATTAAGGATATCGGATACAGAGATGAGATTGGATATCAAACAATTCTTTATTTCAACGAAGTAGATATAAGGAGGCTATTCATTTTTCTCATTGAAAAACTACCTAAAGAAACTGAAATTTTTACCCAAACTGAAGAAGTAGGATATGTACCAAAGTTATTAACGAACCTGAGAAAGAAATTGAAAACCTCTTCAGTTTGGATACCCCCTTCTCTGCATTGTAGAGGAACCTATTCTAATAACGACAGTTTAGAAATAAGAAGTTATGGAAATAGTCACCCAATAGATATTAGGAAGCTTACAATACCATCTTCTGAGCAACAAAACTCAGAGAGTGAGGCACTTTTTTTTCGCTTTATGTATATATTTTAAATAACACACTATTGAAATAGTTCCTTTCTCACTTTCCAGGTTGTCGAGATTATCATATTAATATATTACCAACAGTTACAAAACAATGCTCACCTCGGCAACTGATACCATCTTTACTTTTTGAGGATTGCAAATTTTCTAAAAAAAATAGAAATATTTTAAAGTATCTGAATTCACTTCCTCAAAATAATAAGGCTGCTAAAGTGAATAATTCAGTTGAAGTGGAAACTGAAGAAAGTAGTTCGTATGTACCAATGAAAAAGAAAGCTGAAAATTTAGTTACTGCTGTCGAAGCAATAAATATTGATGATAATTCAATTGAATTTTTAGTGAATGACATAGGAGCCAAAGAAAAAGAACATGTTGAAATACAGCAATTGGTGGATAGTGAAAAAACAAATTTATTAAAGGTAATACTTTGAATTTGATTTTGCTACAGAATTCCCAGGATTATGTTTTACGTAATATGAAAAACAATTTCTTCCAGTTGAACGAGAGCAAAGGAAAATGAAGCAAAACAGACAGAAGAGCTCAAATATAATCTAAAGATTAAAAAAATGGCAAATGAAATTGTAAATGATGATGCAAAAGTACAGAAACTAAGAGATTTGGTTGTATCAAGAACTAATACTAAATTGATGAAATTTAAACAACAATGGGAACAAATGAAAGAATCTTTAGTACAAAGGCATGATCAATTGAAAGCATCTTTGTTAGAGAAGGAATCAAAATTGAAAGAGAAAGAATTTAAGCTCAAAGAAATAATGAAAACATATGAGGAAATGGTCATAGATTATAAAAATAAAGTAGAACTTGAAAAAAAACTTGTGGAAAAACATAAAAATTGTCCTCAAAATGTAAATAGGTAAAACATAAATATTATATTCTTTTAGTATATTTGCATTCTAAACAAAATAGTTATAGGTATTCATGCTTTTTTCAGATCCATGTATACAAATAACATCATTGAAATAATTGGAAACATAAAGAAACAAAATTTAGAAATACAAAAAATTCTCAAAGATACCAAACTTGTGCAAAAGGATATCAATACTTTGACTGGTCAAATTGATAGATCATTTACAATTTCTGATGAAATGATTTTTCTGGTAAGTTATGAAGAAACCTTGGAAGTTTTTTTAGTTTACTTTATAAATTTTTTTCAGCATGCCAAAGAAGATGAGGCCTCAAAGAAAGCTTATAAATTATTAGTTTCCTTGCATAATGAATGTGGGGAAATAGTTAAAATTGTATCTGATATCGGTTTTGTTGAGAGAGAATGCAGAAATATTCAAGAACAAGTTGATATTGAGGGTGGTAAACAAACAGCAGAAAAATTACAGAGGGTCACTGAAGATATTCAGAAAATCAGGGAAGAAAATTTGAATTTACAGAAAAATGTCCAATAACTTAGCCATTCCATACCTACATAATGTTAAACATAATCTTGTATGAAATTTTTCATATATGCTTTTTAATCAATCCAAGTTTGATTTCAATCACTGAAAATTAAGAAATATATTCATTCATGGAATTGAAAATAAGTTAATACTTAACTGTCTATACAGAAATTTTTGGCAAACCATATTTGATTTTAACAAAACGAATCTCAAAATCTAGATAACCAGGATATATTCAGGATTATCGAATGAAACCATTAACTTAAATATTTTATTGAAAAATCTATTTTCTTACACCAGGTGGTATGTAATCTTCATCAGCTTTTGCAATTTTCTTCGTCTTAAATTTAGAATCTTTTTCTTCATTTGCTTTTAGTTCCTCTTTCTCTTCAATTTCCAATTCAATTTTCTCCTCATTTTCAAAGAACCAAAGTTTGGTTTCTTTTATTTTCAACTCTTCTTTCAAAGATTCCACCTTTTTCAACCTTTCTATTCTATTAGCTTCCTCTTCTTTCTCACGTAAAAATTTGATACGTTTTTCTTCCCATTCCTTGAATAATTCGCATTGAGCGGCTATGTCAGTTTCAGAACTTTTCTGTATTGCCTTTGAAACATTAGATTCTAGCAAGGAATTCACATCGGTTGAAGATAATTTAATTTTTTCAATTTTTGTTTTTAATTCACTATCATCTGGTAATAAATCAAGTACTTCCTTGGTTAAAGGTATGTTCTGCTTCACTGTTTCATCTAATTTGTTTTCGGCTATATTATGATCACCAAAGAGACTCGCACCCAGAATATAAAACGAAGTATTTACAGAATCACTTTTTCCTTTAGTTAAATACATAAGTGTCTTTCCAATTATCTTTCTGCAATCGCGCAGATCAAAATGCTGATCATCATAACTGTTTCGTAAATATTTTACCCTAACTTTAACTTCTTCTTCGGGTTCTTCTGGTAGTGGTGGAAAAGACCATTCTCCTTTGTTTAATAAACAATTGTAACAATGCAATAGTGCAAGACTGTGGGAAATGGGATGTTCAGGATCCTCCTGAAGCATCAAATGACTAGCTATTCGCGCACCAGAAACAAAATCTTTTTTCAACCAAAAATGATCTAGTAAGATATTTGTCAGGTGTACATCTAAGAATACCCCATAATTTAATCTATCATCAAGAACCATATGAAGATCTTCTACTTTTCCGTTTTGCAACAAATTCTTAACAACTGCATAAGATAATGATGGCATTGAATTACTTGTTTCCGCAGTGAGACGAAGCTTATGCACTAAATCTAACATTTCGTCATCAAATATCTCATCCTTGATTCCATTCACGAAAATGTCCACATCTATGAAACTCATGTGCTTTGTCTTTTGAAAATTTGTATCCAAGTCATGATAAAGTTCGTCCAAATTCAATTTTTTAAATAATGGTTGATTTAGGCGATTCTCCCATACTTCATTGCAATGATATGCTTGGGAAAGGAAAGTTCTTGTAGCGAATTTCGTGCATTTCAAACATTGTAAGTTTTGCCCAAGTTTGGGAACTCGTAACAGTTTGAACATACTTTTATTATTTAATTATAAATTATATTCAAAAATTATAAGCACGGGATGCCCGGTTAACCTGCAATTATCTGTCAAAAATAACTTTTAGATCAAATATATATGGGTAATTAGGTCTACCGCCCAAATGCAAAAACCTTCTGGTATTTCCAAAATTATATCTTTATTGAATGCATTGTAGTACTAAAAATATATAAAAACTAATGAAAAAGATATTTCCGGACTGAATGGCTAATCCGTAATTATTATTTAATTTAATTATTATCTGTTCAATGTCCGTGCCGGTAGATAATTTATTGGATAGACACAAGTTCGCTTGCTGTCAGTGTCATCAAATGATAGGTTAACTAAACGTCAAGCAGGAAAACAAAAATAAAAATATTTTCATGAATAACTGAAGATTTTTCCGAAAAAATGAAATCGTAATTGGAATTTTCCTTATTTGTTTGATCTCATAAGGCCACCTTATGAACTTGGGTCTATTTAATCGTATGAACATTAAGGTCGGTATAAGCAGAATGAGTTTGTTTTGAAAGCATTATAATAAAAAAATCTTAGGATTCCGCTGCAAATAAAGGGATGTATTCAGAATGGACCTCCCTAACTTTGTTGATACAAAATTATGGAGAAGAAAACAAGAGTGTCTTGGAAAAATTCGAGTTATTGACAAGTAAAGAAGTTACGTTGGCTATAGTTAAGCAACTTGTTTCTAATCTTGGAATCACCCATTCTCCAGAAGCGAGTCCACTGAATTCGGACAAAGAGGTTT
>CM024242.1:7335182-7394185 GCA_013421045.1 Propylea japonica | reverse complement strand
TTTCAGACTGCTGTAAATAAATGATCGTTTTTTATCCCTCTAGTGAGCAGTAGGAAGAACTCTACGTTTACCACCCTAGAAATTTTCAAGAAACCTGTTCTTTTTCTAGGGCACCTAGTGGTATCTGACTGACCGAACTAGATAATTCCAGAAGTCTTCAAAATCCCCATGCTGAGTTATTCTCGGATGACATGAAACAAGTTCACATGCGCTTATCAACGCTAGCCCAGAAAACCTGCTCTTTCAGCTCAACAAATAACAGCAGATTACTGAATGTCCGTAGCACGGTAACAGAGAGGCCCTGAAACTAAATAAACGTAAAAGAATCACGGCGATTCAGTTGACGCGAATTAAAACGAAAGTCTTACTAGCCGAAAACTGTACGATATGGCATCTACCAAGTCTTCAATACTACTGCCTGGACAGCCGAAACGATTTATTTGTGTGAGAAATCCGTGTGAAAAGTTATTTTTAATCCATAATCGCACGATGTTTACCACGAAGATTTGAAAAAACATAGAGGGTTGAACCTGAACCCGGATATTCCAGAATGTCTACAGTCGGGAAAAGTGCTCAGTGCGTAAACTCGGTGTCTTTAAAACCGATTGAAGTTCCACTACCCCTTCAGAGTGGTGAAAAATTCATAAAATGGGATGAAGTGAGTACCCCTCTTAGTAGTGGAATTCCTGTACATCACCTGTAACAATTATTCATGTTTTCTTTTTTACATTCCTACTGTTGAATCTATGGGATACTGTTCAACAGCTGTGTCTTTCATGGTTTAAAGGGTTTTATTGATCTATAAAAGTGAAATAAACAATGTTTTGTCATATCATGTGGTTCATTTAGTATCGTTTTGTTTTGGTCTACTTCTGGTAGATAGATTATGTTGTGTTTAATTCATTCGTATCACTTTTTTTGGGATCTTACAAGGTGATGTGACTGATGTGGATAAAGCCCTTTCTGTCAGAAGTGTCACATTAGTAAGATCAGATTGTATGGTTAATGTTGAGTTGTACAGGGCAGGACCTAGGATAATATTTTAAGGATTAACCCGAATTGATACTGAGGATAATTACTACGAGTGTCGAATATAATTAGTTTTGGATTAATTATCGTCACAGGTATTGAAGAACCTTGGTGGGACGTGTAGACTTCTGAGTCGTTGTATCTTATACAATATTATCTCCCTTTTTTGCTGGTTTGTTTGTCTACGACCCAAGCAGAAATTGATATGCATTGTACAGCTAATGATGGAATGGAATATGGTTAAATTTATATAAAAAGAGTCCCAGGATTATTATTCGGAACAGCTCGAAATTTTGTGATCAAAATCGTAATCAGAAGAATCATTATATTCCTTTTGGAAAAAATTCATGTTTTTTCACGTTCTTATTTTCTAATATAGTTTTTTATGGAATCATTCTAGCCAGTTGAGGTCAAATTTACATAATAATTACTGGAAAATGATTTATTTGGCATGAAGTTAATACCAGGCTCCGTTTTTCGTACGCCACTGGAGCCTCGTCAATCGGCCGCTATGTTCACCCTATAAATATAAAGAAAGACTTTTGCAAAATTTCGTGAATTCTCTGGAATAGAAGTAATCAAAATCGAAACAGCTATGCAAATTTAAATTTTTTGCTTGTTCGCAAGAAAAAAACAAATGAGTTTTTTTGATTCGGAAATCGGAACTGCTACAACTAGTTGGAAAATGCAAAAATATTATTTCAATAATTCTTGAATTATAATTTGCATAATAATGCATAATAGTACATTATGTATGTATATATCGAAAGGAAATGAATGACAAAATTCAATATTATCTTTATAATTTCCGTACAATTAGTTTTACCAAGAATATAGGTAATTACGAATCGACCAAATTTGATTAATTCAAATTCTGTATGACGTTGATGTCGTTGAATTTAACTGAAGCATACAATTCAGAAGCTTATACCTATTTATCTTCATATTAGGATAACGGCAATTTGAATTTGAATATCCAAAGAACTAAAGGGTTTTCCCAAGAAGTGATTTGAGCATCAGAGTGCTTTTCAAGAACAATCAGTAACACCTGAGAATCGAATAGAATCGAAAATTGGAATTCGATTCCATCCATCAGTATTCGAAAATCCTTCCTTATAGATCCAATTCAACAAGTGAAATAAGCATCGGAATGACTTTTAAAAACAATCCAAAACACCTGAAAATCGAATGGAATCGAAAACTAGTATTCGATTCTAACCATCACTATTCAAAAACCTTCTCTTATCAATCAATTCAACAAGTGAATGGAGTATACAAGTGGTTTTCAGGAACAATCAGGAAAACCTAGAATCGAATGGAATCGAAAACCATAGTATTAGATTCCATCAATCTCGATTTCTTCTCTCATCAATCAATGCAACGAGTGAATTTGGGTATAGAAGTGGTTTTTAAGAACAATCAGGGGCACCTGAGAAGCGAATGAAATCGAAAACTGCTATTCGACTATATCCATCGCTATTCTAATAGATAACCTCTTTTAGCAATCAATTCAACAGGTGGTTTTCAAAACAATCAGGAATCCCTAGAATCGAAAATAGTATTCGATTCTATCTATCTCTATCTCATCTCTTATCAATCATTCAACAAGTGAATCGAGTATAGAGGTTGTTTCAAGGATCAACAGGAACATCTGCAATCGAACAGAATCGAAAACTAGTATTCGATTCTATCCATCTCTATTTTTCATCAATCAATTCAACAAGTGAATTGTGTATAGAAGTGGTTTTTGAGAACAATGAGTAACACCTAAGAATCGAAAACTGGTATTAGATTCTGTTCATCGCTATCGTATAGGTAGATACCCTCTTTTATCAATGAATTCAACAAGTGTAGGTATTGTGTATACTTTTCGATAACAATCCGGAACACCTGGACAAAAATGTAATTGAAAATTCCTATTCGATTCTATTCATAACTCTTCATCTCGCTTACCGATCAATTCAACAAGCCGATATTATCGAGATAGAACTTAAAAAACGGGTTTTCTTTTGGCGGAATTCAACAGTCCATTACACCTACCATCAAACAGTAACAGGGTACGTGTCATACGATCTAAGTCACGTTTTTAATTCTCCTTAATATTCACTTCGTGTTTGAACATCATCAGGAAAGGGAAATAAGAATAAAGTTCTTTTAAGGTTAATTTTAAATTTTCGTCCACATGTCCAGAATTATAAAGCAGCATCAGCTATTATAATCTCATTCGGCTATTTTGTAAATTCCGGTGGCATAATATGAAAATTCCTTATAATTGTGGTTTTGACCTTGTAACACTTTGAATTTGGTGACTTTGACTCTCAGAAATACCAGATTTTTACTGTTAGATTAACTCAATAATTGCAGCGAACAATTCTTATAATAAATATTTTCGTTATGGAAAGTTTCAAAATGTTTTTTTGGTGATCCGTCAACACGATAACTTCCGAAAGGAATTAGGTACTTCAAAATCTGAAAATGTCAAGGTAGTTTCAAAATTTGCACAGGAGAGTTGAATTCAAGAATAAATAGAATTAAGCTTATAAAGGTTTTTTATTTTGACTATTTCCTCGTCGTATTTGCACCAATCAGAAACGCGCAATTTTGATTACAAATGGTTTCTAGGTGGAAAAACTGTTTGGCAGGACCTGTCAGCAGTTTATTTGCGTTTACCCGCGCCAAAACTTGACAGTTGTTGTCACTCAGGAAATAGTCTTGTCAGATACCATTCGGGCATCTATTTTTTCCTGTGAAAAAAATCGAAAAACACATTGCAAAGTAATATTTTTTGACAAAAAGCATTCGTGCAGGTGCAAAAAGGTTTTGTTGCCACCAGCACTCATGCTTTCTTGTCAAAATATTACTTAGCAACGTGTTTTTTCGATTATTTTCGGAAAAATTAGATGCCCTTATGATATTACTTACGAATAGCCCGCTATTTCGGTAGATGTCACGTTTAAAGCTGTAATTTTTTGATATTTGACAAGTAGAAACTACGCCATTAATAAAAATGGAACGATATACGATATTAAAATTCACTTTAAAAATGTTGATAAATTGGCAGAGACGGTTCGTAAAACTCGAACATTTTTGGGTCGTCGTGAAGCACCTTGTCGGACAACAATAAAGAAATTGGTGAAAAAATTCGAGCTGTTGGGACAAGTTAATGATGTGAAGAATAAAACCCGTGCACGTCGCCCAAGAACAGCCGAGAATATTGCTGCTATAGCCGAATGTGGAGCAACAGTTACGGTGAATGGATTGCGCTATCGAGAGATAATCAATGATTTTTTATATCCGAAATTGGATGAGTATTGATCTGGACAACGTTCAGTTTCTCGAAGAGGTGAACACAATTGGCCACCGAGATCTTGTGATTCAACACCTTGCGACTTCTTCCTTTGGGGCCACGTGAAAGAGAAGGTCTACGCCGATAGCCCAGCGTCGATTCAAGACCTCGAAGATGGAATTCGTAAGGCTATCGAGGACATAGGGCAGTCACTTTGCGATTTGGTTATGGAAAATTTAATTATAAGGATATGGTCCTGTAAGCGTGGTCGTGGTGGTCATTTGCCTGATGCTATTTTCCACTATTAACGGCATACCTTCTTCTTTATGATGAAATAAACATCCGATCATTTATATTTAAAAATTGCATCTTTCTTTGAATATCAAAATAACACCTCTTATTGGAAAACCCTTACATAAGGACCAGTTTATCAAACACCCTACTCTACTCTTCACCTAGAAATACAACGTTTTCCGTTTGCCCCATACCTGGATACGTCAACACAATAGAGTGAATATGAAAGCTTCCATTATCTCTGGAAGGAGAATCCGTGCAGCATTGAAAATTTCGCGATTCCATTAGGCTTTTCATGAGGAACTACCTATATAAAACAATCGAATCGGTTCTATATTTAGACCTTGTAACTGATCGTAATTCACTATGGTTATGACATGTGTAAGGGAATATTTCAGAAGTTTTTACAACCCATTACATCAGTCAGGAAGAGATGAAATGGCACTGACATAAAGAAAATGTTATGACTTCCTGGGATATCTTATACACCGGTCAGAAATAGACGAACAGAGCGAATTTGAAAGGTCGTCTGAAGCACTATTGGATGAGATATAAAAAAAGGGACAGAAAAAATTGAATAAGTAATGATTTAAGGTCAAGAATAGTTTAAAAATTGTTCTATGGCGTCTGTATGTTTTGAATTCTTGAAGCGATCAATCATTCAATGAATGATGTAAACGATGCTCAATTTAATTTTTTTTATTTTTTCACCTTAGTTCAAACTTACCGACACTTGTTGGGATGAAATTCAATTATTGTAGGCGTTTTCCGATGAATTCAATAAATTCCGAAAACTTACAATTCAATTTTCAATATTTTACTACATTGCAAAATGAAAACATTAATTTCCATCAAATGTCTGTAATTTCCACATTTCGATCCGAAAATGGTCTCAACGATGGTGCTCTACTCCTGATGACGAATTCGTGGTCAAATTCAATTCTGTCCGTGGGGCCGTCAGGCCTCCTGTTAGCACAATAACTTTCGAGAGGATTGTCCTAGAGACTTGAAATTTTCAGGGTAACTTCGGTTTCCGAATGGCTCGGTTAAGTTCGTGTACCAACCAAATCGTACAGGGTTTTCCATAAAATATGGCCATTCAAAATTTTTCTTCCTCAATATCTCAGACAAAACGAAACCCATCGAAATGAAATGTTGCGGCCATATTCAAGATGCTCCTAATGACCTCCATACAAAATTTGGTGGCCATATTGTGAACAGAACCATAGAAAATTGAATTGGAATATTTAAAAGAAGAAACCTCATATTTCCATAAGAAATAGCCGATTCAGATGAAATTTATTTTATAAATAAAGATTGATTTACTGAATGTTCATGCAGAACTTTGTGGTCATAGTGTCAACAGAACCATATAAAATTCAATATAAATATTGAAAAAAGAATCTTTATTTTTCCATATAACAGAATATCCGATTCCAGTAAAATTCATTTTGAGAATGAAAACTACTATACTGAATGTTCATGCAAAATTTCAAGGGGATCGCAACATCAAAACCATAGAATTTAATTTTTGTAATTATTTATTTTTTACATATTTCATTTTGAATAATTTTCAGAATATAATTCCGATTGTGCTGAGATTCTGCATTTATACAGGGTCTTTATAAATGATTGTTACATCGTAGGTTGCTTTGGAAATTTTTATCTTATCGTTTCTTATTCAAAGTCTACAAATTATAATTCCAGTCACATTATTCAATTTCTTTCGGAATGACCAGCCTAAACTTACAGTATCGTTTGTTTGAATCGAAGTTTACATCAGAATATGAATATTTAGAATAGTCCAATGCCAACTGCGCTGTTATAATCATTTATAGAGATCCTGTATATTTGGTATAAATTTCAAAAGCCATATAAAATTTTGAGGTAACAGTCTTATTGCCCCACCAAAGAACGAGCGCTCAAAAGCTCCTTCGCAGGGCTTTTCTTAAAATTTTTCGAGTATTTGTCAATTCGATCGAGCTGAAATTTTACAATAAAATGTTCAACACAAGCAGTACGCGAAAACTTGTGGAAGTTGCATACAACCATAGAAAATCTATCGTGATATTAAGAAAAAATTCTAATATCCCCATAAAGAATCTTTCGATTGAAATAAAATCGAGTTTGAGGTTGTCACTTGTCGAACTGGACGATCATGCAAATTTTCAAAATAGTTTTGATATCAGAATCATGGGATTATATATTTTTCAGTTTTTACCTGTTCCATTTTTTGAATAATTTCTAGAATATAATTCCGATCGTGCTAGGATTTTGCATTCATATACATATTTATGAAGTATCAATCTCAAGTCCTATACAAAATTTTGAGGTAGTAGCCTTATGGCTCCATCAATGAACGAGCGCTCAAAATCACCTGCTGAAGGTATTGCTCAGATTTTTCATTGATATTATCAGTCTCAACTTTCAGAATGTTATTGATATCATCTTGAATCTCATAAGATAGTTATAGGTGATTTATCAGCAATTCTTCTCAGATAACCCTTTTACATAAATGTTATGACATTGGTTATCATTTCCTCAAGTTCGACTCGCCCAATGAAAGTTTTGTAACTCGCGGTGATGTTAACGGTGAGACAACAGGAACGTACATTATATCGATGTTTATTTATTAGAGAGTGTAATAAATTGGAATTCATTCAAACGAAAATGACGCTTCGAAGGTTACATCATACAGTGTGGAACAGCCAAATGGAATAAATTCCATAACGAATAAATGAGAGCGTGTTTTGGAAGAATCTTTGGACACGTCAATTTGTATTTTTAGATGCGCATTTTTTAAAAAAAAATTTTTAGAGGGTGTGTCATGTGACAAATACAAACCCTTGTATATTATTAGTTTCTTGGATTCTACAGACAATTCTAGACATAATTCATGTATAATGTCACATACCTCTCTTCAACTGTTTCGAAAATATTAAGTGTTTTCAGATGTATCACAAAAATTAACTTTAAAAAGAGAAAATTATTTTATTTCACAAGATGTTCGCGGTGAACCTTTGGAACATCTCTTACATTGAAATTAATGGTTTTCTGTTTTTTCACATTATTTGTAAAATAAAATCTATTTTTTGAATGTAACTTTTTGTAGTACATAACACATGGATCAATAAGTCCCGAGACTAACGATGAAAACAACATTTTTTTTGTAAAATTTTTTTTATTCATCAACATAATCACCTTTTAGAGTGATACAATCGTTCCAACGCTTTACGATTTTTCAATACCATGTTTATAAAAAAAATTATCTTTCGTTTCAAAATAAGCTTCTCTTTCAGCGATGACCTCCTCATTTGAGCCAAAACTTTTTCCCTGGAGCATTTTTTAAGATCAGCAAAGAGCCAGTATCACTGCTGGCTAAATCTGGCGAGTATGGGGGGTGGGGAAGCAGATCAAAGCCCAATTCGTTCAATTTTGCCATTGTTTTCATCGACTTGTGACAGGATGCATTGTCTTGATGAACGGATTTTTTTTCTCTGCATGTGCGGTCGTTTTTTTGCGATTTCCTCCTTCAACGCACCAGCAATATGTCAATATAATAATCACTGTTGATCGATTTACCTTTTTCTTGATAGTTAATGAAAATCACGCCATGGGTATCCCAAAAAACTGTTGCCATGACTTTGCCAGCTGACTGCTGCGTCTTCGGACGGCTTTCGCCAGCTGTGCGCCACTCAGATGACTGCTGCTTCGACTCTGGAGTATAGTGATGTATCCATGTTTCGTCCATGGTCACGTAACGACACAAGAAATCTTTTTTATTGCGAGTAAATAGCGATAAAGAGCTTTCTGAATCATAGACTCATTGCTGTTTTTGTCCCATAGAAAGCAATCGCGGCACTCACTTGGGAAAAACCTTTTTCATGCTCAATTTTTCATGAAGGATACTAAATACACTTCCATTTGATATCTGTGTCATCTCAGCAATCTCACGGAGCTTCACTTTACGATCTTTCATTATAATTTTGTCATTTTACTCACATTTTCCGGTGTAACGTCTTCCACAGGTCTGCCCGAGCGTTCCGATTCATTTGTGTCGGTACGACCACGTTTAAACTCGACAAACCACCGACAAATCGTTGCTTTTGACGGACAAGAGTCCGAGTAAGATTTTTCAATCCATTGTTTTGCTTTCACGGTGTTTTTACCAATTAAAAAATTATGTTTTATCAGAACACGAAACTTGGTTTTTTCCATTTTTTAAACAAACTACAAACCGACTTTACTCCAACCTCGATTATTCAGCTGTTTCTGGTCTGATCGACTTAAAATTTTGACACGTTTCAAGCAAAGGTTAGTACTCTAGAAAGACGTGGTTACTGTATCACTACGAGCGCCATGTCTGGGTTAGTCTCGGGACTTATTGATCCATGTAGTACATCTGAAAACACTTAATATTTCCGAAACAGTTGAAGATAGGTATTGGACATTGTATTAGGATTATGTCTAGAATTTTCTGAAGATTCCAAAGAACTAATAATATACAGGGGGTTGTATTTAAAATAAGAAAGTTGGTATCGGCCACTGTCACATGACACACCCTATATAATAATTTTTTTTAAATGCGCATCTAAAAATACGTGTCCAAGCGTTTTTTCCCAACAGGCTCCCATTTATTCGTTATCGAATTTATTCCATTTGACTGTTCCACACTGTATATCATTGCTGCTCTGTAGGCTAGTAATATAGGTAGCTATTTCAATGGAATTTGTGGAAAGCAGTATTCTGGGATGAATGGAGGGCTTGTTCGTCCGCCCATTGGTACTGGAAGTTCCTTGGAAAATTCAAGGTTTCAAGTTTTTTCGTCTCATATCTCCACAAAACTCTCGACTTTAATTTGAACCAAAGAATATTTGAAAATTCTCATTTTCGCTATGTGGTGAAAGCAAAATGAAGTAACGAAGTAGGTACACATACAGGGTGAGTCTTTGACTTGTACATATATTTTAACCGTAGATTCCTGAGGTCAAAAGAAACACTTTTTTCCTTTACCATTTTTTCCGATTCGGCCTGGTTGAAGAGATACAGGCTGTTGAAAATCCATGAAAAGCATAAATTTTCAGTAATATCTCGCAAACGATTCATTCAAATGAAATGATTTTTGAAACATAGTTTTCCATGAATATGATTAATCTTTCCCGACTACAAAATTCCGAGTAATTCGATGTTGAAAGAAAAAAAAATCTTAGAAATTCGAAAAATTGGGTACTTTGGCTGAATGCAACTCTGTCGAAAATATTCACAGAATTCAATTTTCCCTGTGGTCACTTTGACAAATTTCAAGAATAATTCGAGAATTTGTTATCTGGAATGATGAATGGTAAGAGAACTAGCGGATTTTCTTTAAAAATGGGGTTACAATGAATAAGCTCACCTCTATACTTCTTCAGTGTAAATCCTTATCTATTCAAGCAAATTTCCACACCACTTTCGAAGTACCTATTGCAATTTTGTTTCGTTGAGCTTTGACATACGCTGATACCCAAATTTATATTACTTTAGAATACGTTCATTTCTCATTTATTCATCATATTTATTACTACTAAAATGACCTTAATAAGTAAGTAGTCATGAAGTCGTATGATTTTGAAAAACAAACTAACCACAGAACACCGATGTGTTCTGTGATTTTCACCATGCGGACCATAGAGAAAAGTTTGTTCTATGATGCGGACACCCCTTGAAATTCAATCGCCCCAACTGGTGTTTATGAACCTGAAATGTCATGCGTGTTATGGTTGAGTTGTTGTTTTGATTTCGGAAACTTTTGCACGGAAGATTTCAAGAGATATTGGAAATGAATGCTATAGCTAGAATAGGTGGTTTAAAAGTTAATCCGATATAAAAAAATGAAGTATACATCAAGAAGAGATTATTCTGCTTTTCATCACTAGCAAATCATTGCATTAGAAAATATACAACTGGTATTGAAAAAGTGAGTTCATATTTCTTTCTTTAATACAGCAGCTTATTTGAAAATTTCGAATGGTATATCTACTCGTTTATTTGATACAATAGCTTATTTCAAAGGTTTGAATGCTATATCTCGTACTTGCAAAAATTCAGTGGTTAGTTTACCAGTGGCGGCATAGCTCATTCTGAAAACAAAAAGGGCTATATCTTCTTATTTAGGCCGAATCGGAAAAATGGTAGAGGAAAAAACTGTTTCTTTTGACCCCAGGAATATACGGTTGAAATATATGTACAAGTCAAAGACTCACCCTGTATATTTCATCTACTTCCATAAAAATGAAATCTATATACAGGGTGTCCGGAAAATGTGGGAAATCTCTAGGATTCAGATAGAACATAAAAAATGGAGATGACAAGTTCCCATAATTTTTTTCCTAGCGGCCCTCCCTACGAAGATACGACCTCCTAAATGACGCCACTGGAAACTTATTTTAGTGGAATAAATTTCAATTACTTCTTTCTTTCATTATTTTTTTTTCGAAAACGGTTCATTTCTTCGACACTGAACAAGAGTACCTACCTTTTCTTTAACTCAATGTTCAAGGTATCCAAATTTGTTTTTTTAGCGCCTTATCATACAGGGTGTTAAAAATTTAGGCATTAAAATGTATAACCCAGTAAGCCCCTGGTAAACTGAACAAGCTAATTGAAATTTGAGTGCGGTTATTTAAGAGGTTCTTAATACTTTTAATCATATCAAATTTTCATCAAATTATATCGAGTACTTTGAAACTTATTCCACTTAAATGGATTTCCAGTGGCGTCATTTAGGTCCTATCTTCGTAGGGAGGGCCGCAAGGAAAATAAATTATGGGAACTTGTCATCTTCATTTTTATGTTTTATCTGAATCCTAGAGATTTCCTTCATTTTCCGGGACACCCTGTATATTTTATCCTCTTTCATAAAAATGAAATCTATATACACATCAGTAACTTCACTGTCAATATTTATAGTTCTAGGACTGCCCAACTTGGCGCTTCATTAATTCTTATTTACAGATTTCTATTCATTGATTTGGGTATAGACCAATTAGGTCTATGGACAGTGAATAATGAGCGCCATAAATAATCCAGAGCAAACTTTATGTTACAACATGTTACAACCATTAAAAAGCCTGTATTACTAATAAAAGCGAGCACGCATACCATATTTCGTGATTGGCAAACCCCAACTGTTACAATATGGCAAATAACAGCCCTATCGTAAAGTTTGACATCTCGAGGTTCGAGCTCTGTTTGTTTTTTCAAGTAACATGAAAGATTAATATCAGCCGAAAAATATTATTAAATCATGAACATTTTTTTGCGATTATTTGGACGTGGTTTAACTAAGTTATTGATTAACCAAATTCAATAATTTCTCACGATAAAGCTCCATCTAGGACTATTGTTTATCGAGAATCAATATGAATAATTCATTAGACCGAGCTTAATAATTGTCAGCTATAACTGTTTCTGAGGATCCTACAGATTTTTTTTCTGATTCAGCTACCTCTAAAACCTATGAAAACATACCTACCGAATTCAATGAAGTCCGCCGTACTTTTTAGTTCATACCTATACAATGGAACTTCTCTATAACGAAAGCGCTAAATTCACGAAAAAAATTCGTTATACAGAAAATTTGTTTCTATAGTCGGCAATGTCGCGGTCGACTCCACTGATAAATTTAAGTTTATCATTCAAACAAGTACCTACTTGCTTTTAGACATTTTCGCACAACTTTTCACACTATCGTAATGGTTAGATTGAAACCAAAAAGCCAGGGGTGTATTTAAAACTGTTTCAGGAGGATCTCTCTACCGCCGTAATGATATTGTTTAAGGTCGGAATTTATTACGTACTTCCGGAAAAATACTTCTTACCAATACCCATTAAAAGAGTGATGTTCTTCGAATATTTCGTTGTAGAGAGAATTTGCTTCGTTTTAGAGGGGGTTTTTAACATGGAATTTGTATTCAAAGTGCAATGTCTTGTACGAAATTCGTTTTACAGACGTTCGTGATAGGGAAGTTCCACTGTATTTTGCATTTTTCATTTTCGAGTTGCGTTCGAGAGCGTCTGCGTAATACAGTTATATTCGAATCGATGTATTTTCTACGTCAATCGATTCATCAGACCGAGCATATAATTGTAAGTAATAACCGTTTCTGTAGATCCTACAGAATTTTTGCAAAAATCTGGAATATAGCGTTCTAGGGGGGTCAACCCCGCAGCTATTTTTCGTCCAAAATTTCAAAATCTTTGATGGCCATTTTACGTGCTTATATTGAAAAGGAATATGCAATTCATACTTGATTTCTGCTGTTTAGCTATTTTTCTTTCGACATTTTGGATAGACCTTTTATGAGTTTATATTGAAGGAGACGACAGACTGAAAAAGAATGTGTAATTCATATATCTCCCAAAACAGTGATCGGTGAGAAGCCCAGTAAGCAGCCTCAACTCAAACAAAGATAGAATTTTGAATATGCATGTGTCTCTTTGCTTTGAATATCTCCCTCTTTCGAATTCCAATTTAGGAACACCCTGCATATCCGGTTCAGCCCTAAAATATGCACTTATCTTCTAAACGGCACCTCATTTCCCATATTCCCATCGCGTATAATCCCCTCAATTTTGGAATCCCCATCTAACGGTGGCTATAAATTTCCTCACGAACGTTTCGGACAAAACGCGAACACGTCATAAAACGCCGAGTTAATTAAATGAACAAATTCCGTAAGGAAATCGGTGCACGGCCGACGCGTCCCCAGGAATACGGGGGTGCGTTCCAGAACTTTCTAGTTCGTTGATCCCCCCGTTGACATCCCAATTAAACCTTGTAGGTTAGGATTCTAGGAATCAAATTCCGACACATACGGGGATCATAGTTAACTCAGGTCATGTTTCCCGTGTCGGACGTCCAATTAAAACTATATCCTTCTGTAATGGAAGGTGGGCTGGCCGCCGCTAATTGGCTGAGTCCAAAAGAGGTAACTTGGCGGTCATAGATGCGACTTGGCTTTTGTTCTGGTATGCATTCATTGCAAAATCTGGGGGTTTGCCCTTTGTGTTTTGGGATTAGAAAACAGAGACGAATATCAATAATCGAAAATCGCTTTACTTTTTATCGAAATGTTTCCCTTGAAAATATATACAAGGTATTACATAATAGTATTTCACAACTTAAGGGGATGAATCTATAGTCCGTTCACGGAAGTTTGAGCGTATAGTAGGCTTTTGTTTATTTATCTGAAGTTGGCAGTATTTGCTGTCATAACGTAAAATAAAGTCAACGTTGCCGAATGTACCCGGCCTCGTCCGACGAGCTTGCGAGTTATCAGAGAACTCTATATGTAATATTGGCAACATTGCGTATCAATCTGACAAGAAAATAAACAACATAACCTAAATTTTAATATACGCAGTGGAATATGCCAAATTTTCATGGCCAACCGACGGCTCAACCTTTCGTGAACGGACTATACGTGTAATTTCAAGAAAAAAAAGTCCATATAAAGATGGGTCCGCAAAAGCTTCGTTACGGAGCTACAAGATGTTGAAATTTTCAAAAAAATGTCTCTCCTTTTTCCCTCTCAAACTTTTTTGCGGTCCGCCACTGGTCAGCGTAAAATCGATTTTGATATCTTAGTTCAATTTAGAAACTTTTTGATTCTTGTAATTTTCTCGTATCTTTAACCGTTTTCGACTAACAAATTATTGAACGATTGTATGCATTCGCATAATAAGCTTAAGTTGAGTCTCAGATGACGAGCTATCAAAATAAAAGCAAATTTTGCGCATACCCATCGAGTATTTCTATTATTTTTTCTATTTAGCGAATACATACAATCGTTCAATAATTTTTCACTCGAAAACGGTTAGAGATACGAAAAAATTACAAGATTCAAAAAAGTTTTCAGAGTGAACGAAGATATTAAAAATTGTTTTTACGTTAGCTCTGGAAAAGAAAACACCCTGTAGATTATAGTTAAGATTCAGGACGTGCAATGATGGAAACTATTGAAAATAGCTCGCATTCCAAATTTTGGACTGAATATCTCAAAAACTGCAGGAGTTATGAAGAAAAAACCAATTTTTTTGGAAATTTTAACACCCTGTAGCTCCGTAACAAAGCTTTTGCGGACCCATGTTTATATAAACTTTTTCCTAAAATTACATGTAGATGCACCCTCTCCAGTTATAACATACATATTATTATGTAAAACATGACGTTTTTCTTCTGAAACAGAAAAAGATTTCGCATCTTCTGTGATAATGTAAAATTAATAAAAATTAAAAATTTCAGTTTTTTCATTTCCCAACTTACAATATTTTCGCTTTTTTTCATTCGAACTTATTCCGATATTTTCACCAATCGCTTTTTTATCACCCTGAAAATATTATCATAATCGAGATTCTATAATTATTTTCATGAACGTTTTTATCTGACCTCAATAACTTTGTTAATATGGAACATATCCTGCTTCCTAAATAGAAGTGTGGGCAAATTATCTACTGCCTAATTATTAATATTTTTTTATCAATATAATATTGATTTCCATAGTTGATTATTAAAAAAATCAAGATTGTGTTCAAAGTAATTATTTCCCATTTCCTTGATATACAGGTTGTTCTGAATAAATTCAAAATATTTAGGGGGGGTGAATTTTATAAAAAAAAGTTCCCATAAATTTATGCTCAGAAATGCATTGTATTCATAAAATGATCTGAGGAATCTCCGCTTAAATCAATTCAGAAATATCTGTAAATTCTTTTGAAATGAGATATAACAAAATACAACACATGAAACAAAAAAGTCCCTAGCTGAGGTTGGTGCAAAATGGGGTACCATACTATTCGACGTATGATACAAGAGAACAGGGAAAAACCTCAGTAGAAAAAACCCTGTCTTGCAGTTTTTACAAAATTGAAACTTAAATATATTCAAATAAATACCTTCAATATTCAGATACAAAATACTTTATTCATGCTCTTGGGCCAGGAGGGTATTTTAAACCTGGTCTGGCATTTCAAGTGATGATTTTTCGAATCTCCTGTTCTTCTAAGACCGCTACAGGACCATGTTGAATGGTAATCATCTCCCATAGATTTAAATAGTGGTATTTCATCCTTAATATCGAATTCGATTTCGGAATAATGATGAGAAACCTATGTCAACATTTTTAGCTCAGTTGAATTCGTTAATTGTGTAAATCAATCAAGTAGCTTAGTTTTATCTACTAATCTTTTTCTTTCATTTTCAGGACTCTTGTATTGGGGTGCCAGTCACCCTGAAAGTAGACAAACATGGATTTTACCTACATTGGGTGGACCAAAATCATGAAATGGATGTCATCGACATTGCAACTATAAGAGATGTTCGCACAGGAAAATATTCGAAAATTCCAAAAGTGAGTTCCACAACCTTTCATCTACACGTATTAAAAAAAAACAACCTGTACATTGTAAATATATCTTCTATTGGTTGAATAGAAAATATTTTCTTCATCTGCTATTTTTCAAATTTGGTTAGTTCGATAAGTTATAAACGAAAAATCATCGAATGGCTTTTTTCAGACATTTCTTTTTTGAAATAGAGCAAAAACAATTCATTTACAGGTTTCAATCTGACGAAAACCGAATATTATGTTTGCTGCTATGGCAAGCACTTCTCTTGTGAAATATAAATATAAAAAACCAAAGTTTTTCATATGAATTTTTGTTGTACATTAAAAAAGTGTGAATATGAAAGTTGTAGATTTTTTTACAACCTTCAACATTGCTATTTAGCTTTTATCCATAGGAAGTAATGTCGATATAGAAAGAAAAAATGGAATATAAATGTGAATTTCTCTCAGTTCAATCCAATTCCAGAATAATTAACATTTCCGAGTATTCGGATATATTCAAACACAATTATCAATGTTTATTAAACAGCGAACCAGATATCGATTAAATATTGAAGAAATCGTAATTAAAACTAAAATATCACAGGATTTAGCATGGAACCGATATGGATCAGATTTTATTGCATCCTGGGAACGATTCGTTATTATGATAAACTAAGCGTATAAACTTAATTACAATCCGAACTGCCATTAAATGAGCTATTATCATTTTATGTTGTCCCTATGCAAGCGTTCGAGCCAGATGCGGTGCATAACGATACAATTAAATTTGGCTTAAAAACCACGTAAAATTTCTAATTTTGGGTTATTTGTCCACGTTTGCTATATAATTATAGATATTTAGAAGTCGCGTTTAGTGATAAAATTCAAGTTCTCCATTTAAACGACTACGAAAATTGGACATTGTGTCTAACAAAAATAAATAATAGGTAACAAACACTATTTAATCTTTTCGGATCAGGCTCGATCAAAAAACTTTTGACTCTACTACAGAGGTTTATTAGATTTTTTTCTAGATATCACCACTATACTATGCAAATATCTTATTATAAATGAGCATCATACCCTGTGTTTTAAAATAAAGTATTTATTTTATGTGACAGTCTAGAAAGTAGTGTTAAATATATCGAGTGTCCCATGGTTTGTGGCCTAATAGGTAAAATTGGCGTGTTACGAAAATGACTCTAGTTCGCTCAATATTTGAGATTTAAGTCAGAAATTTAGCAAGTCATTAGATATTGATCTGATCTATGTCACTGTTTTTGAATTATAGTTGTCAGTTATACAGGATGGACCAAAAAAATAATCATAATAATAATAATCTAATAGGCCACTCACCTTGGGACACCCGATATACCTAAAAATTATTCACTTGAAATTTCTAGTAATTATTAATGAAATATTGAAGTGATTTCGATACTCGTCACTATGACAAAGAAGAGATCTTTAACAACAAAAACTCCACACCATTTTTCGAAAACTATAATGAATCAATTTGAAGAATTTCAAGGTAAAAGGTTTTCAAATCAGAGGTGTTTTTTGAACAGCCCACTATTTCGGTAGATGTCACGTTTGAAGCTGTAATTTTTTGACAATTGACAAGTAGAAACTATGCCATTAATAAAAATGGAACGATACACGCCTCAAGAACGCATTGAAATCATTAAACTTCACTTTAAAAACCGTGAAAATTTGGCAGAGATAGTTCGTAAAACTCGAACATTTTTGAGTCGTCTTGAAGCACCACACAAGGAACGAAACCATTGATCTTTTGCGGGAAAAGTTTCCGGACCGTGTTATCTCTCGAAGAAGTGATCACAATTGGCCACCGAGATCTTGTGATTTAACACCTTGGACTTCTTTCTTTGGAGCCACGTGAAAGAGAAGGTCTACGCCAATAGCCCTGCGTCGATTCAAGACCTCAAAGATGGAATTGGTGAGGCTATCGAGGACATAGGGCAGCCACTTTGCGATTTGGTCATGGAAAATTTCATTGAAAGGATATGGTCCTGTAATCGTGGTCGTGGTAGTCATTTGCCTGATATTATTTTCCACTATTACGGCACAGCTTCTTCTTAATAATAAACATCCGATCATTAATATTGAAAAATGGCATTTTTCTTTGAATATAAAAATAACACCTTTTATTGGAAAACCTTTAGATTTAAGATTTGAACAGGAAAGTTATATCCATAAGTGAATGGAATGAAATCAATAGTTCCCAAGTTATTCAAATGTGTATAATCGTTTTCCCAACAAGCGCTCAACTGCTAATTTCTTTACGTCAAATTTTCTTATAAGAAGAGGTTAAATTACTTTTAGTGCGAGTGGTCCTGTCTGATTTCAGAGTTGAAATAATGACTGGAATAGTTAAAAAAACAAATAACCAGTTTTGTATACATCGCCCAACTCACAGCGCATGAGCGCGACCAAACTTTTATGTACAATATAGAAATGTCGAGGCTCTCGATAGTAAAGCTTGAAATACCGCGTATAATCTCCAATTTTCGCAGAAATTGACTGATTTATACCTTTTCCATCGATCGTTTTCGTAATATCGGGGGAATAATGAGAATAGCTACACAATAAAGGTTAATTCGATGGCGTTTTCTGTTGGAAACAATGGAACGCGTCTGATACCCCCGGAGTTAAAATGCCGTGAAATTTTAATGCCCATTTCGGATAAAATATAATTAGGTAACTTCAGTTCGGAGCCCCGGCATTATTTTCTCGCTATTAGACTCTATTATTCATGAGACAAGAAGACTCCTTCAATTTTGCATCTATGGGTTCGTCCTTGTGACCCTTCAGAATTTGCGGATCTGAGGGCGAAATATCCGAGGTCAGACTATGATTTAATGAACTCAAAAAAATTACTCTCATATAAGGGTATAAATAGTTTTGTCCACGAATATGGTTTAATCTAACCATTATACGTCTTTTGTCCAGTCATAATAATACGCATTAATCACTAGTGAATAACAAGTCATAATTAACTGTTGTCAGATGTTCGTGGATTTAGCTTTGATATTATATCCTCGAAATGAATAGTTTCTAGTATTCTGAAGTTCTCCAGGTAACAAATAGGTCAATGTCAATGTAGGGCCAAATCTACTTCTATTACATCAATCAAATAAATTTTATTGCAAAATATGCAATGACAAGTTCTCAAAAACATTTCTTGTGTGACAACATTACTTTTTCCACACTTGTAATGAAGGGGTTTCCAATAAGAGGTGTTATTTTCATATTCAAAGAAAAATGCCATTTTTCAATATAAATGATCGGATGTTCATTTCATTATAAAGAAGAAGCTATGCCGTTAATAGTGGAAAAATAATATGTATCAGGCAAATGACCACCACGACCACGCTTACAGGACCATATCTTTTAAATGAAATTTTACATAACCAAGCGCAAAGTGGCTGCCCTATGTCCTCGATAGCCTCACGAATTCCATCTTTGAGGTCTTGAATCGACGCTTGGCTATTGGCTTAGATCTTCTCATTCATGTGGCTCCAAAGAAAGAAGTCGCAAGGAGTTAAATCACAAGATCTCGGTGGCCAATTGTGATCACTTCTTCGAGAGATATCAAGATCCGGAACATTTCCCGCAAAAGATCAATGGTTTCTGTGCTTGTGTGGCGCGTTGCACCATCTTGTTGAAAGTAAACGTTGTCCAGATCAATACTATCCAATTTCGGCCATAAAAAAAAACATTAATCATCTCTCGATAGCGCAATCTATTCACCGTAACTGTTGCTCCAGCCTTATTTTGAAAAAGTAGGGCCTAGCAGCAATAATCTCGGCTGTTCTTGAGCGACGTGCACTGGTTTTATTCCTCACATCACTAACTTGTCGCAAAAGCTCGAATTTTTCCACCAATTTCTTCATTGCGGTCCGACAAGGTGCTTCACGACGAACCAAAGATGTTCTAGTTTCACGAACTGACTCTGCCAAATTTTCAGCATTTTTATAGTGAATTTTAATAATTTCAATACGTTCTTGAAGCGTGTATCGTTCCATTTTCATCAATGGCTTAGTTTCCACTTGTCAAATGTCGAAAAATCACTATCGGAACACCCTGTCTACTAAGGTTGTTTTTTTTATTTGTGTATTAGACATCCCCAGTTTTGCAGTTTGGCAACTGACAGCTCCATGGTAAATTTTGTCTTTTAGGTTTACGCATCAGAAGTGTATAGATCTTCATAAGGAGTATTTCGGAAAACGATAGTGCGATTTTCAATGAATTATATCTGTTTTTGTTTCTCTAATCTCGAAATATAAAAGCTAATCGCTCGTATTCGCGGATTGCTGGAATTTGATGACTTTCCAAACCCTCGATTCTAATATCCAACCTTGCTAAACCAAATCCGAAAATAACTCTCCAATTTGTTATTTTCACCCCGGGGGGTATCGTTCCCTCGACTCCCACAGCTTATTCGCGTCACGACCAAACAAACATTAAAATTATCCCGTCTGCAGTTTTAAACGAAAACGCGACGTTGGAAAATTTCAGGCGATGCTGCAGAAATCTTCAATTTCAATATCTTGAAAAATTTTGAAATACATAGTACTGGGTGGTCAACCAAGGAATTCCGATTTAAAAGAGAAATAAAACAAAAACTATCAAGTCTATTTTAAATTATTCTCTACAAATAATGCTCAGCTCTTTGGGAATTCATTTCCTAAAAATTACGTTGTACAAATGTCCACCGTTTTTTTTCTAGCATTTTCGAGTCGAACCCCCAAATTTGGAAAAAACACGTCGCAAAGTTTCTAGACCGATGGCTTGAATTTCCTGGCGGATATTTTCCTTCAACACAATTAGAGTGCGGGGATTGTTGCGGTATTCTACACTTTTGAGCTATCCCCATAAGTAAAAGTCGCAAGGTGTCAACTCCGGGTTTCTGGAGGGTCATAGAAGAAATAAATTCTTCAGGAAAAGGCGATTAAAAAACTGGTAAAGATCGATTTGTGACAAGTGGCCCCATCTCGCTGAAACCAAGTGTCCCGATTGTATCCATCAAAGTCTTGAAGGTCTGGTCCAAAAAAATTGTTCAACATGTCCACATAACGATCAGAATCCACTGTTACTGCTCGGCCGCGTTCGTCTTCGAGATAGTACGGCCCTTGTGCGTGTATTGCACACCAAACTGTGACCTTCAGACTATGCAATTGAGTTTCATGTTTCTCTTTCGGGTTTTCTGAAGACCAATACCGGCAATTTTGTTGATTAACATAGCCGTTGAGATGATAGTGGGCTTCATCAGAGAAAAAATGTTGATTTCGGTAATAAGCGTGCACACAAATCGAACGCTCCTCATCCGTCCAGCGAACCATGGCGACTGAATTTCTATGAACCCCTTCTTCGTTTAAGACCATCCTCACCACTCTATTCCTATTCAAAATAATTTTAGATCGCTTTCAAATCGGACCACCCAGTAGAATAGTCAAATGAAAGCCGCTACCCATATTTTTGTTATTGTTCTACGAAATACCTATTTCTCTGGCAAATCTTCTTATATTTTCACATCTTGAAGATCTAAATCATAAGCTGATATATCAGATTCACACAATTTTTATGATCGTATCTACTTAATATGTATGTATTTAAAGTCATTCGTCGGAGAGCAGTATTTCAGTATGTATGTTAAAATACAGAGTTTTTCCAAGTGACAGTATTAAGAGTAGTTGTTTCGAGTAATTAATTTTCAATTAAAAATGCTCCTATATTCTGATGTCGCACTTTGATGATGTACGAGTAAGCATAGTTCACAACAGAGTGGGCAGTTGTCATCGTTTTTAACTGTGATTCAACAATCAACCAATGAAATTATAGCTCACTAGTACGTCACACTCGTCCGCCAATTCAGATCGTTGCATTCACTAGCTTATTTCGGTGATTTCAATTTTTTTCTCGAAAATCAGACAACGAAACAAATATAGATTAATTGAATCAAAAGGAGCTTGTTTTATTTTATTATTGAAAGCAATAATCCTCTTATTGAAAAACCCTTCGGTGAAATAATTTGTTTTTCCTTTTTCTTAAAAATCAAATGTTGAATTATAAAAATATTCAAACCGAATGTAACGAATTCCATTAACAATAAATTGAATATCTCTCCAATTTTTCGACAGGATCACATCTAGTAAATTGACGATAGAACATAGCAGTGTAGAAATACGATATCTTGAAAATTTTTTAAAATAGTCAACGGTCAAATGAAAATATCCTATCCGTTACGCTACCTACACCCAATTATTCGACAGAAATATAATATTAGTATAATAACAACTTGAACGTTTTAAACGACCGTTTATATTCCGTTTTCAACAAAGTACTAGCAAAATTGAAGGATGAAAAAATCATAATTATCCTTCTACGATTACACCGGTATATTTCTGGGAGAATTGGTTAATTTCGAACATATGAGTGGAAACTGACGATAAATATAGGTGCATTTCGAAGAAAACTGTTCGTGAGACTTATATTATAAATACAAAGCTCAAAATTTATAAAAACATTGACGTGACGTTACCTCGGGCTAGTACAAAAATAGTAGAATCATTTCCATTGGTCACTTCTCGAAATACTTGCTTATGAAGTACATAGTTGAAATTATGAGGACATTATTTTTTTAATATACCGGGTGACACAGAAATCCGTCTCTTCCAAAAACTTAAAAATGGGGATTACCTATCATGGATTTCCAGAAAAAGCTATTAAAAAAAATTTAAGACAAGCCCTGAGCAGGAGCTTTTGAGCGCTCGTTCTCTGGTGGAGCAATAAGAGTATTGCCGCAAAATTTTAAATTGGATTGAGGATTGATACCAAATACATAAATGCTGAATCTCAGCACAATCGGAATTATATTTTAGAAATTATTCAAGAAATTATACAGGGTGTTCCTAAATTGAACGTACAAACGAAAAGGGGAGATTCCATAAGTGAGTTTAAGAAAAAAAAGTCCCAAAACATGGGGTCGCAAACGTTTCGTTTTCGAGATACAGAGTGTTGCAGTTTGACTTTTTTCAAGTTTTTTCTCATAGTATCTACACTTCACAAGATATTCAACTGAAATTTGGCATAGATATTACAGTTGAGAGTTCTCACCACGTGACATGGCAATTTCGATAGAAGATCTACAGGGTGATATTTTTTCTGGAACACTGCCACCTGTTCTTCTGCAGAACTTTTTTTTGGTGAGCAACTGTTAATTTGAAAAAATGTAAAAAAAGCTTTGTTTTTATACTAAACTTTTCGGTCTCTTGTAGTTTTGTCGTATCTACTAACGATTTCGAGAAAAAAAAATTTGAACGATTCTCTCGAAATCCTCGTGAAAATCAAAATGATGTTGGGAAGGAAATGATGTTGGGAAGGAACATTCTGTGTATCAATCTATATTTATAAATTTATAAATAATTTTCATCCGAATCGGATATTTTTTATGGTTCTGTTCACACTATAGACACAAAATTTAGCATGAGGCTTGTTATGAGCATCTTGCATTTGGCCGTAACATTTCATTTAGATTGCTTTCGTTTTTTCTGAGATATTGAAGAACAAAAATTTCGAATGGACATATTTTATGGAACACCTTGTACGATTTGGCTGGTTGACAAACTTAACCGCGCTATTTGGGTTCAGAAGTCATCCTGAAAATTTCAAGTCTCTAGGACAATCCCTTCGAAAGTTATTGTGCTTACGGACAGCTGGACGGCCCCACGAACAGAATTGAATTTGATCACGAATTTGTCATCAGGGAGTCTAACCCTATCGTTTAAGGCCATTTTCGGCTCAAAATCCGAAAATTACAGACATTTGGCCAAAACAATAAACCACGAGAACGAGCTCTCAAAAATTAATTACTTCAAATTTTAAGTGAATAATTGGATATGTAGTATTCAGCACAACTCTTAATTCTGTCACGAAAAAAACCCTATATTTCAACATACTAGAAATGCACATTTGAATATGTTCTAGACTTTTTTCATTGGGTTCAAATCTACAGTTTTTTGAATTCGCGTTATTGAAAACTATTATAATTGCCAATTAGCTAGAAACACCCCTGTGAATAACGTTTTTTGTGTTTTTCCATGTATGTGTGTGTATTGTATGTGTATTGAAATGATCATTTTTTTCAGGACCCCAAGCTTCGACAAATAGTAGCCATGGGTATCCAGGATACTCTAGAGGAAAAAACGGTGACAGTGTGCTGTGCAAACGATTTTGTAAATATAAATTTCATAAATTTCTGTTGCACAAAAAAAGAAATAGCAAGGCTGTGGACGGATTCTCTGATGAGCCTAGCGTACAACCTGAACCAGATAAATGGTACAACTAACATCTATCTACAAAAGGCTTACACGAAACTAACCCTTATTACTGACAAAGCTGGAAAGATACCAATCAAAAAGTAACGTTTCGTTCTCTTGATACTTCATACTTTCTTTTTGTTTCACCTTTTCTGTTTAGAAGGCTCGAATTTTTCTGGTCAACTGATTTATTATCGGTGCAGGAGGTTTTTTCACTATAATATCACACTCTTTCAAATTTGTTGATTCAGAAAATTCATTCACAAAATTGTAAGGAATTGAATAATTTAACGATATGACTTGAATAAGTGCGAAAAACTTCAGGATGTTGAAGCTTGTCCAAAAATATGATAAATCGATTTTTGAACCGCCAATGTTTTCAACACAAAAAGGGTACTTCTGGTCAAACGCTTTATAGTCGACCGTTGTCGAGAAAAATCAACTTTAATATTGAACGCACAGCCAATTTTGTGAGTTTTGACTGTAAAAGAAGTTTGAAGAAAAATATTTCAAAAAATTTACCATGTTTTTCAACATAAAAGTTGATTTTTCTCGAAAACGGTTGACTTTAAGCTAAAGAGAGGAATGGGAACGGGATTACATCGACTATAACCTCAGACTACATTAAATGGAGCGGATTTTGAACCAATCAGAGAGCAGTAGGGATTTTCAATTTGACAGACGAAATTTGTTTACATTTTCGACAGATGTCAGCTTGACTTTTGAAAACATTACGGTTTTTATTTTAAACGTTATTTGGAGCTTGAAATAATGGGATTCTCAATTAAAACTCAAGAAAGAGGAGATTGCTGTACGCATTTCCGTTAGATGAAATTATTTCATTTTCGATGTTGATATGAAAATGGGCAATGACTTTGCTACTTAGAGGTAAACTTTATCCCTAATTTTCATTATTGAGAATTCCTTTGACTATTGATGTTATTTCAGGTTTCATCTTATTCAGCAAGCCAGGGAAAATGTGCCATCAATTAAGAGCCTGAAAAATGACTCTCAAGATGAAAAGAACATGCACACGAATAAATTGATATTTTCTAACGGTCTACATAACATAGACTTCATTCAGCATCTATTATTATAATCGTTTTAATTTTATCTTGCATTTTTCAGTTAAGTAGTTTAAAAAAAGCCAGGGAAAATGTGCCATCAATTAAGAGCCTGAAAAATGACTCTCAAGATGAAAAGAACATGCACACGAATAAATTGATATTTTCTAACGGTCTACATAACATAGACTTCATTCAGCATCTATTATTATAATCGTTTTAATTTTATCTTGCATTTTTCAGTTAGTTTAAAAAAATCAAGATCAAATGATGTTTCTCTTCGACAGAACTACTTATACCAGAAAAATATTATGCCATGATTGTGATCCATATTTCCTCCTGTTTTATTATGATTCCAACAATAATTACTAGTTTTGTCCTATATCAGTTAACCCTGTTTTATTTTCTATTTGTTTCAGTGAAGTCCTTCAGCATTTGTGCAATAGTACCTTTGATCATATTCAGGAAATTTTTTACTAATTAAACACATATTGTACTACCCAACATTAATATTTCCAATAATCGAGAGCACTAAAAGATTATAACATACAAAGAATTATTGTTTACAATGGAATTATACAAAAATCAAGTTTGACTAATGAAAGCATGGTTAGTATCGAACTGAAGTTTCATGTTAAACGCAGACTCAAATTATGCTCAACTTATTCGCTGTGGGTTGAAATGAAAATATTGTTATCGATTTCAATCCTCTTTCCAAAAAGAACATCAAAATATCTGGTACCTGTTCATCAAGATCCCAGGCCAAAATTAATAAAAGCATTGATCAGGCACTAAAGGTAATCATTCATCAAATCTCTCAATATGAATAATTGATTTCCAATATTCCTGTTCAGTTGTGAGAGTGCACATAATTGAAATACCTACATATAAGTAAAGGACAAGAAAGTGAATTTGAAAAGTGATACGGTTCTTTCTTTTTGAATAAATATTAGATAGTGGTTCAAATAATGTGTTTATTCTTCGTTTAGATACATCAGTTTTCTCGTTCATTCACTTCAATTAAGCCTGATAGAAATTTATGCAGTAACACCTTCAATCGTTCACTTATTTATGAAAATAGAACTTTATGTGCTTAATTACATTCATAGTCTCTGCTAACATTATACCCAATTCAGTAAAAATTAACCACAAACAAATCCATCATCGAAACTTATTCATTTATCTTGTAAGATCAGCACATGATTAGATATCACAAGTTAACTACTAACTAAATACTTGTATTCTGGGCAAAGAGTAAGAATCAAGTTAATTCAATACACTAGATTATACTTTTACACATACTGAAAAAAAACTTGACATATTAAATGCTTCTTATAATAACACAACGATTTATTCACATCCAACTTGAATAATGATAAGATTGACCGAGTCAAATGACCATTGACCGAAGTTCTTCAGCCCTCATCGAACTATTTTCTCTATTTGTGAATCATGTAGATATAAATCCATGAATTGAATTTTGTCTTGATACATTGATTTCTCTCCTTCTTTATTGATAATTGGAATATAAGAATACATTTTCAAACCAATTTGATGGCTCAAACGAGTTTCAAAGTACATCATTCATTCATTCCATTATATTCGTATTGATGGCACATTTTTCCTGGCATACTGGACAAATAAGATGAAATCTGAAAATCAAATGAATACTTGAAAATATTATCAATAATGTATATTAGGGATAAAGTTACCTTCGAACAGTAAAGTCATTATTGCCCAATTTCATTATTTTCATACCATCATCGAAAATGAAATAATTCCAGCTAACACAAATGCGCACACGGTACAACAATCTCCTCTTACTTGAGTTATAATTGAGAATCCTATAAATTCGAGCTCCAAAATCCAAATTACGTTTAAAATAAGTAAAATCCGGAATGTTGTCAAATGTCAAGATGACATCTGACGAAAATGTAAACAGATTTCGTCTGTCAAATTTAAAAATCCCTACTGCTCTCTGATTGGTTCAAAATCCGCTCCTTTTAATGTAGTCTTATAACCTCAATGAAAATATCGTTAAATGGTATACCCACAGATGGATCCAAAACCTCTACAGGAGCTGGCGCTGGGATTTACGGGTCAAGTACCATGTGTGCGCTGTCGCTGGGCTCCTGTATGGGCGTCTTTCAAGCGGATATCTTACCTATTGAAAGAAGAAGTGCGATACACTCAGATAGTCAAGCTTCTATAAAAGCACTGAACTCCTATATCATCGACTCAAAGATGATCTAGGAATGCCGGAACAAACTCAATGAGGTATCAAGAAAAATAAGGTCTCTTTAATCTGGGTTCCCGGCCACTCGGGAATCAAAGGAAACAAAGAGGCTAATACACTTGCCAGAGAGGGCGCACGAATGTCACTCATTGGCCCAGAACCTTCTGTGGTAAATGTTCCTATAATGAGGAGTATCTGGAGAAGCAGAAAAACCGAGAGGGAAAAACTCTGGCGGAATCTCCCAGGGATGGATCATTCCACTAAGTTCCTTCGGAACTTTGAGACAGCGGGGTCCAAAAGATATCTAGATCTTGGTAAGAAGCAATTACACCTCCTCACTGGCTTTCTCACAGGACACTGTCGTCTCAGGAAGCACCTGTTGAGGATGAGATTGTCGGACACTGACGAGTGTAGGTTCTGTGGGAGGAGGAAGAAATCCCCATTCACCTAGTAACGGAATGCTTTGACATTGCGAGCCTAAGGAGAGAATACCTTAGGCGAGAAACTCGTAAGAGTGATAACTAGCCTCGTTGAAGCCTTCACAAATATTAGATTTCATTAGTTCTCTAGAACTGAAAGTCGAGCTGTGAAGGGTGTGGCCAGAACAGCTCTGTAAGGGGGCACAATAGACCTTGAGGTCGCAGTGAACTGTAATCCCATTTTAAACTAAACTAAAAACCTTTTTTGTTGTAGAAAACATTTGCGGTTCAAATTGACATCTCAAAATTCTCACTTTTTCTGTCAGCGTAAAAGTGGGGGAAAATTCCCAAAAACCTTTCAAAACCTTCACCAATTGAGACTTGAAAAAAGAATACAAAAATACAGGGCTTATTATGACAAATAACAATAATAATAAGAATAATGTGTTTATTCAAGAAGGAAATACAAGATAATACAATATTAAATTCCAAAAGAAACTTCATACATTATAGTGATACAAAATTAGAACATATATATTATATTTCATCGAGGACAACTTCAATAATTGTTGACCAGGTTATTCGGCCCTTTTTAGAATTCGTGTTGTCAGTCATAGATTCAATAGTCAATATTATTTACCTATTAGTCAATAGAACACTCTTAAACAATAGTTTGTTAGAAGACACTTGAAATTAGTAATATATCTTTGAAAATATTCACGTAGACATGAATGCATCTTCTGATTTCAGTATTGTAAAGATGTTTGGTCAGCATAAAGACGATAAGAAAAGAATAGAATCTTGCTTATCGAGTCTCGAGTTCCTACCGGGAAGAATGAGACCGTCGATCCCCAATTTTTCACTTTCAAGAAGTTCTACGACTTTTACGAAAAACTGACATTGAGGATCACGGATGTGGGCAAAATATTCGATGAAATGTAAGTTTATTAAATAATCCTACCTGAAACTGTTTTTTTCGTTTTTTGACAACGATAGACCCTAATTTTACCATTCAAGAATACCTCAACTCATACATATTTGTCTCTCTGCCATGGAAAAACAACTGTAACCTCCTTGTAGGTTCTTTGAACGATGAACATGATTAACTTCTGAGTCTGGGTTTGATATTCGTTGATATTTTCATTATTCCCGTCCATGTTCACATTTTACAGAAGTTAAAATCAAAATATTGGGAATTTGGATTCTTTATTGTATGTAGAGTCAGTAACAACATCGCCAATAGTTTTAACTGACTTTATACACATAAAGAGTCCAAATTATCAAGATTTTTCAGTTTGAATACACCGCGCAAAAAAATTAACGCACATTCTGAAAATCTCAATTTTAATGAAAGTTAACTCTTGACTTCATAACTTATTTTCTATGTTTTGAACGAAACAAGACACATTAAATGGAAGAAATATTCAGGATTTTCCCGAACCTTATGCGAAAGAAGAGAAATAAGCAATTTACAAAACACTGGAATGCTGATAAGTTATTTAATACTTTGTATTTCCACCCCTTTCGTTAATTACAGCTCGAGAACGGCGGTTCATACCCAAATGAGTTATCTCAAAATGTTCTGATCTAATCCTTCCCAGATTTCTCTGAGTTGGATTCCTAAGTCATCAAGAGTAGCTGGATGATTTTCTGAACTTCTCAGCCTTCTATTGAGGTTGTCCCAAATCTGCTCAATCGGATTGAGATGCTGGCCTTTCCATTCGAGAGACTTCAACCTCTTCAAGGTACTCCTGGCATTATCGTCCATAAAAATGAAATTGTCACCAATGTATGGGGCAAATGGCACTACATGCATTCAAGAATGTTCCTTATATACCTATCAGCATTCATAGCTCCATTATCAAATACCACTAGGTCTGTGCGAGCAGTCAAAGATATTCCACCCCATACCATAATCGATCCTCCCCCGAAACCAGTAGTATTCAGGAAATTGCACTGAGCATATCTATCATGTGGACGTCTGTATACAAGGGAACGTCGATCACAATGGTAGAGACAGAATCTAGACTCATCTATGAAGAAAACTCTTTCCCAATCAACCTCTTCCCAATGGATATGCTCTCTCGCAAAATCCAAACGCGCCCTTCGATGGGCTGGGCTAAGAGCTGGGCCTCTTGCAGCGACACGAGGCCTTAAATCATAATCTCTGAGGCGATTTCTTATTGTCTGAGTGCTAATTTGCACCCCATGAGTTTTCTCAAGCTGATTTTGAAGGAGGCAAGCGGTTGCAAACCGTTGTCTCAACCAAGAAATCTTAAGTAACGTTCTTGAATGGCAGTTGTTATCCGTGGTCTACCCTGTCCTGGTCTTCGGACATTCATATCTGTCTCCCTGAATCGCTGCAACATTCGGACACACTTGTATGGGAAAAACAAACCTTTCTGCAATTCTTGTTTATGTCCACCCTTCTCGCAAAACTACCGCTTGGGCACATTCCTCTTGGGTCAAATGCGTGTTTCGCGTTGCATAGCAATCTCGAGAGAAAATCAAACGAAAGAAAAACTATTGATGACTAGAATTGATCGAGAACAACTGATTTCAGAATGGAGCCAATACATTCAAAATCTGATAATCTCGTCTTTTTTATTCCTACTGGGAAAAAAACATCTGTATTGAAGAAAACTTTGAAAATGGATAAACAATATATCAGCAGCTCAACGTGTGTGATATATCTTGAATAGTGCTCTCCGAAGAATTGAAAGTTTGGAACGACTATTTTGAAAATAATTTCCGTATTTAAGATCAGTGGAAAGTCAGTGAGTCTCTGTTTCATTCCTTATAATTTTGAGAGGTAAATTCGTCCTATAATTGATTATTTGTAGTTGTTTATTTAATGTATGATTGTACAAATACCGACGTTCGTTATTGTTTTAAATCATATGTGCAGCAGATAATTTCGGTGGAGATAACAGCGCGTTCATAATTCATTCATTTGCGTTATCATAATAACTGAATCGACATCTGAAATTTACGGGGGGCGATCCTTTGTTATTTTTCCCGTGTGTTTACCTTTTCTTTACCTTGGCCTCCTGTGCTTGTCATTGAAGTCTCTCTGATCGGCCACAGCAGAGTGAATATTGTGATCCCTGTGTTCTCAACTCCTTCATACGACTTATATATTATATTTAATTTCTCCAACAATGTCAGCATCACAAGCTTCTAACGCGCCGAGGCAACTCCGCAGTACTTCTAGTTCGTCTGTACGAGACATCACAGCAGGAAATAGTCAACTTGATGCTATTTTATCAAAGTTGTCCTTGCTTGATTCTATTGCTAAGGATGTTGCGTCTATAAAGTTGGCACAAACTGATCTTAGCAAACAACTAACCGCTTGTGTGGAGTCTATCGAGTCACACGGCAAATTGCTGAAAGAACACACTTGCACTTTGGAGTCACATGATCGGGATATTCAAGCTCTCAAAACTGCAGATGATTCTCTGAGGACAGAAGTTGATAACTTAAAATCAAAATTAGAATCTCTCAATGTTCGTGGACTGGAGGCTTCCGTCAGCAAGCTGGGTGCTGAGGTCGAACATTTGAGAGAAAATACACCTACAGGAGCTGCTGTGGATCCTGCCGCAACTCCTATAACCCCCATGATCAGTCCCAACGAAGTGTTAGAGCGAATAAGAAGAGCCAATAACATTCTAATACGTAATTTGCCTGAAAATGATAACAATGAATCTGATAGGTGCGCTGTTTTGGATATTGTTGGAGCGGTGGACATTTCTGTGGTTTCGGCTGTTACCACAATTACAAGAGTAGGTGCTGTGAAGGAAGGATATCCTAGACCAATTAAGGTGGAATTTAAAGACTGCAGTTGCTCTCGTAAAATCTTACGTAACAAAAAGTTATTATCCAGTCATGCGGTCTATAATGGATTATTCATATCTGATGATAAGACACCATATCAATCCAGAGAATTACAGGCTGTTAGGGCAGAATTAAAAACTAGACGTTCTTCTGGCGAGACTAACTTAACAATAAAATATATAAAAGGGATACCAAGTATTGTCAGCTCAGAGGAATCAAAGTCAAAAAACTAAACCAATGTGTTATTGAGTGGCCTATTTTATATACTAATCTAGCATCTTTACCAGCTAAATTTAACGAACTACTTTTATTGGTCCATGAGATGAAACCAGCAATAATTTTTCTCACTGAAACTTGGCTTCACCCTGGAATTCCTGACAGCTGCTATAAAATCCCAGGTTTTTCATTATATCGTAGTGATAGTGTCACAACGCCTGGTCACGCCGGTGTATGTATATACATATCAGATTCTATACTGTCTTCCCATAGTGTATCCGAGTATTCCCTTGCAACGCCAGGTATAGATAATATCTTTCTCGACATCAAGTCTAGAGAAGTTTCGCTCAGTGTTGGCTGTGTTTATCGTCCACGTCCGTCAGTGCATGATCAAGTAATGTTCGATCACCTAGAAAGTGTTTCTCACAACAATAGAAATGTGCTAGTCACGGGAGACTTCAACTTCGGTGATATTCGCGAATGGCCTTTACGGAGGATGCCTTCTTCTAACTCTCCATCTTTCCCCTTTATTGAAATGCTGAACAGATGCAATTTGAGCCAAATTGTGCATGAACCAACTAGATACAGGTTGAACCAAAATCCAACTACACCAGATCTTATCCTTGTAGATGATAATGATCTTGTTTCAGATCTGAATTACCTAACACCTGTAGCTAAATCCGATCATGTAGTATTAGCAACGAATATTCAGCTCAGTTCTACCATCCAAACGCGAAATCAGGAGAGAAAGATAAAATTTGTGAATTATGATGAGGTCAACCGGATCTTGGGGAGGTACGATTGGGGTGAGGTCCTCAGCGGCAATGATGTGGATGTTGTTTGGAATATCTTTAACGCTAAGATACAGGAGACAATCGAAAAATGTACGAATGAAAGAATTTTGAGAACTAACCCGGCCAAACCTTGGATCAATGGTAGGATTTTAAAAATGGTTCGATGTAAAAGAAACTTATGGCAACGTTTCAGACGCAGCAGGTCATCTCGGGATTTTCAAACTCACCGAATGTATTCCAACGAACTCTCTAACGTCATCCGAGAGGCAAAGAAGTCTTTTGAACATAAACTAGTGGAGTCTAAAAATAAAAAGAAATTTTTCAAATACGTACGCAACATCCTCAACTCTACTGTGTCTATTCCAACCTTGCGGTCCAATGATAAAACGCTGCTTACCAATAATTCTATGGTTGCAGAAACTTTTGCGGAAACGTTCTCTGATTCTTTTTCTAGCGAACCAGATTCTCCAATGCCACAAATAACCGCACCTCGAAATGCTGATGCCATGAACAGCGTCGACATAAGTGAGGAAATAGTGAGAAAACATCTTCTTAATCTCGTTGCTGGAAAATCTCCCGGTCCTGATGGCATTACCACTACTTTCCTGAAACATTGTGCTTCTTCAATCGCGTGTCCGCTGACCATGATATATAAACTCTCCCTGACGACGAGTGTATTGCCAGAATCGTGGTTGCAGTCTTCCGTCACACCCATATTTAAGAAAGGCGATAAACACAATCCGCAGAATTATAGACCGATTAGTTTAACATCAACTGTACTCAAAGTTTTTGAAAGGATCATTACCTCGGAACTCACGGAATTTTTGCTGGCTACCTCAGTAATTCCTGCTGAACAACATGGTTTCGTGCCTGGCAGGTCCGTTTTGACAAATCTCCTAGGATGTGTTGGATCGTGGACTGCATCTCTGGATCGAAAGATTCCGATTGACGTTGTTTATCTGGACTTCTCTCGTGCATTTGACAGGGTGCCAATCAACCGTCTGCTCCACAAATTGGAACACTTCGGAATCCGTGGCCTTTTACTTGCGTGGATCAGAGCATTTCTTTCGGGTCGCACTTTTTCGGTCAGAGTGGGTTCAGAACGGTCTTCTTACAGGTCGGTGTGCAGCGGTGTCCCCCAGGGTTCCGTGTTGGGTCCACTTCTCTTCCTCGTTTATGTTTGTGATTTACCCCGTTCAATATCTTCCGATAGTGCTTCTTATGCTGACGACATGAAGTTTTACAATGATCCAATTACATCCGGTGATACACTACAGAACGACTGCGATATCGTGCTAAGATGGACTACGGACTGGTTATTACCTCTTAACCTCTCAAAGTGTCGAGTGCTTCATTTGGGTGCCAACAATCCGAAAAGAACATACTATATGAATGGAGAGCCGATAGAATCCTGCTCATCGTATGTTGACTTGGGAGTTTCAATGGATAGTGATCTGATGTGGAGGTCCCATATATTGCAGACAACGAATAAGGCTAAAAAGTCCCTCTACCTTATTCAAAAGTGTTTCAACCATTGCAACTACGAAACATTAGCATCACTCTATAAGATCTATATCCGCCCCATATTGGAGTTTGCCGGTCCAGTTTGGCACCCTATACTCACTCAAGATGCTGAACTACTGGAGCAAGTACAGAGAAGAGCTACGCGTATCCCATACGGTATCATAAGGCCTGACTACCAAGACCGACTCGCCCTAATGAAACTTGATACATTCGCCAATCGTAGGTTGAGAGGGGACATGATAACTGCGTTCAGAGCTGTGAGAGGATTTTTTGGAGTGGATATGTCGGCTCTGTTTCCGTTGAATGTTAACCATTTGAGAGGACATGATTACAAGCTCAGTAGAGAACAGTTTTTTACCAGAAGTAGGGAGAGTTTTCTGAGCAATAGAATATTCCACTCTTGGAATATGCTACCTAAAGATATTGTGAACGCACCAAGTGTTAACGCCTTCAAGAACAGATATGACTCCTGGAAATCTGGTGCTTCAGTATGACTGTTTTTCTGAGTTAGATTTTCAATTTGTCAATGAATTAATCTTTTTTTTTAGGAAATTAATATTTATTTCTTTTTTATCACTATACTTTGAGCTGTTACATGTTACATTTTTTTGAGTTATATAGGGTTTTATCCTTAACTCTTATATTGTAAAATAATAATAATAATAATAATATCATAATAAATTCATATAATACCGGAAAATCATCTCTGAAGGACAAATTGTAGAATATTAGATTCAATTAGAAGGATTTTATTTCTCTAGGACACCCTGTATACATTCTCACTAAATTATTCGATACCACTCGGTGATTTATAAAATAACGAGAATACTATCAACCCCATAACCTATGCAGATAAGACCACGGTATCTCTGTAGCGAAATGCCAGAAATATCCTGCATTCTCTCCGCTCCGCCTTATGGTCGTACATTTGGTCCGAAGAGGATCGTAGATTACCATTTAATTGACCATTAAATTATGCAAGGCTTTGTATAAAATATCCTGATATAGGATCGGGGATGTATTTAATATTTTCTTGGAAATTGTCCTTGAACTTCGCGAAGAAGCTAGCTTCCTTTCAGAGCTGAGTTCCCGTAGTATGTATTAAAGTTTTGGTTGATGGAAAACCTCTTCATTTTGGAACTGAAATAATAATTTGTTTCCTGAGAGGTCAAAGTGGCCATCTAGATTACCTGATCTAATCCCTTTTGATTATTTCTTATTGGGTTATCTCAAAAAAATCACATTTTGAGAATGCAATAACTGAAGCATGCAAAGATTTAGAATCGAATGTCATCAACAAAACTGTTCTTCATTCTTCAGAAGAGCTAATGAATGTTTTGGAGTAGATGGCTGTGTACTAAATCACCGAGTAAATTACACCCATTATACGCGAGTAGCATACTATACTTTATCCACGACTACCTGATATATTTTCTTGAAGATTTTGCGACCGCTACAAGTTGTCACAATGAGAAATTTTTGGAGAACTGGTCATTGTATATTTTATGATAAAAATTGTTTCAATTGATATGAAAAAAGATAGATTTGGCCCTCGATTGACAAGGTATTACATATTTGTTAGTTCGAGTACTTTAGAATACTGAAGAATATACCAATTTAAAGATTATATCAAGCTAAATCTATGAATCATCTGACAGCAGTGGATTATATCTCATTAATCACTTGTGATTAAGATATATATTTTGGCCGAGCACACAGACGTAAAATGACTAGATTATATAGTAGTCTTTAATAAATTAATATTGTTATGCTATACGTATAAAGTTCTTCGTCAAATGCTTCTTTTTTTCCGAGATACTGATTGGAAAAAAGAAATATGAATCATTGAAGCTATCATTAGTGGCATTCTTATCAGAGCAGATCTAGTTAGTTTCATTCATTCAATTATTATTCATTATATTTCAAAGATAGATTATGTGTAATAATACACATTATCAGTTATGATATTGAATAATTATAACTGAAATTACAATCATATACACGAAAGTCATGTGCATGCGCTACTTATTGATCTTATGGCATTATTACAGACGGGATATAAAAGATAGTCTTTATTTTTCTTGTTATTTTGTTGAGCTTGATGGTTTTCTACTGAATGTTCATGCAAAATTTCAAAAGGATGCCATCATCTATAAAATTCATCTTTTTTTAATTATTAACTGAATTTCTTCAATAGTTTGGAATAACTCTTCTTACCATAACTCTCCTACCCCAGTCTTAAACGATATAAGATATTTGATAGAAATAAAGATTCTATAGTTGCGTACACTAACTGATAAAATTTTATTTTCGCGACTATTGAAAAATCCGTCCATTGTACGTCTCTGTGCTCGGTCATAATAAACCCAGTAATCACAAGGGAATAATGAGATATTAATCACTGCTGTCAGATGCTTCATAGATTCATCTTTGATATAATATTTCTTTGAATTGGGATTTCTTCAGTATTCTAAAGTACTCCAACTAACAAAAATTGGGATACCTTGTCAATCGAGAGCCAAATCTACTTCTATTATCTCATTAAAGCATTTTTTTATTACAAATATACAATGACCAGTTTTCCAAAAATTCGTTATAAAGAAAATTTGTTTCTGTAGTCGGTAATGTGTCGCGGTCGACTTCACTGATAAATTTAAGTTTATCATTCAAACTTAAGCATTTGGTTTTAGACATTTTTGCACATTTTTTCACTCTAGCGTAATGGTTAGATTGAAACCAAACAGCCAGGATGTAGTATTTAAAAACTGTTTCAGAAGGATCTATCTGCTCGCCGTAATGATTGGGTTTAAGGTCGGGATTTATTACGTACGTCCGAAAATTTTCGGAAAAACCCCACCTTATACCTTCTAACCAATACCCATTTCAAGAGTGAATTCTTAAAAGTTTCGTTATAGAGAGAATTTACTTTCATTTTAGATAATGTTTTCAACATGGAATTTGGATTCAAGGTGTAATGTCTTGTACGAAATTCGTTATAGAGAAGTTCGTTATAGGAAGTTCCATTGGTATTTTTATTAAGCACAATATTATTTTTCTGACATCTTTGGTGATAATCAACTTGATCACCACCCAAAGTTTTCTTCCAAATGAACAGGATATAACTAAAAATAACATACCTTTCACACTAATCCAAAAAAAGAAGGCATAATCCTCTCAAGAACCAAACCACAAACAATTCATCCACAACTCAAACTATAGTCCCTACTTCCACCGGATACACGACAAGAAGTCAACACCAACAGTTTCCCTAGCTCACTAGACAGTACCACCACTCCAAAACACCGCAACAGTTGGCCCTGACCATGCACCATGCGACAAAGTCGTTATTTCCAACTGCACCAAAACACCCTGCGTCTTCCGGTGACTCACCAAGGGATGTTAAATGTTATGGACGCTGATCGCCACTTCCGAAATACCGGACGCGTTTTCCGTTTGGTCTAGAGTACTCCTCGAAGAGCCCTGTCTGATACTGGCTCGTGATGAAACGTTTGAGGATTCTCGAAGTAGGTTGTGGCGAGGAAAGACAAGTGAATGGCTGTGTGGAGTGCACAGATAGATTGGAAATGCATTGAGACTTGAGAGAGTGTGGGTGGGATCCGGCTGGTATAGGTGAGAGACTGCATGGTCCTTCTGGCCGGATCGCGATGGTGGTCGAGAGGCTGATGAGAGTTTAAGCGCTTTCGGTGTTTATGAATGGCGTTTAGTGGTTGTGTGTTCTTACACAACTATAATCTTCTTCAGGATATGCTGGATTTTGTTTTTTGATCAAATGGAATTGAGAGTAGAAATTCAAAAGGGTTAAGAGCCACTTTCACGAAATTTTAGATTTCTACTATACAGGGTGTCCCGCAATTAGACCGACAAACTTCTAGTGGACATTATAGATCGTATTTAGACAGATTCGACCCAAATCATATAATGCAAAATTGCTTCGTTAAGGTGCTAGTGCCCTTGAAGATGACGTCCTGTCCACACTTTTTTGCCACATATTCGCCAAACGGAGTCACATAAAGTGCTGAAAGTTACACACTTGGCTAATATCAAAAATAGGCATCGATTAGATTGAGTGCATTTCTTTCATGTCAAGCACAATCGTATCATTTGGAGAGGGCGAAGGGTATTTTTAGTTAACACTTTTTTAACTTTCATTATTTCGCAAGATTTACATCATATTCATAAACTCTGATGTTTTTTTTCTGAAAAAGATGCTCTTGTATTATAACGCCCAGATGCACCTTTCTGAAAAAAATAGATTGAAATTTTCTCTCTTTCACTAAGTACTCAATGTTCACTTTTGGTTTGAATTTAATCTGGCGTTATTATACAAGAGCATCTTTTTTCAAGAAAAAACATCAGTGTTTATGAATATGATGTAAACCTCGCGAAATAATGAAAGTTAAAAAAGTGTTAACTAAAATACCCTTCGCTCCCCTCCAAATGATACGATTGTGCTTGACATGGAAGAATTGCATTCAATCTAATCGATGCGTATTTTTCATATTAGCCAATGTGTAAATTTTCGGCACTTTATGTGACTCCGTTTTGCGAATATGTGGCGAAAGCGTGGACAGGACGTCATCTTCAAAGGCACTAGCTCCTTAACGAAGCAATTTTGCATTATATGATTTGGGTCGAATCTGTCTAAAATACGATCTATAATGCCACTAGAAGTTTGTCGGTCTAATTACGGGACATTCTGTATGTGCAAAGGCCAATAGCGTACAAAACTGCCATCCGCTACAGACAGTAATCATTTCTGATGGACAATTAATTTTCTTTTTAATTGTATAAGATTTCGTGGGATTGGATTGTTTTTGGAAATAAGACATTATGTCTTATCTATCTATTTCTTTTTAATTTTTTCCACATATCCTAGACATGTTTATGGAATATCTCAGTTTAAATTTTTTGGCACTTAGACCCTTTTGAATTTCCACTCTTCAATTAAATCTTATCATGAGCCGACCTAACTTAAGAGACATTCTGATTCTGAAGGTTTGTTTTTCGTCGAATGAAGTTTTCTATTTTCCAACAATAATAATGTAAAGAAAAATTGGAGAAAAGCTTTGAGCAGGAGCTTTTGAGCGTTCGTTCTTTGGTGGGGCAATAGGAAATTACCTCAAAATATCTCAGCACAATCGGAATTATATTCTGAAAATTATTCAAAAATCAAAAAAGTGAAAAATAAATAACTACACAAAAATTTTTGGTTCTGATAATGCGATCCCCTTGAAATTTTGCATGAACATTCAGTATCGTAGTTTCCATTCACAAAATAAATTCACTGAATCGAATGTTCTGTTATGGAAAAATGAAGATTTTTCCTTTTGATATTCCAAGTGAATTTTCTATGGTTCTGTTAGAACTATGGCCATGAAATTTTATAGAACATTCAGAAAATCGGTCTCCATCACAAAAAATTTTTCACTCGAATCAGAAATCTTTTCATGGAAATATGAAGTTTCTTAATTTCAATATTCCAATTGAATTTTCTATGGTTCTGTTCACACTATGGCCACAAAATTCGTCTAAGACTTGTTATCAGCATCTTGCATTTGGGTCGTAAATATCATTTCAATTGGTTTCGTTTTGACTGAGATATTGAAGACCAAAAATTTTAATACTCTATTTTATGGAACACCCTGTACGATTTGATTGATTAACAACTTAACCCGAGCCATTTGGGACCCGAACTCATCCTGAAAATTTTAAGTTTCTAGAACAATCCATTCGAAAGTTATTCTGCTAACGGACATAATTGAATTTGACCACGAATTCGTCATTAGGGAGTCTAACCCTATCGTTTGAGACCATTTCATTATTATTTTGAATTTTGCTTGCCTGTTGTGTTCCATTAAACGATATGGAGTCAAGCTTTAAGATGAATCAAATTTTTTTGGTTTTATTTTATTCATTCATGTATTCCAATCCTGATCCTACCATAAAAATTTCAAGTTTTGAAGTTGTTCTTTTGAAAGCTATCGTGTTCATGTTCGTCTTCCCTAACTCGTCAGTTCCCAATATGAAACCCACTGTATACTCACTCAACAATCTACTACAGACATCAGTGAAACCACTTTCAATTATTCGCCAAATATAAAAGAACTCCGAGACATCTCGCCCTATAAAACATACTCCTCAACTTCACGCTTTACGTCCACGAAACAAAAACCGATCGATAAAAACCGTGAAGATTAAATTCTAGGTTCACTCACTCTTATAAACAAATTACAGAGGAATTCAGATTCCGAGGCCTCAGGGCCCGAACGAAAGTGAATCAAGAAGACTTTTTCATCTCATCGATACAGTTACTTATTATACATTAATTTCTAATGTGCAACCAAGCAAAGATTGAAACTTTGTTTTTCACGATAAACTGGAGAGAATTTGTGTTAATTTCTGAGTTTCTAAGAGGATATTATACTTACCATGTAGTTTTGCGTATTTCTAGAGCTCCTGCTAGGATGAAATTTTTAAAAATGGTGATAATGTGGGGTTTATACATTGATTAGAGGAGGAATAATTTGCATGCGTGAAGAAGAAAGGTGCTCATATGTTTGAGAAAGTGTTTGGTATAGGATATCCTTGTATTGAAAGTAAAATGAAACTTAATAAGTACATGCGAGAGGCGGAAAATCTGCGAACATCAGGATTTGAATTTCTGCAATAAGTCAAAACCCAATCAATTCTATTGAAAGTTGAATGAAACATGATACTTTGGTGTTCAATAAAAACAATAAACCAGCTAGAAGAGTTTCTTATTTGGGAGAATACAGGTGTATTCTAAGTTAATCAGTTTTTAGCAATTTTAAAAGTTATAGTTTAAAATGGGTCACAGTTAACTGCGACCTCAAGGACTATTGTGCCCCCTTACAGATCTGTTCTGACCACACCACATCACACCTGTTCACACTCGCCTTCCAGTTCCAGAGCTCTAATGAAATCCGATATCTGTGAAGGCTTCAATTAGACTAGTTCCTCACTCTTACAAGTTTCCTCGCCCAAGGCATTCTCTCTTTAGGCTCTCAATGGCAAAGCATTCCATGACTAGGTGAATGGGGGTTTCTTCCCTCCTCCTACAAACCTACACTCGTCAGTGTCCGACAATCCCATCCTCAACAGGTGCTTCCTGAGGCAACAGTGTCCTGTAAGAAAGCCAGTGAGGAGGTGTATTGTTTCTTACCAAGATCCAGATATCTTTTGAATCTAGCTGTCTCAAAGTTCCGAAGGAACTTAATGAAATTATCCATCCCTGGGAGATTCCGCCAGAGTTTTCCCTCTCAGCTTTCTCCTCTCCAGAAACTGCTTCATATAGGTAGATTTACCTATACCACAAAGGGTTCTGAGCCAATGAGTGACATTCGTGTGCCCTCTTTGGGCAAATGTATTGGCTTCTTTGTTTTCCCTTGATTTTTATCGAATAACTAGAGTTGTAATATTGAAAATATTTGGTTGAAAAAGCCGGGATATCCAATGCCCTACACCAAGAAGATTGGTCGAAACACCAGATTGAGCAACGTTTAAATATTCCACGGACTTCAGTGTAGGTGCATATAGTTGCTCTTTTTCTGTAAACCTGCAGCGTTGCCCGTAAAGTAGTGCCTGGTCGACCCAGAGTAAGATATGCAAGGAAAACATGAAATTGCCCCTTGTACTCGAAGAAATCGACGGTTTCTGTAGCAGCCCTTTGAAGTAATTTTTTGAGAACCTTCAGACAAGTAGTATCAACCAGAACCATAAGAGACGGTTGCATTACTTATATTCAAGGTTGGGAAGACCTTTTAGAGTAGCTTGGCTTTCATCTGAACATAAAGCTGACTTCTACCACACTGGCGCAAACGAACTTTTTCGGAAGAGTCACGATTCGGTTTACAAAATGATAGTCGACTAGAAAGGGTTTGAAAGGTCCAGGCAGACAAGAGCTACTCAACTTCTCCTGGGAAGTCTCATTCCATTGAATTCTCTATCTTCTCCTACCATATCCTCTATCAATAACAAAAAGTAGACCATCAAACATATGAGCCGTATCGGCCGCGTCCGAATCAATAATATAGAGAAAACCCGATAATAATTTTCGCATTTTTCCTTTCTTGTCAGGAGTTTTCCGTTCCAGTTGCTGTTGAACGGTAAAGAAACCATATTTTAAGATGTAATATCTGACGAATCGGGCCATTTGTCAGCTGGACCTCCGGCCAAGCTTGACCCGCACTTGGCAGCGTGTATTTTCATGCGGGGCAGTCGCAGCGGATATCTTTGATAAATACTCGAACGTAATTAAGTACTTATTAACATAACAGTCTTACATGCGTTGTACTTTCTCCCCGGTACAGGCATATCGCGGGTTATGAATGGTCCTCTCAGGATCCAGGTACGGAATTTGTTCGCTTTTTCGTGTTCTATGATTGAAGCTGCTAAATCAAGTTACTTTGAAGTGATATATGTACACTGCGCAAAAAAATTAACGCACATTATTAGATTAGATTAGATAGTGGTCGATCGGCACGTTGATTACCCTTCTGCACTGCGACCAATAAGGTCTTTTGTGCGTTACCATACTAAATACTAACGTTTTCCCAGGAATCTAACCTCCTTAGCAAAGCTGGTTACTTCCTTAGGAGACTTCGCTCTTATGTCGGCTGGCGTTAATAACGCGCCACCTAGTAGAGTAAGTCTGGTTTGCGCCAGCGCAGTGCATTGGCATAGTATGTGCTCGGTGGTTTCAGTGGCCGATTCACATAACCTACAAATGTCGGAGTTTTCTTTACCGATCTTGTGTAGGTGATATCTCACGGGACAATGCCCTGTGAGAAGGCCGATTAGCAGCCTTAACTCGTTTTTGACAACGATAGAGCTTGTTGAGCCTTCTCTTTGGAAGTTCGATTAGTCTCTTTGCTTGTCTTTGACCGGATGTGTTTATCCAGTAAGAGTGTTTCTCCTTTTTTCCCAAACACCGACCTCTGCACTAATCAGTGTAGGTGATACCCAACAGGAGGGCACGAGTCCGGTGAAGGGTGTGTTTGCTCCTCTTTTTGCAAGGGCATCAGCTCTCTCATTTCCCTCAATGTTCTGGTGGGCAGGTACCCAAGCTAAACTAGCTTCTTGTACTCCGCCAGTGTTTTGAGGGACTGTTTGCAGCTCCAAATGGTCCTTGATCTACAATCAACGGCCATAAGCTGCCTCAGTGCCATCTGACTATCAGAGGCAATGAAATTCTGGCTCCCTTGTACTGTCTGGACAGACAGAAATGGGCGCATCTTTCTATGGCCAGAATTTCAGTTTGGAGCGTTGTTATTGGCTTTCCCAAAGGCACCGATGCCCTGTATTTGGAACCGTATATGCCTATGCCTGCTCCTCGTTTAACGCACATTATGGAAATCTCAAATTTATTCTACAACTGAAGGTGTTCTCAATGATAATTATTTTTTATCAGAATTATGCATGCATATGTTATCCACTTTCAACGTTTTTCTTCATACAGATGTTTTTTCCCAGCAGGAATAAACAAAGATGAGATTATAAGATTTTAAATGTATTGGCTCCATTCTGAAATCAGTTGTTCTCGATCAATTCTAGTGATCAATAGTTTTTCTTTCGTTTGATTTTCTACACTCGATCGCTATGAACACGCAATTTGACCCAAGAGGAATGTGCCCAAGCGGTAGTTTTGCGAGAAGAAGGGTGGACATATACAAGAATTGCAGAAAGGTTTGGAGTTTTCCCATACAAGTGTGTCCAGAATGTTGCAGCGATTCAGGGAGAAAGGTATGAAATATGAATGTCCGAAGACCAAGACAGGGTAGACCCGGGTAACAGCTGCCATTCAAGAACGTTACTTGAGAGTTTCTTCGTTGAGACAACGTTTGCAACCGCTCGCCTCCTTCAAAATCAGCTTGAGCAAACTCATGGGGTGCAAATTAGCACTCAGACAATAAGAAATCGCCTCAGAGAATATGATTTAAGGTCTCGTATCGCTGCAAGAGGCCCAGCTCTTACCGCAGCCCATCTAAGGGTGCGTTTGAATTTTGCAAGAGAGCATATCCATTGGGAAGAGGCTGATTGGGAAAGAGTTCTCTTCACAGATGAGTCTAGATTCTGCCTCTACCATTGTGATCGACGTTCCCTTGTACAGACGTCCACATGAAAGAAATGCTCAGTGCAATTTCCTGAATACTACTGGTTTCGGGGGAGGATCGATTATGGTATGGGGTGGAATATCTTTGACTTCTCGCACAGGTCTAGTGGTCGTTGATAATGGAGCTATGAATGCTGATAGGTATTCAAGGAACATTCTTGAAGAGCATGTAGTGCCATTTGCCCCATTCATTGGTGAAAATTTCATTTTTATGGACGATAATGCCAGACCCCATCGTTAAGGAGTACCTTGAAGAGGTTGAAGTCTCTCGAATGGAATAGCCAGCAAGAAGTCCAGATCTCAATCGATTGAGCAGGTTTGGGGCAACCTCAATAGAAGGCTGAGAAGTTCAGAAAATCATTCAGCTACTCTTAATGACTTAGGCGGCCATAGTGTTGACAGAACCATTGAAAATTCATTGGAATATTGAAAGAAGAATCTTCATATTTCCATAACAGAATACCCGATTCGAGTAAAATTTATTTTGATAATAAAAACTACTATACTGAATGTTCATGCAAAATATCAAGGGCATAGCAGGATCAGAACCATAGAATAAAGTTTTTTTATTATGTATTTTTACATATTTCATTTTTCGAATAATTTTGGTATTGGTATCTCTTAAATTTTTATTCAAGTGATAAGATAGTGATTCCACAGTTTTAGAGTTGATTAAGAGGGGACAAGACCTTTTCCGATGTATGTATTTTGAATATAATATTCTCAATCTCAGTCATATTTTTGATAGTCAGTAGGGAAGAAAAACACTTTCTTCGCACATCTATCCACCTGAGATCTCCACAAACGACCGCGGTCCCGTGAAAGCAGAGTGTGTTGTGCGCCCCGCCACGTATGCGCAATATATCCAATTTACGATCGCAGGTATCGGCCCCGGTAAGAATCGAAAGCGGCGTCGGCACGGCAAGGCAAACGTCGTTTCGGAACTGATAAATCATCATCAGAACCACTTTTATTTCACCGCGGTCCGGAACGCACACAACGAGAAGAAATTCGCGATGCTAGAGAGAACGAGACTATGGGAGATGGATCCGGTATGTAGGTCGGCCGCCCGAGATTCCCATGGCTTGGTTTTGCGGCAGGTTGATCGTTGTTGGGCTCTGATCAGAGATGGCACTCGTGTCGGTTGATTTTTCTGTTTTGCGACCTAGAAAGGATGCAGATTCAGTATATCAATCTTTATTCACAGAAAGAATTTCACTCGAATCGGATATCCTGTTATGAAAATATAAGGATTTTTCTTTTCAATATTCCAATTGAATTTTTTATGGTTCTGTTGAAACTATGGCCACGAAGTTTTGGATGAAGATTCAGAAAATCGATCTCCATTCACAAAAAAAAATCACTTGAATCGGATATCTTTTTATGGAAATATGAAGTTTCTTCTTTTCAATATTCTAATTGAATTTTTATGATTCTGATTACACTTTGGCCACAAATTTTCGTATGAGGCTTGTTATCAGCATCTTACAATTGATCGTAACATTTCATTTCGATTGGTTTCGTATTTTCTGAGATATTGAGGAACAAAAATTTTGAATGACCATATTTTATGGAACACCCTGTACGATTTGGTTGGTTAACGAACTCAACCGAGCGATTTGGGACCAGAACTCATCCTGAAAATGTCAAGTCTCTAGGACAATCCCTTCGAAAGATTGTGTTAAAGGGAGGCCGGCCGAACCCTATCGTTTTGAGGCAAATTTGGATCAAAATTCGAAAAATTACAGACATTTGAGCAAAACGCACTCGTTTAAGTAGAACAAGCGCTCAAAAAGCATAAGATAATAACGTGCGTTCAAAAAAATTAGTAGTCAAGTAAGCTGTGGATTCTATTTTCCCCTCATAGACTTTTAGGAAAAATAGAATCCACAGCTTACTTGACCACGAATTTTTTTGAACGCACGATACATTGCTTTTGAAATGAAAGTCGTTGGTGCGAAGACTTTACCAATATTTATTCGTTTAACAATTATTGACGAGTTACGTTATTGTTTTGGCACTCCGTATATACCTCTTTCTATAACAAATAGGTAATACAAAATCCTCCACAAAATGCTGATATGCCCTCAGACCAATGAATGATATCCTCAACTTTCTCTATCAGTACTAATTATCGACAAATCATTAATACCGCGTATAAACCTCCACACTCCAATTAGAAACATCAAAAACTATGTCGGATTACCAATAAAAAAGGCAATATCCTTGGAAATTTTTGTTTATATTCTTGTTAACAGAATCAACTTTAAAATCTATCAATTATTTATTGATTTCTAAGCGAGCAGCAAGTTTCTCACTATGGACAAGTGAATTTAATTCGGAATCGATATGACGAAATGAGAAAAGATAGAAGCGATAATTGTTGAACAAGGTTAGAACAAGATGGTGAGCGATAGAAATTTGGTACAAGGTGAGGATTCACTCCGACTGCAATTTTTTCTGATATTTGTCGATGATGTTTGGTATGTTTGAAGATCATTGATGGATATTGGTATATTGGCAAGAAGATAATTGGATGTGTCTACCTTGTACATATAATAAGAGTCGAATGGTTTTTTAAGGTTACTCTACGAGAATTTTTCACAATATCTCTAGTTCTCTTCTTTCAATTGCCGTATATCCGATTCAAGTAATTTTTTTTGTGAATGAAGACTATTATACTGAATCCCTATGAAAAATTTTGTGGCTGTAGTTATCGATTGAAATATACTCTGGGAGGATTCTGCATTTCTTAGAAATTCACTCCCAGTCTCTGAAACATAAATAATTAAAAAATGTTTGATTAAAGTGAAGTGCTCCTGCGAGAATCTTTGCACTTAAGTATTTGTCAGGAGCAATTTGGTCTTGAAAAAATTGTTGCCTAACAGTAAAACTGAAAAATGAAACAAATTAAAAGGATATTGTAACGTTTCGGTGGCTATATCAGACACCTTCTTCAGACAAACTCTTGAAATCTTCAGAATTGTGTATTTTTCATTTGTAATATGATTGACATTGATAGTTGTCAATCTATAGAGATGTTGATTTATTTAATCTTGAAATTTCCTGATGTCATTTCCTTCCTTATATACATATATTAATAAATCAATCCAAATACGATTTATTCCAACAGAACAATTGGCCAAATTATTTACTTCATCTAACAAAATACATGTAGATTCCTTAATTTTTCTTTTATAATTATCAGGTTCCGTCATTAGGATCTTTGTGTGGTTCCAGTTCATCATATGATCTCCGCTATTTGAACATACATGATCAGCGATTTGTGATCTTGTGATGTCTCTATTTTTTATGTTATTCTTATGTTCCCCGTTTCTTATTTCCAAAGGTCTTGATGTCTCTCCTGTATAAGATTTCCCACATATACAGGGAACATTGTAAACACAATTTTTTGATTTTTGTGTCTCATTCATTGGTTTCGTTCTAGTTAGAATGGATCTCAAATCATTTTGTGTTTTGAAAACAGTTCTTATGTTGAATTTGGAACCATTTCTTCTTATTTTCTCTGAAAGGTCAGGAATATAAGGAATGACGTTCCATAACAGGATAACCGATTCAAATGAAATTTATTATGTGGAATACAGACAGATATTATACTTCATGCAGAATTTCAAGAGAATCGCATTATCATAACCATAGAATTTATTTTTTGTAATTATTTAAAACGCACAATTTGAAATATCCTTCACAATTATTGATACAAGTATTACAAGTTCACAAGTAAATCTCATAAAGAATTAAATCACACACAGGTTGTTTATAAAGAAAGTAGTATGCGGGACACAATTTCCACATAGTACGACAAATAGAAATGCAAGATGTCCAAATTGAGAGCCGATTATAGTTGTCTAGTCTCGATTTCAGGAATTTCTTGCTAATTTAGATTACGTAAAATTCATATAAGATATCATGTAAGAAGAGTGTCGTTTACAATTTAATTATTACGGATAGATTTGTGTGTTTCTAGTATAGTAACATTCACTGTTGAGAGATTACATATTATGATTTGTTGTTTGATTTTATTTGGTCTTTCCTGGGTCATGGTATTAACAGATCAGTCTTCATATGAAATAATGTCAGTTCCTTATTATACCATAATTAATATTCGCGAATATTCCCCTACATTATATAATGAAGACAGCAGTGGTATTTATACTTCTGTTCGAATACTATTGAAAAAGAATGTCCAGATGTTATGCCAGAAGCTCTCGCACGCTTGTTCAAAGAGGCACATTGGTCTGATGCCCATTTTCAATGACTTCAAGTTAGTCTGAGTCTGAAACATACCCTTAAAATTTGACGTTCAAAAAAATAAACTCTAATTCATAAATCAATGAGATGAAAGTAATGAACATCGAGATATTCCTATTTTCAACGTTTCACGTCATTTTTCGCTAGCCGTCGTCAGGAAAACACTTAAAATTTGTTAGATACTTTCAAAAAAGCACATTTCGTCATTCTTCGAGAATGTTTGTCGTTCTTGGCAGTTCTGAGTGATGGGATTTTTGGTGTTCCATAAAATATGGCCATACAAAATTTTTGTTATTCAATTTCGTAGACAAAACGGAACCAATCGAAATGAAATTTTGCGGCCACATTCTAGATGCTCATAATAAGCCTCATGCAAAATTTTGTAGCCATAGTATTAACAGAACCATAGAAAATTCAATTGGAATATTGAGAAGAAGAACTCCTATATTTCCATAACAGGATAACCGATTCAAGTGAAATTTTTTTCGTGAATCAAAACTGATATACTGAATGTTCATGCAAAATTTCAAGAGGAACGTATCATCAGAACCATAGAAATTAATTTTTTTAATTGTTTATTTTTTATATATCTAATTTTTTGAATAATTTCTAGAATATAAGTCTGATTGTGCTTAGCCAAATCCCATATAAAATTCTGAGGTAATAGTCTTATTGCTCCACCAAAAAACTAGCGCTCCAAAGCTCCTGCTCAGGGCTTCTCTTAAATTTTTATAAATATTATTTTCGTCTTTCAGTAATGTTCATCTCTCTCAAGTTCATATATTATTTTCTATATTAAAAAGTACAGGGTCTTTATAAATGATTGTAACAGCGCAGTTGGCTTTGGATTACAGAATGCCTATGTCTAACCAATCAGAGCACAGCATGATCACAGAATTCTGTGGTTTGCATAATCCAAAGCCAACTGCGTTGTTACAATCATTTATAGAGACCCTGTACATGTCTCAAATAAATATATCGATAGATAATCATCATCATCAAATAATAATTCTGTGAACAAAATAACAAAACATCCAGTATACCCAATCGAACGATACTAATCTCTTCATTTCACTAATTAATAGTGAACGTCCTCTCACAGCATGGCTAATATTTCGCGATCACCAGACTCGGAAGTTTGTAATAATGTCCAATCATTATCATGAGAAATTTTCTTTCACTGCTGGACTCTGCAGGAAAGTTGTTGGCGGCCCTTCAAAGAAGAAAGAGCTCGGTAAAAGTGATCAAACAGACTTACACACCTTCCCACTTGTAGAACTTATAATTGGCAAATTATTAAGTTGGGAATATAAAGGTTGGTGTCCATCGGTGGATTGTCTTTGGAACTTGATAGCTTTCGATCAGTTTTGAAATATATATATTCTTTTGAATTGAGAGCTATCAAAATACAATACATGGAACAAAAAGTCCCTAGCTGAGGTTGGTGCAAAACGGGGTACCATACTATTCTGTCGTATGATACCAGAGCACAGGGAAAAACCTCGGTAGAAAAACCCTCCCTACCGTTTTTATAAAATTGAAACTTAAAACTATTCGAATAAATACCTTTACTTAATATTTAGATACAAAATGCTTAATTCTTGCTCTTGGGCCAGGAGGGTGTTTTAAACCAGGTCTGACATTCCAAGTGATGATTTTTCGAATCTCCTGTTCTTCTAAAACCGCTTCAGGACCCTATTGAAGGGTCATCAACTAGCTTTTTTTAACTTTTGATCATATTCGAAATATACAGTGTGTTTGGTCACGAGTTAGCGATAATTTAAGGTCTTCAAATATACCTAATATTATCGACAAAAACACACAAACTTGGAAGTTTACCCCCTTAGTTTTGGAGTAGCCCCCATTTTAAATTTACTTTTTTATTTTCGTTGACCCTTCCGAATAATATCGATTTCTTTGGACATTCAGGTCCTACAGATGTGAAAAAAATGTTTTTTAAAAGATGATACTACCACCTTTCATTGAAGTATAACAATATAAAACATTCAAATTGATAACGCCATAAAAAAATTCTTTGAAAAAGTTCATTGTCAAAAAATATGTACTGATTTTCTCAGTAAATCCGCAATAGTACAAGAACTGGAACATTGAAGTATAATTTTTTTTCAATGATTTAACACGCAAGGATATTAGCTACAAAACAACAGTCACATCATTTCTGTTATTTACATAATTTGAAAGTTATTGCTGTTCGAACATGACCATTATGAAAATTGGTAATAAAAAAAACCTCAGTACTGTTTTTTCGATAATTTTCAATGATCAAACAAATAAATTAATCATAAAAATGGCTCAAAATGGCCGCGTCTGCTCTGTAGACAGGCAGTGGCCTTCATGACGACCTGTCTTGTCTTTTGCTCGAGTAGTGATCATGTTCGAACAGCAATAACTCTCAAATTATGTAACTTACAGATATGATGTGAGTGTTGTTTTGTAGGTAATATCCTTGCGTGTTAAATCATTGAAAAAAATATACTTCAATGAGCTAGTTCTTGTACTATTGCGGATTTACTGAGAAAATCAGTACATATTTTTTGACTATGAACTTTTTAAAGAATTTTTTTATGACGTTTTCAAGTTGAATGTTTTTATATTGTTATACTTCGATGAAGGGTGGTAGTATCGTCTTCCAAAAAACATTTTTTCACATCTGTAGGACCTTTATGTCCAAAGAAATCGATATCATTTGGAAGGGTCACTATCGAGCCCGAAAGTGTGCCACTCATTTTATTCTAGCTTATCGGGTTTATGAGATCCCTTCATTGGACAACGAATTTAGGACACCCAGTACTTTAAGCCATATCGCTGAATAGGTAATCAAATTACCTATGTTTTTTCATTGAAATATACTCATTTACTTTATGTCAAAATGATCAACCCAACATTCAATATCAAAGGAGGCAAAACGGTTTGTGTGGCACACCCTTTACATGCTGAGAGAGGTAAATGACCATCGAGGAGCGATCATATTGACATTTCGATGCTCTCTGCGAAAACAATCGCTTTCTCTAAGCCTCGGGCAGCCGATAAGTGTGCCTTCGAATCTGGTCAGGCTTAAATTGACGTAGGAATGGCGTTCAGGAAACTGCATGGCATTCGCGACATGTGTCTCGTGTCGACAAAATTGCTAGGAACTAGGAAGCATAAGCCTGATAAGGATTCAGGCGAAACAAGTATTTCCTGATTGTTAGAATGGTCCAAAACTGGGGACGATAGATTGAAATCTACTGTGATCGTGATGGTCTTTCTAGTCTGGGTTCCTGGTTACTCAGTAATCAGGGGAAATAGAGAGGGTGACCACTAGCCAGATAGGGAACACGAACTCCACTTATGTCTGACCTAAATAATCCGAAAAGTTGAGCATCGAGAAGAACTTTGAAGTAAATACCGTCAAATGGTATACAGATGGTTCTAAAACCACGATAGGATCCGACGCAGGAGTGTACGGCCAAGAACCAAGTGAAAACTTTCGTTAGACTACTACTCTTGTGTTTTTTCAGGCAGAAATACTTGCAATCCAAAGATGAATAGGGTTAAATCTATAGTGATTGACACCTTGAGGCCATGGATACCTTCAGTAGCGAATTCAGTTCCTTATTTTACTGTAACACCATGGTTATTATTACGGAACTATAGTTGAATGTTGCTATTTTGTTACAGGGTGCGGAAGCATAACTTCCTTTTTTTAAAACTTAATAAAACGCATTGTATGAATCAGAAAATTTGTATTCGTTTTTCATATTATAGGCACATACATAAAGTTTTGTTTTACCCAGTTTTGAAGATAAAATCAGGTAGATGACGTCCCCCATTCTCCATACACTGAGTAAACCGATTTCTGGCGTTTGTCATGACTCCAGACAGTATAGCAGGCGTTATGTTGGCAATTTCTTCCTGGATGTTGTTCTTCAAATCTTGTAGGGTCCTTGGACGGTTCACATAAACAAGAGATTTCAAAAAATCCCATAGAAAAAAGTCACAAGGGGTCAAATCGACAATTGCATCAAAGGCCTTTGCATTCACCTAAAGTGACAGTGGGTGTGCAATTTCCTCAAGTGGAATTATTGGTCCCTGGTTCTTTGAGAAAAATGAAGTCACAGTGACAATGAATTCGGACCGGTATGTAAACATATTACAGGAATTTTTCCCACATCCAAGAAGAAATTGCCAACATAACGCCTGCTATACTGACTGAAGTCATGACAAACGCCAGAAATCGGTTTACTCAGTGTATGGAGAATAAGGGACGTCACCTACCTGATTTTATCTTCAAAACTGGGTAAAACAAAACTTTATGTATATGACTATATTATAAAAAACGAATAAAAATTTTCTGATTCATACAATGCGTTTTATTAAGTTTTTAAAAAAGGAAGTTATGCTGCCGCGTCCTGTATTACCTTCAAACTTTCAATAAATATCGATTGAATATTCGAGGAGACACCAATTTCGTCGATATTCTAATATAAAAAAAAAACCTGAAACATACAAAATCGAAAAAGCAGCTTCCATTTCATTCACTGCTTTTTCTATTAGTCAACCGTTTATTGATGTCAAAACAATATAGCCAACAATAATAATATCCAGCTCAAAAAAGATACAACCTTCTCAAAGAGTGATCAATGTTTATTTACTGAAAGTTTTAGGTTTTTTAGTTTTCCTGATGATGAATGCAGAACGAAACGTTAAATACAATAACCAGAAATGAATGAAATATCCCAAATATTATTTCGCTACTTGAATCCAACAAAAAACCACCCAAGAATGACGGTTAACTTCCCCCATTACTACTAAAAATTCGAAAATCCACCTGTTGAGCTGAAATCACTCATTAATATGCACTTTTAATGAACTACACTTCCGTTCTTCGCCGTCACATGGGGTTAAGTTGAACACGACAAGAACTCTCACTCAAGTCGAAGTGGTTTATGGGATTTTTAATTGTTTATTGTAATTGTTCGTTTCTTTGGGAACATTTCTAGTGTCGACATGGAGATGATGACGTCATGTTCTTTGTTTTCGTTGAGTCTTCCGTGACGTTCTTCCGATTCTGTCTGTGGATGTTGAAAGTAAAGGGATTTCCAATAAGAGGTGTTATTTTGATATTCAAAGGAAAATGCCATTTTTCAATATAAATGATCGGATGTTTATTTCATTATGAAGAAGAAGCTATGCCGTTATAATTGAAATAACATCAATCCAACTTCGGTCATAAAAATCTAGTTCCTAATAATTACCTAAAGGTTAACCTCACCGACCACGCCACTGCTTGATAGATTTCAGTGACACATATCACATTTCGCTTTTAAGGTTGAGGTCATCGTCTGTGGGCACTTATGAGGTCAGCAGTGCTGTATTCATTGAATTATTCAGCATGACACTGTCACCAATAGATATTTATTCGGAGAGTAGTTGTTTATGTTGCTTCAAGAATATCGATTTTCATCTTGTTTCCGCATAAGGTATATATTTATCGTCATGGTCGTACCTTTTTGAATTTGTCGAACATGGCGGTTAAAAAATTTGAATTTGGTTCTGTACAATGTTATTCAGACTCAAATATTTAGTTCGCCTTGAATGTAAACTGATTCAATTTAAACACAAAAGCGTACGGTTAACTTTGTAAAAAGATACACTCATGCAGGAAAATTGAATTGCCTTTTCAACAAGGTGCTGCTCGACTCCTTTTCCCTATTCAAAAATGAGAGCTGTAGGAGTTGCTGCTAGAGGGGTAATGATATCAAACTCATCTGAATACCCTTATTTGTCCCCTTTCGGAAATGAAAAATGCAAAATCAATAAACCGAATTTATTTGAAAAGTATGGCCGACTAAAGTGAATTAGGTATGTTTTTATAGGTTTTCGAGGTAGCTGAATCAGAAAAAATACTTTCGAACCGATATCGGCAAGAGTTCCGAATTTCACCGTTCAAATGGCAATTTTTCCAAACTCGATATTTCAAACTTTCATAATTTCCGTTTGACCGTATGTTGATCTCAAAACATATCATCTGGACTTCAATAATAACATCCAGCCCAAATATTAGTTCAACAAATTCTGTGGATTATTCTGAAAAGAAGAAATCCTATTTGTACTCAAGAACAAACGGCCAAAATTATATTGAAGATGTTACACGATGACATTAAGGTACTAGCCTTTCGAAACAATTATTATGATATTCACATAGATATGTGAAATTAGAAATTCAACTCGTGCTCGTCAAGAAGAAGGAAATGAGAATCTTCCAAAGGTCACTTCCGAGTAACAATAGATAATATCTGATGCCAAACGAAAGCATTCGAGACCTAGAGCCATAAATAACTTATTGCGGCCCCCATTTAATATGAAAAATTCGAAAAAACGCGAAGTGAAAGGGGCATTTGATTCCTAGGATTTCGATTTGCTAGTTAACCTTTCAACTTTACATTTTTCCGATTTAGAGTTTGGTATTTCTCTAAACGAAGGCATGAATAATATTTCATGGGAGAAAATTGGTCGAAAAATGGCAATATTGTTTGATGTAGGTACGAGAATATTCTTCCTCATTTTTCTTTCAAATTTAGATACTAAAGGGTTTTCCAATAAGAGGTGTTATTTTGAATAGCCCGCTATTTCGGTAGATGTCACGTTTGAAGCTGTCATTTTTTGACATTTGACAAGTAGAAACTACGCCATTAATAAAAATGGAAAGATACACGCTTCAAGAACGCATTGACATTATTAAAATTCACTATAAAAATGGTGAAAATTTGGCAAAGACGGTTCGTAAAACTCGAACATTTTTGGGTCGTCGTGAAGCACCTTGTCGGACCGCAATAAAGAAATTGGTTGAAAAATTCGAGCTGTTAGGACAAGTAAGTGACGTGAAGAATGAAACCCGTGCATTTCGCTCAAGAACAGCCGAGAATATTGTTGCTGTAGCCGAAAGTGTTGAAGAAAACCCAGGTTTGTCCATTCCTCGACGTTCTTTGGAATGAGGCATTCCACAAACGTCACACCCGTATTTTGCATAAAGATTTGGGTCTTAAGGCTTATAAAGTTCAGTTAACAGAAGAACTCAAGCCGGCCGATCATCAACAACGTCGTGTCTCTGCTGATTGGGTCGTTGAAATGCATGAAATTGATCCGGATTTCATCGAAAAATCATCTTGAGTGATGAGACCCATTTCTACCTCGGTGGTTTCGTCTACAAGCAAATTTGTCACATTTGGCTCGGAAAACCCAAGAGTTATTGTTGAAAAGCCTCTCTATCCTCAACGAGTGACTGTTTGGTGCGGTTTATGGTCCGGCGGAGTCATTAGACCTCACTTTTTTTGAAAAAAGGCTGGAGCAACAGTTACGGTGAATGGATTGCGCTATCGAGAGATGATTAATGATTTTTTATGGCCGAAATTGGATAGTATTTATCTGGACAACGTTTACTTCCAACAAGACGGCGCAACGTGCCACACAAGCGACGAAACCATTGATCTTTTGCGGGAAATGTTTCCGGACCGTGTGTGGCCCGAATTGAATTTGACCAAGGAATTTTTGGGACCTTTTTCAGCTCCAAATTCGAACATTACAGACATTATGGCAAAACGATATAGCATTCGTTCAAGTAAAACTAGCGCTCATAAAGCTTGTACGCGATAAGTTCTTGATTTCAATCACCGTATTATCATAGCAAAGATTCCAAAAACCGCAGATTATAATTTATATCTATAAACAATACGTATATCCGTTTTTTTCGTCTTTCAGGGTACCATCATTATTCCAGTCGTTCCTCAGAATCTATCCCTGTAAAATTCAAGATTTATATAAATCACGGAAATGGCCAATTCGTAAACATGAGTTACCTACATAAATCTAAGGATAACACTTTGATGCCCAACACGTTCTATCGAAAACGAAGGTCGATTCTATCGAATATCATCAATTTACCGCATATTTAATAGGTATAAATGTTTCTTTTGATTTGTGCTTATTTTAATCTTTAGCTTCAGGATAAACCTCTTCAATTCATTTGCTGAATTGTTTTCGGGTGTCTATGGATTAAATGTCAGGTTGATAACATGAAAGATGATCTAGAAGGTTATGATTTTTTTAACGAATGATGAATTTTGTTGATCATGATGTGAATTATTTTTTGCTTGTTAGAATCAAAGTGTTAACACGTTGAAGATTGGGTTTTGTCTAGGAATGTTTCCATGAAAAAATAGTTGTGGAGTTGAAGGTTGAATCAAATATTTATGTTGCTTCCTCTTTTTGGTCTTCAGACTTTCGTTTTGAGCTTAAAATTCCTCATTGCAGACATCGTTAGCAGTCTTGGCACCTCTAGATTTATAAATAAATGAACAATCTATGTTATTGACTCAGTCGAATTTAGCAGGAAAGTTTTGGGGTAGTTTTGATTTCTTCCATTCCATGTGTTTTGGGGTGCTGAATCCGAATTGGAGGTTTGGTAACGAAATTTCGTGACGGAACATAGAAAAAATACAAAAAAAAGAATAGAAATGTCATTCTTTATCAGTTTTTGCTTATTACTCTCGGAACCTATCAATTTTTCGTGAAAAATCTGTCCATACACAATGAAAGTACATCAAATTTCCTACAAATTTTACTACCACAACTTGTTCTGCGACAACCTGTTCTGGCTCAAATTATAGTTTGAAATGAGGTATTTTCTATGACTCAAATAATGAAAAAAAATAATTCTATGGTAACGATGATGCGATCCTCTTGAAATTTGCATGAACGTTCAGTATACCAGTCTCGATTCACAAAAAAAATTCACTCGAATCGGATATCTTGTTATGGAAATATGAAGATTCTTCTTTTCAATATTCCAATTGAATTTTCTATGGTTCTGTTCACACCATGGTCACACAATTTTGCATAAAGCTTATTATGACTATCTTGCATATGACCGCAACATTTCATTTCTATAGGTTTCGTTTTGTCTTAGATATTGAGGAACAAAAATTTTGAATGGCAATGTTTTATATGGCCATTCAAAATTTTTGTTCCTCAATATCTAAGACAAAACGAAACCTATAGAAATGAAATGTTGCGGTCATATGCAAGATAGTCATAATAAGCTTTATGCAAAATTGTGTGACCATGGTGTGAACAGAACCATAGAAAATTCTATGGAATATTGAAAAGAAGAATCTTTATATTTCCATAACAAGTTATCCGATTCAAAATTCAAGAGAACACTAACCTAGCCATAAGGACCCTAGTTCAAATAATAATAATATAGTACCTAGAAAATACATTCAACAAGTAAAGAGTTAATAGAGAGCGACGAAACTTTTGACGATATGGATAAGTGTGATCACAGATCAATACAGTATGTCCCATACTTTCAAAAATGGAACTAAATTTCGTACCCTTTCTGTTATCAAGTCAGTTCGTTAAAATTTCAAGGTCACGCAGACCCTCTGCACCATAGAAAAACTACCTCACTTGTCATTGAGATCGAACACCTAACTTATAATTAAATCAAGATATCGATTAACCACCATTTACAATTCAATGAAACCCGTCCATAAACAGAATGCTGACCGACAAAAAGTGAATACCGAGCTTAATAATTATTATCGATCATTCAAATTGTTGGAAAACGAAACAGTTAAGAACTTGAAATGGAATCAAGGCAATCAATGGATGATTCGATGTCGCCGTTTATAAAAAACGATTGAAAACAGTTTTTTAGTACAGGTAAACGGTTTTGAAGGTGCTTCGAGACTTGAGGAATCTGTAATGAGATTTTGTTGGTGGTTCAATGGTACTTCCGCTTTGTTGAACCTATTTCGCGCCATTAAAATTCGTTATTTGGCTAGTTTTTTGTGCTTTCTCTGAATTTGAAATAGAGAAGTTTGATTTTATCCATCTTAGCACAGTCTTTTTCAATGTAATTTCAGGTAATATATAGAGGGTATCCAGGAAATGGGGATAATCTCTCGGATTCAAATGCAACATTTATTACATTTTTAAAAATTTTTCAATCTATTCAGTGTATATTCCAAGAAAAGTGTCACATGTCTTGTCAAAAAAAATTCAAACAAGCGCTCAATAAATCCTTAAGAACTGGAGGCATCTAAGCTAAGGTGATAATATTGAGAACGATTTGGCCACATTTTTTTTAAGCTTAGAATTATAATTTTAATTG
>CM024242.1:7286429-7335082 GCA_013421045.1 Propylea japonica | reverse complement strand
GTTTCTTTTATTTTGATAATGTGTGATATTATTCTATAAGGAATTTTATATATAAAACTGGAGCAATTATAGTGAGGTGCACTTCATAAGTTGCGTTGGGTACCAACAAAGGTACTCGTATATCCCTTCAGGATTTTGTTATCGTGTATCCCTTCAGGATTTTATTATAGGATAATTGATCGTATTCCCTTCAGGAATCATTGTTTGATTTAGAGTATTTTTTTTTAAAGTAGGTTCTGATAACCTAAACCCGAAGCGTTAAGCTGAACGTAAGTTGATAAGTGGTTTAGTGTTGTTAGTTTAGATTATTGGTTATTGGTTCTTACCTGATTTAGTGTGTATTTAGTGTTTTCCTTTTGACTACCCCTTGGGGGATAATCTTTATTCGTATTGAATCAACCACTGCACATATATTTTTATTTTTGTAATAAATTATTGTGACTTGAATTTTGAGGGCTTTTTGTTAACTGTTACTCTGGTAGAGGAGTAAGCAGTTCATTTACCTTGAGTAGGCAGGCATTACTCTACCTGGCGCCCATTTTATTCTATCATATATAACTCACTCCCGTCTTCACTGAGTGTTGGCCGCGAGCTTACTATTGCTGAAACCGGCTTTCCCCAAAGTCAACGTTTCAAATTGGCGCCCAACGTGGGGCCATAGTCAATAACAACTGACCTGCAGTGGTTGATCGGTACTATTGTGGTGTTTTTTTGATATTTTTTCTTCCCTATTCATATCGGGTGTCTTATAGTTTACTGGGTTAGGTGTATTTTCTTAATACGGTTGATTTTTGTGTTTGGGTAATTTGATTGATCATGGAGGGTCAAATAGAAGTAAATCGTCTCGATAAAGACGAGTTGGGGTATGAGTTGACCATAAGAGGTGTGTGTGATGTGAATACGGTGGTTGAGATGAGGAAATGTCTAAGGGGTTACATACGGTTAGAAAGATGTGGTGTTGAAACTAAATATCCACCTTATCCATATAAATTCGGTGAAGATTCGAAGGTGTTGAAAAGTTCAATTGATATCCTCCATCAAGATATTTCAGATTTTGCGGGTGATAATAAGAGTTCATCTTTCAAGAAGTTGTCCACACGTCTGTTACATTTATTTAAAAGAGCGGAAAGATCTTTAGCGGTTTCAGACGAGGAGCAAGTTGTTAGGTCGAGTTTTTGGCGCAGTTGATCGGTTTACATTCGGAATTAAAATCAAGGGCGAGAAAATATCGCAGAGCTTCTTTGCAACCCCAATCACCACTTGAATTGAGCACGCTGATGGCTTCAGCGGGTATTTCGGAATCTGAGTCTGGTCTGAATCGGATAGTAGTCCCACCGATGTAGACGCTCACCAGTTGTAACTTCGGTTTCTACCCCCCATAATAAGATACCTTCAGTATCAGTGGCTAAATGGAATATTGTCAAGTTTAGTGGCGATAATTCTCGTTGTTCCCTATCTTCCTTCCTGGAAACTATTGATGATTTATGCGTCTCCCGAATGTTACAAAGGAACAGTTGTTCGTCTGCCAGCGATCTTTTTGTAGACAAAGCACTTGTCTGGTTCCGATCTGTTCGGTCTACTATCTCTACTTGGTCTCAGTTAGTTGACGAATTGAGGACACAGTTTCTTCCTCCAATTACAATGAAAAACTTTTTGATGAAATTAAACATCGAACTCAGGCCCTACTGAAAATATGGGTATGTACCTCGCGATAATGGATAATATGTTCAAACGTCTTACAGTTCCCTTAAATGAGGATGCCCGATTGAGGATTCTCCTTCGTAACATCTCCCCATTCTATCAAAGTCAATTGGGTTTGACGGAGATAACCTCCATTGCACAGCTCTTACATATTGGACGACAGCTTGAGACTCGTAAGGAGTCTATTGAATCCTTTGCACCCCCTCCTAAGAATAGGAGCTCTTTGATGGAGCCCGATTTGGCATATGTTTATGCGGAACAACCCCCTACCCCATCTGCGCAAGTGAGTGCCGTTTTGACCTGCTGGAATTGTAGGCAACCTGGCCATGCGGCTAGAGAGTGTGGTAAGGCAAGGAAGAAAACATTGTTTTAAGTGTGGTCGTCCCGATTACACTGTTCGAACCTGCCCTAGTTGTAAGTCGGAAAACTAAGTCGGAAGACATTGGATGGCAGAACCGACGTCTTCCTTCCTCAATCTGCCAGTGGTCGTTTGCCTTTAAAAACAAAAATTACGTCTGGATTATGTGTTGGCGCAGGCACAAAATGATGAACGTCCGTATTTATCTATTTCTGTCTTTGATGTGAGGTTGTTGGGTTTGTTGGATTCTGGTGCTACAAGCACTATCATTGGTGGTCCCGGATGGGAAATTTTGAAGAAGTTCAATCTCAAACTTAATGGTGATAAAATTGTTTCATGTAAGGTGGCGAATGGACAGAGTTGTGCGAGTATTGGATCGGTGGATTTGCCAATAAAGCTTGAAAATAGGGTGAAAATGATCTCGGCTATAATTGTCCCGGATCTACCGCATACTTTGATTCTCGGTGTTGACTTCTGGAGGAAGTTTGGTATCGTACCTGACATTGGTAATGGTAGTTGGGTATTTCAACGCGACGCTGATGTAACCGTGGATGCAATTGCATCAGAAAAACATCTCACGGCGGAACAGTCCAGGATTCTGAACAAGGTTGTTCAAGAGGCTTTTAAAAAATATGGGTGATGAGTTAGGTTGCACCACCTTGGTGGAACATGAAATAAAAACTTCCAGTCGTCCCATTAAACAGAGGTATTACCCTGTCAGTCCTGTGATGCAGGATCATATCGACCGTGAATTAGACAGTTTGCTTGAGCAGGGTATTGTCGAACCCTCTACCAGTCCTTGGTCTTCCCCTATCCTCCTCGTGAAAAAGAAGGATAATTCCTACCGGTTCTGCGTAGATTACCGAAAGTTAAACGCAGTCACCGAAAAAGATGCGTATCCCCTCCCTATATAAATGCCACTTTGGACCGACTCCGGAATGCCAAATTTTATCTTCTATGGACATTAAGTCGGCGTATTTCCAAGTTCCCTTGGAGAAATCCTCGCGCCCCCTAACGGCCTTTACGGTGCCAAACCGAGGTCTCTTCCAATTCTTCGACTGCCGATGGGATTATCTAATAGTCCGGCCACTTTTCAACGCCTAGTAGACAGAGTTTTGGGTCCTGATCTGGAACCATATGTATTTGTATATTTGGACGATATCATCATCATTACAGACACGTTCGAGAAACACGTAGAAGTGTTAAGGGAGGTTTTCAAACGCCTTAAGGCGGCCAATCTTACTGTCTCCAAAAGTAAGTGTCATTTCTGTCGACCAGAATTATTATATCTGGGTTATGTGGTTGACTCTCGCAGGGTTTGCGAATGGACCCAGCAAAGGTCCAAGCCATTCTGAACATATCGGTCCCCAAATGCGTTTCAGAGGTTCGGCGCATACTAGGGTTGGCTTCTTGGTACCGGCGATTCGTGCCAAATTTTGCGGATGTGACAGCTCCATTAACAGAGCTTCTTAAGAAAAATCATAGCTTCAAGTGGACTAATGCATGTGACGATGCCTTAAACAAATTAAAGGAATGTTTGATCAGTGCCCCAGTCTTGTCTTGTCCGGATTTCTCCAGACAATTCACTATACAATGCGATGCTTCGGGTTATGGAATAGGTGCTGTCTTGACACAACAGCAAGAAGACGGAGAGAAGGTCATATGTTATCTGTCCCGGTCGTTGACCCGATTGGAGCGTAATTACACACCACTGAGCGTGAATGTCTTGCTGTCCTATGGGCCATTGAAAAACTAAGACCTTACATCGAGGGTTCTCATTTCTCCGTTATTACGGATCATGCCAGTTTGCTCTGGTTAGACAGGTTGAATTCCCCGTCTGGACGATTAGCTCGATGGGCCATTAGGCTACAGCAATATGACTATACAATCATACATCGTAAGGGAAAGGAGAATGTCGTGCCAGATGCTCTCTCTAGGACGGTCCCCATTATCGACTCTGTTGATATCTCCAGCGCCATTCCTCAGATCGGTGGTATGCAAAACTCCTTGATAAGGTTTCTAGGTTACCACATCGCTTTCCATCTTGGCGAATACTTGAAGGAAAACTTTTCAAAAATGTCACCCCCCGCTTTCCTGCGTTGTCAGCTCCTCCAGACTATTGGAGAGAGGTTGTCCCCCGACCTTACCGCAAGCCCCTCATTAAAAATATCCATGAATCCCTTCTACATGTAGGGGTGTACAAGACCTATAATAAGTTGACAGAAGGATATTATTGGCCGAAAATGAGATACGATGTAGCATCTTATATCCGTCGTTGTACCACCTGTCATGCCATTAAAGCTGATCAAAGCAAGCCCCCAGGTTTTGTGCTTTCCAGGCAAGTATCAATATCTCGACCTTTGAACTTATGTCTGCTGATTTGGTTGGCCCTCGATCAAAAGCGTACAATCTTCGACGTCGCGACGTTCAATATGCGGTCAATCAACTGGTTTGGAGGAGAAATCAAGTACTTTCGGATGCAGCCAAATATTTTACAGCTAAGTTGGCTCCGAAATATGTTGGACCTTTTATTGTTGTTGAGCGAATTTCTCCATGGACTTATGAATTGCAGAGCAATGATGGTAAATATGCGGGAGTTTGGAATGTAAAGGATTTGAAAGCTCATCCGCCGGATCACGACACAGATGAACCCATGTCGACTTAATTTTGGTTGTGATGGGGCAGAGGATGGCTGTCCCTTGCCTTGAGCATAAATTGACTAGGGTGGTCACTACCCCCATTCAGTGGCTGAAGTACAACCAACATCGTTTGTATTTTCAGTTCCACGGTAGTAACATAGCTACATTTCATCCTCTGATTGGTGACGAGGTTAAGTATATTGTATTGAAGTGTGACTTTGATTCCCCGATTTCGATACTTTCTTTGGTGATTTTTTTTTTTTGAAATTTCTGTTTAGGACTGCCATGTGTGGTGATTTTTGTGGCTCCTATATGGAGTATTGATTATGACGAAATGACGGTGACTTGTATTTTATACCTTTGTATGGTGACTCCTTTGGGAGGATAATGGATGTCTGAATCCGATTGTTTTTTGTGACCCTATTGTGACTTTTGTGGCTCCTGTATGGAGAATTAGGTATCTCGACTTTGTCGATTCCGTTGGTTTTCCGATTTGACTTATATACCTTAGTGTGGTGACTCCCGAATGGAGGATTAGGTATCTCGACTTTGAGTGTCGATATGAAAGTGACGTTGGTGTTTTTCCCGATTTTTGATTTCTTTGATTGGTAACTCCTTTGTGAAGGATTATGGATAGCGTGCCTGCTATTAGCCCCTATTGTGACCTTTTTTGTTTTTTTTGTGATTCCCGAAACTCCCGACGAGTTAGTGACGCGTTTGGTCGTGTATTGAGCCGTTGCTCTTTACCCACGAGGACCACCGCTTTTCCTTATTTTGACGTTCCCGATCTTGTCGTTTTTGTGTTACCGATTTTGATTCTCGATTTTGACATCACTCCTGTAGGGTTGTGATGGGAGTCGTTGAGGTTGCGACTTTATTGTAAAGAAGTCCTCCATGTCCAGCACCTTACCTGGAATTTTCGGTTCGAATTTCAGGTAAGTTTCTCCTTTAGTTTGAAAAAAAAAGTGTACACCCAAAATCGGCCTTTTTGTTAGTATCCTTAGTTGAACTGGTTTGTTTTCTTTTTATTTAGTTTTCGTTAGGCCCGTTGGACATGTCGGTACCCAGTCGCCTTCAGCGATTGGATATCTTTCACTTTTGTGCTGTGTTGATTAGGGATTTTTCCTGTGGTGGCTATGAAAGTCACCGTAGTTGTTTTGGTAACCAGTCGCCTTCAGCGATTGGATATCTTTTACTTTTGTGTTGTTTGGATTAGGGATTTTTCCCTGTGGTGGGCTCTGAAAGTCACCGTAGTATTTTGTCCAATATTTGCCGTCTTCAGCGATTAGGTATTTTTTTGTTTATTTTTTTATTTCGGGCTCTGGTTGAGTGATGATATTTGTCGGTATTCTCGCTCCGTTTCCATCTCGGTGGAAATGGCCTTCAGTAATCAGATGCTCTTCACTTTCCTTATACATTAGCGCAACTTGTGGTAGTTTCAGTGTGCCTGGATGGCAAAACCATTAACCGGAAAAAAATGGACCTTCAGTCATTTTTTTTTTTTTTTTTAAAGTAAGGGGGAATTGTAACGTTATTATTTTGACTTTGTCATGAAATGTAGTTTTGCCATCTCTTTCCAAAATTATTAGTTAAGTAAACTTATTGGGATGTTTCATTTTCTAAATTTCCTTATTTTTGTGAATTCATCATCGTTTTCCTACCTGTTCGAATTGTTTTCCTTCAGAAAACGGTTTGTTTATTATTTGAAAATTGTGAGGTTAATGTTGTTGTCATATTTGTTGGGTTAGTTCATTATTATTTGGCCTCAGTAAAGTACTTCGGAAAATCGTGGAAGAATTATAGAAATGGATTTATAGGGACCCTTCTCTGTTATAACTGCGTAAATTCAACAGTAACGTAAACGATTCGTTTATATTTGTTTTCTTCTTTTCTTCGCTGTGACAACCATGACAACTGATAGGCTCTGTGAACTTTCTGAAAATTTCTGTGTGACTGTCAGACTTTGTCAGGCCGACATTTGGTTAAGTGAAATTCGTTGAGACATTTTTCGAAGAAATTGTGAATCTAGATTCATCCTCGTTTTGAGGGATTAAAACTTCGAGTGTCATTATTCCCTGGAGAGTATTTTGGAATATTTTGGGAAAAATACGTTTCATACGTGATCATAAACTCTTCCACAGGAAATTCGTTAGGTTGTTGTGTAGCGAATATAATTGGAATTATTTGGAACAAATTCTTGACTGAATTGGAGGTTGAACCTATCTCCCTCGAACAACAGAGGGTCCACGTACTGGGGTTTCCACGTACTGGGGTATTCACGTATCTGGCTGTAGTTCCACGTGTTGGGGTGTATTTCCACCCACCAGGGTTGTCCACGTAGTTCCACGTATTGGGTGTAGGTGCCTGAGTTTTCACGAGCTGAGTTATTCCACGTACGGATCAGTTTCCACATACGTGTCAGCTATCCACGTAGTTCGGAGTCCCGAGTACCTGAGTCATCTACGTACCTGTCAGTGAGGGGTAACAATTGGCATCTTGGAGGTCTACGTGCCTGGCTTCATACGTTCAACTTACCATTTGTAGTTTGTGCAGGTAACCAGTGCATAGCACTGGCTTTAAAGTTGTAAATCATTGGTTTTTTTATTTTGATAATGTGTGATATATTCTATAAGGTAATTTTATATATAACTGTGAGCAATTATAGTGAGGTGCACTTCATAAGTTGCGTTGGGTACCAACAAAGGTACTCGTATATCCCTTCAGGATTTTGTTATCGTGTATCCCTTCAGGATTTTATTATAGGATAATTGATCGGTATTCCCTTCAGGAATCATTGTTTGATTTAGAGTATTTTTTTTTAAAGTAGGTTCTGATAACCTAAACCCGAGCGTTAAGCTGAACGTAAGTTGATTAAGTGGGTTTAGTTTGTTAGTTTAGATTATTGGTTATTGGTTCTTACCTGATTTAGTGTGTATTTAGTGTTTTCCTTTTGACTACCCCTTGGGGGATAATCCTTATTCGTATTGAATCAACCACTGCACATATATTTTTATTTTTGTTAATAAATTATTGTGACTTGAATTTTGAGGGCTTTTTGTTAACTGTTACTCTGGTAGAGGAGTAAGCAGTTCATTTACCTTGAGTAGGCAGGCATTACTCTACCTGGCGCCCATTTTATTCTATCATATATAACTCACTCCCTCTCCACTGAGTGTGGCCGCGAGCTTACTATTGCTGAAACCGGCTTTCCCCAAAGTCAACGTTTCAGATTGAGTCGGTATACTGGAAGATTGGGATAAGAAGAGAGTTCAATTGAATCTCTCAACTTCCTAGCAGAAAAGTTCCAAAGGGTTTTCCAATAAGTAGTGTTATTTTGATATTCAAAGAAAACTGCCATTTTTCAATATAAATGATCAGATGTTTATTTCTTTATAAAGAAGAAGCTATGCCGTTTTTAGTGGAAAATAACATTAGGCAAATGACCACCACGACCACGCTTACAGGACCATATCCTTTTAATGAAATTTTCCGTAGCCAAATCGCGAAGTGGCTGCCCTATGTCCTCGATAGCCTCACGAATACCATCTTTGAGGTCTTTAATCGACGCTGGGCTATTGGCGTAGATCTTCTCTTTCACGTGGTCCCAAAGGAAGAAGTCGCAAGGTGTTAAATCACAAGATCTCGGTGGCCAAATGAGATCCCCTTTTCGAGAGATAACACGGTCTGGAAACTTTTCCTGTTCAATATCAAGATCAATGGTTTCGTTGTTGATGATAGGCCGGCTTGAGTTCTTGTGTTGACTGAACTTTATAAGCCTTAAGACATAAATTTTTATGCAAAATACAGTGTAATGACGTTTGTGGAATGCCTAATTTCAAAGAACGACGAGGAATGGACAAACCTGGGTTTTCTTCAACACTTTCAGCTACATCATTTCTCTGCTGTTCTGAACTGAAGTATCTTCTAACTGCCACGGTGGCCAAAGGGTCCTTTTGAGAAACTCTCGCACGAACAACGAGTAGTCTGCTTCTTGAAAACGTTGCACATAGTGTCTTAATAACTGCCAATTGGCGTGTAACTCTGGGATATGTTGTGTTGACTCTGTAAGCTGAATGAATTTTCTGGGAAATGTTGTATCTGAATGAACATAAACACCAAACAGCATACAGTACTGCTGGTGGCACATAGATGGCGCCATTCAAAAGACATCCATTCGCTTCGTCCCATTATAAAACCGCTCCTGTCCCTGTTGGAACGAAGCTGTTAAAGCGGACGTGCAGTGTCGCTAAACGAATATCATAATATTCTCGTTCGTCCGTCTAGCGGCAATTACATACATATTGGCCGGCTGTTGCAGCATCCGGAAATGAGGGGAGCTTAGGGACTTGGCGAAAAGTGAACATCTAGCTGCTGGACCTTTTTTCGTCCCATTCCGTTTTCTGATGATTTCGTATATCAGCGAGTTATAATTCTGCCTGTTTGGATTTCCGGCCGGGATATGCTGAGGGAGGAAATGGTTTTCCCTCACGACTGCGTAACTCGGGATTCCTTTCAAGTTGTTTCGGTCGTCAGTACAATTTCAATTCTTGTTCATTTCGAAAGAATTTTACTTATAAAGAGTTATCTGATGTGAGGCTCCGCTGTCTGGACTGCAAATTCTATTCAAACTGTCATCTTTCGACATCTGACAGGCAGAAACCCTCAACATCATTGAAGATGGAACGTGAGCTTCAGCAACGCTTTGAACTTGTTCGAATGCTTACGAGTCTCCTTTTTTTGAATAAAAGGAATGATTTTGCTAATTATTTGAACATCGAATACTACAGAATCTTTTAAACGCTGCAGTGGCCAAATGGCCTTTTTAAGGAACTATTGCAGGAACTATTGCAGTCTGCTTCTTGGAAACTCTCCATAGGGTCTGAATTTACACCACTTGACACAACCCCACGCCTTTGAGTTTGTTCTGTTGACGCAGTAGCTGAATACATTTTCTGAGAAATGTTGTATGTGAATGAACATAAACAGCAGATGGTTTTGCTGGTGGCGCATAGATGGCGCCATTCAAATACATCCATTCGCTTCGTCCCATTATAAAACCGCTCCTGTCCCTGTTGGAACGAAGCTGTTAAAGCGGACGTGCAGTGTCGCTAAAAACGAATATCAAAATATTCGCGTTCGTCAGTCTAGAGGCAATTACATACATATTGGCCGGCTTTGCAGGAACCGAAATGAGGAAGCTTAGGGACTTGGCGAAGAGTGAACATCTAGCTGCTGAACCTTTTTTCGTCCCATTCCGTTTTCTGATGATTTCGTACATCAGCGAGTTATAATTCTGCCAGTTTGGATTTTCGGCCGGGTTATGCTGAGGCAGGAAATGGTTTTCCCTCACGACTGCGTAACTCGGGATTCCTTTCAAGTTGTTTCGTTCGTCAGTACAATTTTAATTCTTGTTCATTTCGAAAGAATTTTACTTATAAAGAGTTATCTGATGTGAGGCTTCGCTGTCTGGGTTGCAAATTCTATTCAAACTGTCATCTTTCGACATCTGACAGGCAGAAACCCTCAACATCATTGAAGATGGAACGTGAGCTTCAGCAACGCTTTGAACTTGTTCGAATGCTTACGAGTCTCCTATTTTTGAATAAAAAAGAATGATTTTGCTAATTATTCGAACATCGAATACTACAGAATCTTCTGAAGGCTGCAGTGGCCAAATGGCCTTTTTAAGGAACTATTGCAGGAACAACGCGCAGTCTGCTTCTTGGAAACTCTCCATAGGGTCTGAATTTACACCACTTGACACAACCCCACGCCTTTGAGTTTGTTCTGTTGACGCAGTAAGCTGAATACATTTTCTGAGAAATGTTGTATCTGAATGAACATAAACAGCAGATGGTTTTGCTGGTGACACATAGATGGCGCCATTCAAAAGACATCCATTCGCTTCGTCCCATTATAAAACCGCTCCTGTCCCTGTTGGAACGAAGCTGTTAAAGCGGACGTGCAGTGTCGCTAAACGAATATCATAATATTCGCGTTCGTCAGTCTAGAGGCAATTACATACATATTGGCCGGCTGTTGCAGTATCCGGAAATGAGGGAAGCTTAGGGACTTGGCGAAAAGTGAACATCTAGCTGCTGGACCTTTTTTCGTCCCATTCCGTTTTCTGATGATTTCGTACATCAGCGAGTTATAATTCTGCCAGTTTGGATTTTCGGCCGGGATATGCTGAGGGAGGAAATGGTTTTCCCTCACTACTGCGTAACTCGGAATTTCCTTTCAAGTTGTTTCTTTCGTCAGTACAATTTGAATTCTTGTTTATTCCAAAAGAACTATACTTATGAAGAGTTTTATAATGTCAGGTTTCACTTTAAATTGCCTGCTCTCTGGGCTGCAGGTTCGTTTGAAGCTTCCATCTTTTGAAATTTTACTAGAAGAAACATCGCTAAGTATTATTCAGATTAGAAGGAACTAGCTTCAAGAGCGCTTCGAATTTTTTTGAATATAAGTAGTACAAAATGTTGTGAAAATAACAAAGTAAGTAAAACTTTAGTATTCTTGCTTTTGTAAAGAATGTTAACTATGTGGCTCGCTTAAAAACACCTGAGTATGTTGCTGGTGTAGCCTGCTGCGTGAACGGACACCATGGTAATCACAATTGTTTACCGATAACCATAATATTCAATATCTTAAAATTTTTTCTTCAGTATCACGTGAATGATAAGATCAGTTACAGAGCTCAATAATCTACTCAATAACAATAAGTAGCAAATGGAAAATTTCATGAAAAGAATATGGTGCAGCAACCGTAGCAGTGGCAGCCATTTGTCTGATATAATTTTTCATACTCAAGGGGTAATTATAATTGTTATTATTAGAACTAGGCTCGTTAATGCTAAGTTAGCCTTCTAAGAACTGCGACAATGTAGATCTTTCGATCTCTACCCTACTCATTCGAAGAAACCCAAAAAAGTTGTCAATGGCGTTGGTAAAACCGACAACCTCCTTAGAAGCCCTGTCCGTTATCTTCTGGGTCTCAAGGACCTGCTTTCTCATACGGATTAGTCGTAGGATATCCAGCTCTGGATACTTACATATCATGTATTCAGCTGTTTCTCGTCGCGATACACAGAGCCTGCAAAACTCATCCCCTGACTTTCCCATACTGCAGTCCCACCATAACCCAAAGCTGAGCTTATAACAACTTCATTTTCACTGCAAAGGAACATTTTTTCATTTCTCTTGAAATAAATAATACTATTTTCACCAATTATTATGAAATTCTGTAGTATGTAATATAGTCTTATTGATTATACATCTCTTATTATGCATTTACATGAATAAGCAAACTTTCCATTCAACCTCAGAATAATCTGAAGTCAAACGCACTTGTTCTTTGCACTAGCTGTGTCAATTCTTGATTATGTTGATTTTTTTTTATTGAATATTATACTGATTTGGATACACTATCGGTTAGTCTAAAGATCGAGGAGTACAGAAATACTTTCTGCAATCTGTAGTCATGAAGTAGAAACAATACTTGTATTAGCTGTATCTGAATATTCTATTTGAATTATATCTCAGGAAAAAACATATTTGTATTGTTTTTTCAATATACGAACATTTGAATGCAAAAGGAATCGGAAATAATGGATACTACTTATAGCTGGTCAGTTTTTCCAGATCAACCATCGTGGCAAATTAATACAACTTAACAGTTTCCGAATTCTCGTGATTTTCTCTACGCTGTGATTCCCTTGTTCATCTTTATTCAACGGGCTGCCAACTAATGACTTTGAAGTTCCCGAAGTAATTGACATAGGAAAACTGAATTATTTATTTCATGATATGTAGATAGAGCTACGTTGTAAGCGAGAAAATGGCTTTTACTCAACATGGTATTCATAGAAATGAAGACTAGACAATATCAATTAAAATTTACTATACGAGTATAACAGAAGTCTGGAAATTAGACTGAGGCCAGATAACCTGAAACCTAATCAACTTGTTCACCTAGTTCCGTGATAATATTCATTCGTATGAATTTTCAAGGGTGGAGTTGGTTCACACTGGCAGCATGGGGATGATAACAGTTTAGAACATCTTTTACACAAACACACATTCATGTGGCGTGAAACAAATATCTAACCAAGAATTCTTGCTTATTAAAACTTTATCGTTTGCTCCTAGAAAAATTATGTAGTGTTTCTTATACCATTATTATGCCATGCCTTTTTTTCTTGCCTGCATTCGAACCTTTTTTCAGGACTATTTGTTAGGTAAATTTCCCCCAAATGAGTCGCACTATTACACCATGCCTTTTCAAGGGTTGTTTCAAGGGGTTTCAGGTAGTTATTCCAAAATTGCAAACATTGAAGAAGTTGATATTTTACCTCAAGCTTGTATTTTGTTGGAATATTTCCGAAAGAATACCATGTTATCCGTTTTGTTATGAAAAATAATGATGCAAACAATAGAAGATGAAATTGAATTAAAAAAAATCATTTATAACTGGTATTGCAACTGTACCAGTTATTCTTAAAAAAACAGAAAATGGGTTTTACGGGAGATAGGAGGTGAAGCCTTGGATGAACTAAAAATCAGGCAATAAAAGCCACGAGTATAAATTATTCATATATAGGTGAAAAAAAGTATGCGCTTCATTTATTCGTTAATTATAATCTGCCAATTAATTCAATTATTGAATAAAGATGAAGGTTCTATTTATTTGCAAGCCAGAAAACGGCACCAAAATAGTCCTAGGCGCATGCGCATTTCGTTGAAATTTCAGGCTTAATCGGTCAGGCCGACAAAAAGGCACGACAAGCTTATCAGATGAGAAATATGGTGGTCAAGTTGTTGCTATCGACCAATTCACTAAATTATCATGTACCTACAGGTGCCCAATTAGTTGTTGTCCTAGAACTCAAATTTTGTCGGCTCGAGCACGATACACTCACACCGGTATGCCAGATATTGGATTGCGCTCATTGTATATGAATACGTAAAAGACGAATTATTTGGCAAAATAAAAGTGGAGTTATATCTTTATTGTTATGATACCTGCAATTATGCCTAATTGCGCAGTTTTTGTCTGTGAGAATTACAGTAGAGTTACAGAAAACCGAAATGCATTCCGATGTAGAAAGTATCCCGTCACTACTTCATTATCTAAGAAAAAAATATTTTCAAAGTATTAGCAGATAACACTGTTGCAAACTGAAAAATGATATTCAGATTCCATTCGACATTATTCTTTGCTTGAGCAGAATCCGTATCAACTTAAGACACAGAAATCTGAATAAGAAGATCCATTTTCAGAATATGAAGAAAACAATGGACAAAAAACTTTCCAAATTCAAGAATTATAAATGAAATTCATAGAAATTTCCCTAAACATGATAAAAATATTTGCATTTATTCGAAGTTCTTGAATAAAACTTCAATAATTTATTCTGTATCAACAATTAGACTGCAAATGAAAAATCACACAGTTCTGAAGATTTTACAAGTTTGTCTGAAGAAGGTGTCTGATATAGGCACCGAAACGTTACATTGTCCTTTTCCTTTATTTCCTTTTTCAGTTTTTTTTTGTACTGACAGGCAACAATTTTTTCAAGACCAATTTGATCCTGACAAATAAGTGCAAAGATTCTCGCAGGAGCACTTCATCTTAATTAGAATTTTTTAATTATTCTGTTTCAGAGACAGGGGTGAAAACTTATAAGTTTTTTAGAAATGCAGAATCCTCCCAGAATATATTTCAATCGATAAATAAATACTTTTCACTAACATCCATATTTATACAATTCCATTGATATATTTAAGGATCAACAAACAAAGACATCGGAAATTTCATTTGTAATTGTTAGTTAATTGCATTTTCAATGAAACTTTAATTCCCTCGAGTTCTAACACTTCCATCCAAATGCAATGGAAATGCTCCGCACTGACGTCACATCTCGATGCGCGTCGGCATACCGGTGTTAGTGTATCGTGGGCTCGAGAAGATAGTTCCAAGAGTATTTCCAAGAATATCTATCTACAACCATAAAATTGTGGTTAAGCCGTCACTGCTTATCGGCAAGTGTGCCGAAACTATATGAATGCACCGCTTTCTATATATTCTATAACCTTCTTAAACCACTTCAACAGCTTCGAAGTTATAACCAAGCAACCACAATATCATGTAATGTAAGCTTAAATGGTTGTTATTTCCTCTCTGCGGAATAGATGTCCTTCGGCGTTTACTTGAGTAAATTACATAGGTAGTGGTTTGGTTCAAGAATTAGTGGGTGGTTAAAAAAAATTCCTTTATATCTTCTGGTTTTTTAAGAGAGATATTGAAATGAAAATGCCAGAAATTTTCAGACCGTTACTGGTCTTTTTTACCCACCTAAATGGAGCTATAGATAATTTTCCTGCTAAAACAGAATACTCATTCCATCTGATATTAAAACACGAATGTTTAATGACCTCCTCCTAACTGATTCGTTTTCGTTCGCCTTGAAGGAGCAGATAAAAAAATTAATTTTATTTTTATTAAACTCTATTTTATTGCGGTGAAATTCCCGGACTGTTATAAATTTAACAGTGGGATTCCAATTTCGTTACGGGATCGAACCCTTCGAAGGGAGATTACTCTTGCAGACTGAGTTTGAGACATTATTCCAGGACATTCGTCGAACAATATTTTCGATTTTATAGCCTGACCTTTCTTTACTCCCGTACAATATTTGTCTGGATTGGAATCATTGCCTGCGAGGGTATTCCTGAAATGCACTCTAATAGGCGAGTTTGAATTTATGTTACTGATTTTTCTTTCTTATTAGTAATCCCTTCGATCTCCTCCTAATGTGATTAAATGAGCTTGTGATAAGGATTTAAAAAAAAGGTTCGAATAAATTTGAAATTATGCAGAGACGTTTCGAAATGAGCAAACTAAGATAAACGATGAAAATCTTAAAAGACTGGAAATTAAAGTGAGACCAAAAAAAATCTTTCAACCCGCAGCTGATAATTCGATATTTTCTACGACATCATTAGAGAACAAAAATGAGTATTTCGATATAGCAAATATAAAGAATAGTCAACTGATTAGATGCAGAAAACTATGGATATATTTAATCCACTATTACATGCTCATGCAACAAAATCGATGATTCCTTTGATTATTATACGAATTCTATAATTTTTGTTATTTCACTAATATATTAGAATCCCTATTCTATAGTCCATTTGCTATTATGATCATGACTATACTGATTTTTCCTAGCCAACCGAAAGTGTGGTTCTTGTCCCGGTATACTCCATATATACTAGCCAAGAACCCAGTGTTAAGTAATTAGGGCTCCTATATTTGGATTAATGGGCCGATTACATTGAGATACTTTACAAGCTGCTATACTGAGCAAAGACAACAATCTGTTTGTAAAAATGCTGTGACTAAAGTTGAAAGCTGTGCTACTTTACATGCTAAATCGCTGTTGTTTTGGCTTATTGGCACGTAAACAAGCAGTGTGTAATCACCATAGAGATAGCATAGTATAGAGTTGCCATCATTGAAATAAACGTGGTATCAGATGCGCCATATTACTACCACCTAACGTCAAAATTGACAATCGTTGAATTTTCTGGAATTTTTTCTGCTTAATAATATACAATAAAATGGTATCGTGCACTGTAAGGCTTTCTTCAAGCAGAGGAGAGACAGATAAGAAGAAAATTAGAGGAAAAACATATCACAGGTAGGGATGAATACTGAACAGATTCGCATTCGAAATTTTTGCTAGTTTGTCTTGGTAATCTGATATCTTCTTATGTGTGTATATTATAGCCTGAAGAAAAATTGTTTATTTGATATTCAAATGACCATATTTGAACAGGATTCCTAAAGACCCAACACGTCGTATTTTTTGGGTGAAATTTGTGAACAGAAGAAAATGGCCACTTAATTCAACCCTGAACTTTCCGCTATATTGGTCCCCGACTTAGCCTCGCCCAGTAGTACTATTTTTCCTCACTCAATTGTATGTCATAGCGTCTCTTCTCTGTTATATCTCGATGGTAATCACAGTTGCTACTAAACGATCTGTGAGTTCTCATCTACTCGGTGGTTCCTGGATCTCAAATTCGAAAACGTAATTGACATTTATCTTAGATCCTTGACAACGATATAAACATAAACCTCACGTGGATCGCTAGATTGTTGGCTTCTCAGCGAGTAGACAGTTTTGTGTGTAATCATCACAATCTCGCAAGCTAATTCACTCGCTTCTGAATTCGCTCAGTAGCAGCTTGTAACGTCTCTCAATGTAATCGACCCATAATATTAAACTTTTTTTAATTCCTTCGATATTCGAAAAAAGCTGCTCTCGAGCCAGATGGGTTCATCATACCAGGTCCGGTCCTCCATGTGATGACCTTTTAGAACCTCAAATTTTCACGGGAATATCTACAAACCCATAATATTGGGAAATTACCTCCCATAGATTTGAACAGCGAATTGGACCTAAATATTGAATTCAATTTGGGAATAATCATGAGAAACTTGTGACAAAATTAATGCTGGTTTAAAACAACTCGCCTGAGATCTGTCAAGAAAAGAACTCTTCATGAAAACCTTCTGAAAGGAAACAGTAGGTTGATCTCTCGATATTCTTGTATTCATATTCCTCGAAAAATGGATGGATAAATACGTCAATGCCGATAGATCAAATAAAGCTCAGAAATCTGCTTATGACAATACCTCGAACATTATCCTAATAAGAACAAATCGCAGCCTCCAATCCGGCGAAATAACCAGAAGGCGTGCTCTCAGCACTTTATCATTATTACGCTTCCCAAAATTTATCTCCCGGGTGGCCCTGACAGCGCCGAAGCTGATATTCGAACTGCTTTTGTATAAGATAATGAATAACACAACGAAAATTAAACAATCAATTACGTAGTACGCTGAAACCGATAACAGTTTTGTGCAGAAGGGATGTGCTTAATTTAGTATTGAAAAGGGGTTAAAATATGGTCCACTAAATAACACTGCCGAACGGTCCACATGGAGTTGTTTTCCTGCAGCTGATCCGTCCCTTGGATATCGAAAGTTTCGTCGGGATATACAAGGGGATGAGCTATGCGAGGAGAAAACGTGTAGGTATTAATTTATTTCTCAAAGTCCATTTCGTCTTTTGAAGTAGTCCTCCTCAGATATAATGCACATATTGATTTTGATTTAATTGTAGCCTATGGGCACCATAACTATATTTCTGCACCAATGAGGACTTTTGTGTGTTACTGAAAGGTGTTTTCCCAAAAAAGAGGTGTTATTTTGTTATTCGAAGAAAAATGCCATTTTTCGATATAAATGATCATTATGAAGAAGAAGCTATGCCTTTAATAGTGGAAAATAACATCAGGCAAATGACCACCACGACCACCCTTACAGGATCATATCCTTTTAATGAAATTTTTCCATAACCAAATCGCAAAGTGTCTGCCCTATGTCCTCGATAGCCTCACGAATTCCATCTTTGAGGTCTTGAATCGATGCTGGGCTCTTTTACGTGGCCCAAAGGAAGAAGTCACAAGGTGTTATATCACAAGAGCTCGCGGTGGCCAATTGTGATCACCTCTTGGAGAGTTAACACGTTCCGGCACGTAGCGCCCTCTTGTTGGAAGTAAAAGTTGTCCAGGGGCCTATTGCACCAATATACTTTGCAAACTTTTCACTTTGCACTCAGCATTCTGACAAATTTCAAAAGCGAAAATTAATTATATTGCACAACATTTCTCCCAATATTTAATTTCTGCGAAGTGATTCTAACTTTGCACTTGAATTTTCACATTGCACTTTTCAATTATGAATGCGTTTCGTGCAATGTAATTCATTTGAAAAGAGAGAAATGCAAAGTGAAAAGTTGCAAAGTATTTGGTGCAATAGGCCCCTTATCAATACTATCCAATTTCGGCCATAAAAAATCCTAATTACGAAGAACGACGAGGAATGGACAAACCTGTGTTTTCTTCAACACTTTCGGCTACAATATTCTTTTCTGTTCTTAAGCGACGTGCACGGGTTTCATTCTTCACATCAGTAACTTGTCCCGACAGCTCGAATTTTTTCACCAATTTTTTATTGTGGTCCGACAAGGTACGTCACGACGACCCAAAAATGTTCGAGTTTTACGAACCGTCTCTGCCAAATTTTCACTATTTTTATAGTGAATTTTAATCATCTCAATGCGTTCTTGAAGCGTGTATCATTCCATTTTTATTAATGGCGTAATTTCTACTTATCTAGTGTCAAAAAATGACAGCTTCAAACAATGCATCTACCGAAATAGAGAGCTATTGAAAATAACACCTTATAATGCACTTATTGATTTTGATTTGATTGTGGCACCATGAATATCTTTCTGCACCAATGAGGTATTTTGTACGTTACTATACTGAACCTACAGTTTGTCCAGGAATATAACTCTCCTAGGAGTTTCGCTCTTATACCTACCGGCTGGCATTAAGGTCGACGTCTAAACCGTATACCCACGTTTTGTCACCGATTATGATCCTTTAGTGCAAACCTGCCTTTACGTCATTCAAAAACTCATGAGCGATACTAATGTGATGTTGCGTTTACTCGAAATTTCCTAACAAATTTCGCTGCCACACACTTTATGTCCAAAATGTTCGAAAAAATCTCAAGGCATAAGCCGATTGTTATGCCAACATCCTCTGCAATTTCCCTACTAGTAAATCGATTATTTTCAAAGATAATTTTTTTAAATGATTTTTCCATTCACTCTCAATCCTTCTCAACTTGTTTTCAATGATCCATCACAAAATAGCAAAATACTCTATCGGACACAATAATTTATACACCAATTCAACATCTCCACAAATCAGAACACCCAAAAGACACAGACACAACAAAACTCGAATACTGACATCGGTAAAGCAGTATCGAACATTACCTCCAACTTTCCACGAATAATTCATAAAACGTAGCCATTTGTTTGTCTGAAACTTGGAAATGTTAGAATCTTCAAGTTGACAAGCGATAAAACACTTTGAGGTTGCTACCCAGACCTCAGACCTCGCTTTTCTATTTGCGTTCGCATTAAGCGACACGCCATTCATAACTCAAAGACTGAAAATTGCAAACGAATTATGTCGTTATACACAATAAACTGCCCTAAATCATTGTTTTCTGTTTCGTTCACGAGATGTAAGGTTAAAGGATGACTATCATGAGATACTATTCTCTTTTTCATAATAAATTAAATCAATCTTTGCTCTTTGAAGGTGTTGAAAGAATTTAAGAGGATAGTTTTTAATTTTATTTCCTACTAGCGACCCGCCCCGCTTCGCACGGTACGACATCACATTAGAAACCTCAAAAATAACAGTACATACTTCTCCACTATTTAATGCATGTTATTCTACATATAAACCTTCCTCTTGAATCACTCTATCTATTAAAAAAAACGCATCACAATCCGTTGTGTAGTTTCAAAGATTTAAGCATACAAAGGGACAGAGAAAGCGACTTTGTTTTATACTATGTAGTGAAGAGGACGTATTCCTTGCTTTCTATTTGCATGAATAAATTCCGAGATCACTTCAGTTGGAAGTGAAGTGATTTTGACAAATAGAACATGATTTTTCGGATGACAATCAACGAACCGTAAAAGTTTGAAATCAGAGTACCAAATCAGAAAATCGACGATAGTTCGGAAGCAAATTCTTAAAGTATTATGAGTTATTTATTACTAGCAATGAAAACAGAGCATAATAATTCATTTTCTGATATGTTAAGAAGTAAATTGTTAACTTTTACCAAACTGTTAGGTTATGTTATTGTTATGATGAACTGAAATGATTGTGGAAATAAGTGATTGTGGAAATAAAACTGATTTTCCGACTTTTCTATTTGACGGCTGCATCACTTCCAAACTGATGCAAAATCAGTAACGCAGCGTTCCTATTGGTCGATTCGGTCGAAGTGAAGTGATAATAATTAAATTAATCTTTACTCTTAGAAGGTGTTGAAAGAATTTAAGAGGATAGTTTTCCATTTTATTTCCTAAGAGCTAATACGAGGATGTAGTCCTAGCTTTCTATTTGCATGAATAATTTCCGAGATCACTTCAGTTGGAAGTGAAGTGATTTTGACAAATAGAACATGATTTTTTCGGATGACAATCAACGAACCGAAAAAGTTTGAAATCAGAGTACCAAATCAGAATATCAACGATAGTTCGAACGCAAATTTTTGAAGTATTATGAGTTATTTATTACTAGCAATGAAAACTGAGCATAATAATTCATTTTCTGATATGTTTAGAAGTAAATTATTAACTTTTACCAAACTGTTAGGTTATGTTATTGTTATGATGAACTGAAGTGATTGTGGAATTAAGTAATTGGGAAAATAAAACTGATTTTCCGACTTTTCTATTTGACGGCTGCATCACCAAACTGATGTAAAATCAGTAACGCAGCGTTCCTATTGGTCGATTCGGTCGAAGTGAAGTGATTTCTTCAGTAAATCAGTCAAATAGAAAAGTCCCTTTGTCAGAAAGCAACATCAGTTGGAAGTGATGCACATCAGTTTAAAATCACAACATTGTCAAATAGAACGCTCATCAACTGATATTGCATCAGTTTGGAAGTGATGCAGCGTCAAATAGAAAGGGCATATTGATATCTAGTAAGCCTAGACTACTTGCATGCATAAACAAAATATTGTGATACAATAGCAACGAACCATAACTCATTATATGGACATGATACAAATTTCTGCCAAATGGATCCCCAAATGTGTGAATGTTGACTAAAAGCGTGCTAGGGTAGAAGCATCGCGTTCGATCTGTACTCGATTTGAAAACGGTGAAGACTTCTTAAACCGAATTATTACTATGGAAGAAGACTTGAATACATTTCTACAATCCAGAAACAAAGCAACAATCGATGGTATGGCGACACTCTGGTTCTACAAGACCTAACAAGTTTCGTGTCCAAAAATCTACTGGAAAAGTTCTTGCTTCAGTTTTTTTGGATTGTCATGGAGTACCTAATCATGATTGATTTTTTGGATAAGGGTAGAACAATAACTGGAGATTACTATTCGACATCACTTACCATCCTACGAGAAAGTATTCAAGAGAAAAGACGCGGACAGCTATCCAAAGTTGTTTCGTTTTTGCAGGACAACGCCCTAGCACACAAATCTCATGTAACCAAGCAAAATATTAGTGATGTAGGGTTAGAATTATTAGAACACCCTTCTTATTCACCAGATTTGGCACCGTACGACTGTCATCTCTTTCCTCAACTGACAAAAGTTTGAAAGGTTGTAAATTTTCTTCCAACGAGGAGGTAATAAAAGCTGTGGAAGTCTGATTTGCAGAGCAAGAAGAAATATTTTTTTTAAACATCTAGAGACTTTGGAGGTTCGCTGTAATGAATGTATCCAATTGAGGGGGGAATATGTTGAGTAATGGAATAATTTGGCATTGAAATTTTGTTTCCATTTATAGTAGGTTGAGAATTTTTAAATATATATTGGTAGTGTCAGTTTTCCCATTTATTCATTCCAATTTTCCGTTCAAACCAACATTCAAAACATGAAACTAATCGGGACGTTGGTTGAATGGTTGAAAGTTTGTAGAATGCAAACCAAAAGGATATCCAAACTCAAATTATAATCTTCCTGATGCTCAGTGCGCAAATGCCCACCTGCATTCTTTTTTGTTCGTTGGGTTATTAATAGTTAAAGGTTTCCACAGTAATCAATACAAAACTAGACAGGGTTGATATCTGCAGCAACAGGTCATCGGCATTTTTGGATCATCAATTAGTGAGTCGTCGGGTTGTTGGAATTTAGTGGCCTGCCACTTTCGTTAGATGCATGCAGGGGCGCAGTCAGAGGGTGCCCGAGGGGCCCGGGAACCCTTCCCCCCCGAGATTCTTCTGCATGTAAACTTCTTTGTATCTCAGTAGATGCAGTTGTTATATGTCCGAAACTGTTCTCTTCAAGAAATAAAAGGTGTTGAAGTTTATTTTTTTATTGTTATTGTAAGTAGGTTAATTTGGCGCTTCTGGATAATTTGCGTGCATCATATCTTTTCGATGCATTTTAACCGGAAACCGTTGGTCCTAGTTACTTCAACAAAGTATACCTTTTTGAAGAAAAAAGGATAGAGGAATCGCTTTTTCTAGTCCAGAATGACATACAATGTAAGGCAAAAAAGTATGGATTGATTAAAAGGTGGAGGAATCCTGTATGTGGCGCCCTCTATTAGTAATCTGAAAACTAATAAGATATTCGGATTCTGCATCATACAAAACCCCTGCATATCTCATTTTGTTCAATTCTCACCTCTTTGTCCGAAGTTTTTCAAAAAAACAAACTTCAACACCTTGTATTTCTCAAAAGAAGCAGTTTCGGACATATATTCATGGAATTTTCATATTTTATGGCCCCTTATCGCGTGGCACTATGCATAATACTTTTTTCCTTGACACCCTGTATATTGGAAAGGCATTTTAGAAAATAAATGATCACCAGATTTCAGAGAAGATATTGTCAATTTGTTATTTTTTATCAACCAGAATGAGAAAGATAGAAATAACAGTATTCTTTTTATGTTTTTTTTCTCTCTGAGTATTTGCATAGGGCCCCCCCAAACGAAAATTCTGGTTGCGCCACTGGACGCATGGAACGATGAAGATAATCGATAGTTTTGATGATATCGTGATCATATGTAGGAGGGAGGGAAATGCCATTAAATTATGGTCATTAGTAATGGTACATAATAGTAATTACAAGGGAATGTTTCGAAGGTTTTCATTATTGTCACGAAATGAACTTTTTACTGTCGTATTGCCGAAAAGTACAACTCCAGGAAATATTAAAAAATAACGACGAAATTAACACGGAATATTTCATTTAATTGGAATGGAATGGCAAAACAGAATACATTGTTTTCTTTAATTTGCCTTTCCTAGAAACCGATGTATGGGAAATAACAGGAAATTCGTGATATCCAAGTTCATTGAAACGATGGGTCGTCATAGGCGAGATATGTTTCGAGCATATTCTGTAATTTCTAAGCGACTCTTCAATGAATTTCATACCAAGCTACTTCTGCCAAATTGTTGATCTGAAGAAATGATAAGTATTAGTCATTGGAAGCCTACTTATAAATATTGAAAATATCCGATTGACTTTGTAAGTGCGGGGAATTATGTAGGTCCCCTTTTTTGCAAGTATTTTTGTTATTAAGAAAATCTTAAACATATAGGAGGATTTGAGCCCCCAAACCACTACTACTAATGAAACATGAACAAAACTATATTTCAACATACTAAAATGTCCATTTAATATACTCAGTTTTGAAAGTAAAGGGTTTTCCAATTATAGGTGTCATTTTGATATTCAAAGAAAAATGCCATTTTTTTTTATAACTGATCGGATGTTAATTTCATCATAAAGAAGAACCTATGCCGTTAATAGTGGAAAACAATATCAGGCAACTGACCACCACGACCACGCTTACAGGACCATATCCTTTTAATGAAATTTTTCATAACCAAATCGCAAAGTGGCAGCTCTATATCCTCGATAGCCTTATGATTTCCATCTTTGAGGTCATCAATCGACGCTGGGCTATTGGCGTAGACCTTCTCTTTCACGTGGCCCCAAAGAAAGAAGTCGCAAGGTGTCAAATCACAAGATCTCAGTGGCTAATTGTGATCACTTTTTCGAGAGATAACACGGTCAGCAAAGACACGACGTTGTTGATGATCGGCCGGCTTGAGTTCCTGTGTTAATTGAACTTCATGAGCCTTAAGACCCAAATCTTTATGCAAAATACGGCGTATTGACGTTTGTGGAATGCCTAATTCCAAAGAACGATGAGGAATTGACAAATCTGGTTTTTTTCAACAATTTCGGCTAGAGCAATATTCTCAGCTATTGTTGAGCGCACTTGTCCTAACAGCCACCAATTTCTTTATTGCGGTCCGACAAGGTGCTTCACCACACCCCAAAAATGTTCGAGTTTCACGAACCGTCTCTGTCAAATTTTCATCATTTTTATAGTGAATTTCAATAAATTCAATGCGTTCTTGAAGCGTGTATCGTCCCAGTTTTCTTAATGGCGTAGTTTCTACTCGTCAAATGTCAAAAATTGACAGCTTCAAACGTGAGATCTACTGAAATAGCGGGTGTTTCAAAATAACGCCTCTTAGTGGAAAAGCTTTTAGTACACAGATACCTACCAGAAGTCATCATATTATTGCAAATTCAGAGAAAACAAGGGGCAAATTGATCAGTAACAGTTACATCAGCTGAAAAGCGGCCAATCTATCTGTCATTAACTACAATACAATTGTATCTTTCGTCCACTTATTTCAAGAAAGAAATAGGAAAACAACGAAATTCTACTGATTTGGGAAAGACATCAATCAAATCAATTGACTTAAACAAAAACCACTGTTGTACATACAGCAATACAACGAAGCACAATGCCCACCGTTTCAATAATGAAAACATACAAGCCTTCATTCAGCCGCAGTATTGATTTTTGACCGCAGTTCCTATGAAAAAAATTCATTTCGTTCTCCGTATACTTTTCACGATTTAATCCGAGAAAACTTTGTTTATATTATATCTTCATTCCACGAACTCTGGTACAATGTGAGCCGGAGGATATTTGTAATGAATAATGGATAAAGAGGAGATGTATAAAGGTGCCCTAGCCCAACAGTAAAGAATCGCAAGTTACGTATACGCCTCCTGAAATAATAATACTTTTCTAGACAACAAACATATTGCTGAATTTATCAATTCCTTCTTTGTTCCGAAATATAAATCAGGAAGCGAAATATCAGAGCATGTAAGGAAGTATGGTGGCGTATTCTGAAAACACACTTAAATTGTTGCTGCTCTGCGTAATATACACACGTCGTCAAAAGTCTGGGCTTCCTTATAGGTTTAGAAAGAAGAAATAAACAGTCTTTGTTCTGGAAAGGAAATGTATATTTTTCTCTTTCTCAACTGCGATTGATTTGATAGAAAAATCTCTGTTTGTTACTCTTAGATTTATGGAGGATGAAACCAAACAAAAATTAAGACTAGCCTTGAGCAGGTGCTTTTGAGCGCTCGTTGATCGCTGAAGCAATAATGCTATTACCTCAAAATAATGCATAGGACTAAAGATTTATGCTGAGTAAATGAATGCGAAGTCTCATCACGATCGGAATTTTATTCTGGAAATAACTGAAAAAATTAAATATGTAAATAATCAATAATTAAAAAAAAATTATTCTACGGTTCTAATGATGCGATCCTCTTGAAATTTGCATGAACATTCAGTATATCAATCTTCATTTAAAAAATAAATTTTACTCGATTCGGATATCGTGTTATGGAAATGTAAAGATTTGTCTTCTTAATATTCCAATTGGATTTTCTATGGTTTTTTCAACACTATGGCCACAAAATTTTGCATGAGGCTTATTATAAGCATCTGGCATGTGGCCGAAATTTTCATTTCAATTGGTATAGTTTCGGTCTGAGATATTGAGGAACAAAAACTTTTAATGGTCATATCTTATGGAACGCCCTTTTCGATTTGGCTGATTAACGAACTCAACTGCGGCATGCGGGAACCGAACTCACCCCGAAAATTTCAAATCTGTAGGACAATCTCTTCGAAAGTTATCGTGCTGATAACGGGCCGGACGGCCCCACGGACAGAATCGAATTGACCACGGATTCGTCATCAGGGAGACGAATCCTAACGTTTGGGCCATTTTTGGCTCAAAATTCGAAAATTACAGAGATTTGGGCAAAATGTTAGGTATAGTATAGCACTCGGTTAAGTATAACGAGCGTTCAAAAGTGTGAATTCATCAGATATTTATTTTTGATTGTTCGTAAACCGATTCTACTTCCCAGCATGTTCCACAGAATATTCTCCATATTACAACTCTCATGTTTCGAGGAAACTGACAGCTGTATTCTCTCGAACAAAAAACATTTTTGCTGGTTTATTATTTTAATTTAAGTGATAAAATAGTGAAGATTTCACACACAAAAATTATCATGTTACATTCAATAAATTGACAGTTTATAAGGCAGGGCAAGACTTTTGAGGATTCTTGTAGAGGAAAGTTGCCTAATTTTGGACAGTTGCCCAATTTTGGATACTGCATCACCTCGAATTCTACCAGGAGTTTTCTGGCATTGAATGCAGAAAACTATTTGTATTTCAATCTGTTATCACTAGATGGCAATTTAAAATTTAACGTTTGCATGTGGTACCTATTGTTTTATTGCTCCAACTGTAAACTATAAAAAAATGGGTAAGTAGTGGAGGTGAAATATTGAAATTTGTTATATCATAAGTTGAATTCCTCTACAATGAGCTCAACCATTTAATTCAAACATTTATGCCCAGGATCTATTCTAATTCAATCACAGAAACTAAAACATGAAAAATGCCTAATTTTGAATAGGGAAGGTAGCCCATAATTGGATATACAAAATTTGGAACTTGGGGCGTATTGCACCAAAATACTTTGCAACTTTTTACTTTTCACTTTGCATTCTGGCAAATTGGCAAAGTGAAAATTAATTATGTAACACAACATTTCTCCGAAGATTTAATTCCTGTGAAGTGTTTTTCACTTTGCACTTGCGTTTCCATACTGCACTTTTCAATTATGAATGCGTTTCGCGTAACATTATTCATTTGAAAAGTAAAAAGTTGCAAAGTAATTGGTGCAATAGACCTCTGGTGTTAATTTCTTTTTTTCTTCAAAATGCCTAGGAAAGGACTGTTTTTTTAAAAATGGGATATGGAAAACATAAAAAATCCCATCCCATATTTGTTTGTAATTTCTGCAAGGACAATATAAGTTCCTTATTTTGGAAAGCGTATCCTATATAAGGAACCTATTATTGAAATGACGAAAATTGGTATTTTTCAGTTAATCTAATTTTTATATCAGTTGGAGGAAAAATAATTAGTTCAGTTTGTTTGATATGTTATCATTAAGGTTATGCCATATTTAAAGCAGAAAAAAATAATGAAAAAATTGATATCACTAGCAAAAAAGTGCCAATCAAAAAAAATATCCAAAATTGGGCGACTTTCCTCTATATTGAGAAGCCAAGAGAAGACCAAACCTGCAAAATTCACATGTATAGTTGTTGAAGATAACGGAAACAACTTTCAAAATACGCTATCCGGTTCGAAGTACCAACCGTAAATAAAAAAAACGGAAGAGAACAAGACGAATGATCGTCAATCTATCGGTTCGTAGTTGAAGGGAAAACATAAAAATCAGAATAGGCAATCCGAAATGGTCTTAAGTATCCATATTTGGCACGTATATGTTATGAGTAATGGGAAGGTCGCCACGTTCGAGCTATATTTTATTTGTTATCGGATTTTCGTCCGTGAGCATTTTCCCAAATGACTGTTTGCGGTTTTCATCGAATTACATACACATACACTTTCTATATTTTAATATTGAATTGGCAGGGGGATATGTAAGGCGGTATTCTGTTATTTATCCCCTTTGTGAAGACAAAAAATATAAATCCTGCGATAAAATATACTTCTCCTTGGAACGTCTTTCTTGAGAAATAGTTTGTCATAGTTTTTGCGCACGTTGATTCCGTTGATTTATGATAATTTCAAGTTCATTCTTAAATTTGAGAACAAAAGACATCCGATCCAATGAAGTATTCGTAGTTAGTTGATCAATAACCATACATAGACTTGTTCAAGAATTCCTTATGATTCTAACAGTAAATAATTAATGGGGAATTTTCTTCCGAATATTCATTACTTCTTAAAATGTTCGACATATTATTTTTAATCCTGAAATATGGCAGGTACATTCTATATATGAGTGTCAATTGAATCAGGCGTACAGAAAGTCAACCTTCTATCATGTTCCCTCATAGAGATAGGATAGTATAGAGTTACCATCATTGAAATAAACGTGGTATCAGATTCGCCATATAACTACCACCTTAACGTCAACTTTCACAATCGTTGAATTTTTTTCTGGGGAAAATGTAATTCTTGCGCCTTTTTCTAGTTAAATTGGGCTTTTTTCTGCTTAATTATATACAATTAAATGGTTTCGTGTACTGTAAGGCTTTCTTCAAGCAGAGAAGAGACAGATAGGAAGAAATTTAGAGGAAAAACATATCACAGGTAGGGATGAGTACTGAACAGATCCGCATTCGAAATTTTTGCAAGTCTGTCTTGGTAATTCTGATATCTTTTTTAATGTGTATATTATCGCCTGAAGAAAAATTGTTTATTTGATATTCAATTGACCTTATTTGAACAGGTTTCCTAAAGACCCAACACGTCGTATTTTTTGGGTGAAATTTGTGAACAGAAAAAACTGGCAACTTAATTCAACCCTGAACTTTCCGCCATATTGGTACCCGCCCAGTTGTACTATTTTTCCTTACTCAATTGTGTCATAGCGTCTCCTCTTTATTATATCTCGATGTGTTCCCATAAACGAATATGAACAGAGTGGTGTAGGAGATTCTGAAATTCAGTCAAACAAAAACTTTTGCAAATATCGATTTAAGTAATTTTCCATCATCAAGATTCAATGTTTATATTTAGACAGTTTTAAGGAAGGTATTTGGCATATGATGTCCATTGTTGTCAATACACTGTGTTCATCGTTTTCGAAAATGCCAGACAATTCTGTCCAGCATGTGGTTGGTAATAAAAAGCTAAAGGAACATTGATTTTTAACTGGGCCAGATTCCTGGAACGATCTTTATAAACTTGTGATTTGGATAACCAATCACAGGATGCTAAATCAGGTGACTGTGCTGGAAAGTTGGAAACCCCAGGAAGAAAAAATTACTGAATTATGTGGTCATAAGGTTCAGAAGTCACTAAAACTGTCTGGTCATTTTCTTCGCAGAAACAAGGGCCAATCATCCAAACTCATGATAGTGCACACAAACCAGCGACACGTTGTGAGGTTCTTTGGGGTTTTCAGCACTCCAAAAGAGTCGCTTGATTCATCCTCTTAAGATTTTTTATTATGAGGATATTTAAAGGCACATGTTTTTAACGATTTCTCCAGGACTTGAATGTGTATTCGAAGCTCAATCCACAATTAAGAATTTTCACTTACTGTTATTACTATTTCTTTTTTTCAATTGACTATTTCTTTTGATTATCTCAAAATTGGAAAAAGATGGGATTTCAACGAGCTGGATGGAGTTGAGGCTGATGAATTGAAAATAACACCCAATTCAATTCCTAGAAATTGTGCCTTATTAAAATCTACTGAAGGGTTTCAGCGTTTTCCTGTTTAGTTATTGGTATGAAGAATATTTGAATTATATCCAAATTTGTACATAAAATATTCAAAATTATCGAAATATAATTTGTTAACGCTACGGCATAATGGTCTGTCAATTTTCATAACGTATCAATGAAAACCTTGACCAAGTAAAATTATCACTAAAATTTGAATTATCGTTTACTCATAACAAATAAAAAAGAGAGCAAAAGCTTCTGAAGAATTATAATAATATTGTTGTTTTTAGATAATTTAATTTCCTGCCAATTCGGTGAAATTCAAAAAATTCGATTTTTGACCCCTGTTTCACCAATTCGAATGAACTTTTGCGAAAACGTTACGTATATAACAATAACACCCTGTATCACCTTCTGTGTAGGAAGTAACTTCACTGTTTTCGCTTATTTTGGGATTATTTGTGCCCAATCCCAGCCACCTAGGAATTGAATTATGGCACGACCGACTGGAATAACACTCCAGATTGATTTATTTCCATATTTAATTTATCTCCAGTGAGTTATTGTTTGTTGTTCGGACTGGGAGGAAATTAATATGCTCAAACAGAGCGAGGAATATTAAAATTGTGGAGCGAACTGTAGAGGACAAGTCCTCGGTTACAGAAAACGTACGGTTTCCAATCTATTCTAATTTATTAGTCTTTGGACGGATAGTGGAAGAAATACTGGAAAATAATAGTTTTTTGAAATATATTCATTTCAATCAAGAAAAATCTAATTCGTTTTGAAGCGGATGCTGATGGTAAAAGAGTGTAACTGTCTGTTGGGTCCAATTTTACATATTTTTAATATTTTCATTGAGCCTTAAAATTTTATTGCATTTCATTTTGTGTCCTGAAATTCTTCTGATCAAATAACTGAGGGACGTTATTCAAACTAAATGAGTAGAGGAAAGTCGTCCAAATTTGGGTACTTTGTTTGATTTGTACTTTTCTGCTAGTGGTATTTATGTTTTGATTATTTTTTCCAGCCTTAGATATGGCACAACCCTAATGATAACATATCAAACAAACTGAAATATTTATTATTCGCCCAAAACATATAAAAATGAGCTCAACTGAGAAAATGCCAAATTTCGTCATTTCAAAATTGGGTTCCTAATATTGGATACCCTATCCAAAATAAGGAACCTATTGTCCTTGCAGTAATTACAAACATAATTTTTTTTCTCAAATAGGGTTAATGGCTTTCGTAGGCATTTCAAAGAAGAAAATAGGAATTAACACCAGGTTCCAAATTTTGGATATCCAATTATGGGCTACCTTACCTATCCAAAATTAGGCAACTTTCATGTTTTAGGTTCTGATGTTAAATAAGAATAGATCATTGGCATAAATGTTCGATTCAAATGTATGAGCCAATTGTAGAGAAATTTAACTTATGCTATAAAAAATTTCAATATTTCACTACCACTACTTACCTCTTTCATGGCTCATAGTTGGAGCAATAAACACTAGGTACCACATGCAAACGTTCAATTTTAAATTGCTATCTAGTAATGACAAATTAGACTACATAGTTTACAGAGGGATGAATTTAGATAAAAAAATAGTTTTTTGCTTTCAATGCCAAAAAACTCCTGGTAAAATTCGAGTATCCAAAATAAGGCGACTATCCTCTACAACTAAAAAAACACGATTTCTCAATTTACTTCGAAATATTTATAAATTTGCACTTTAACAAACTGTGAATTCACGAAATCTCCAGTGTTTTTATTTATGTTCAACTTCAGAGAAACACTTAAGTCTCTGAACTAAGTAACTCTGGTTACTCTTTGAAAATGTTTATCATTTTGACAGTTTTCAGAAAATAATCGATGACTTTGATCTATTTTTGATTTATTCAGTTATTCATTTGAACTCTTTTGATAAGATCCTATTGTTGGAACCCAAATGTTATCGATGTCAACAGACGAATGACTGATGAGGTTTCCGGTTATTTATATAATATGAAAACTACTTCTTCCGATTTTTCACTCCTCAGTTTTTTATTTTTCGATATTATGAAAGCTACACCTCATTAAATAATTTGGTCTCCATTCAGAGCAAGTTGGACAAGCTTTGACTCATCAATATCTCTAAGTTGAGCAAATTTTATGTTCTTTAATCCGGTCATTCAAGGAATGTTTAGTTCCTTCAATACAAGCTCTAACTAAACATCTCTTAAATTTTTGGATCAAAGAACATAAAAAACTAGCCCCACTTGGAGATACTGATAAGTCAAAGCTTGTTTAACGTGCTTTTAATGAAGACCAGAGAATTTCATGAGGTGAAGCTTCCATATTCAAAAGAAAAGAAGCAGCTTTCATGTCAATAACCGACAATCTCATCAGTCAACCGTCTGTTGATATCAAAAACATCTGTACTCCAATAATATGATCCAGCCTAAGAAGGAACAAACGATTTTTTGATAACTGCTTGAATCAAAATAGATCAAAGTCATCGATTGTTTTCTCAGAAATGTCATGCTTTTTTGAAAGTTCAGGCTCCATAGTATTTTCATGGAGACGGCTGGCGAATGTTGTCCGAAACGTTGAATAGAAGAAGAGAATAATAATAAAAATGTTTATTGTATCCTTTAAGATATTTACATGTACAGGTGCAGTCAAAATATAACTGAAAACACATGAATTAATTGAAACAAATGAACACAACAAGCAAATGGGTTACAGAAAAAACAGTATCATGTTTACAACAATCTAAGAACTACAAAAAAAGCAGCAGAAAATATTACCTCAGCATCATGTCAAAATATTCGCCAACCCTATTAAAATACATGGAGAACTCAATATCCTGTATCTTATAAAATATGGTCTACAGGACTCCCGGGGTTGCAACCCAAAAATCAAGCGGAAGGCTCTTTCTGAGCAACAAAAACGATGGATATAGTCAAATGGCCTTTTAATCCAGCTACTCAATTTGTTTATGTATATTGTTATCTTTATATTTTTGGATTAATAAACTCATTATTATTATTATTATTATTAATAATATATCAATGAATGTTTCATCATCAAGAATCTACATCAACCAAGTGCTTATGTGTAGAGGACCAGTACTACGCTCATCTCCCAGCTTACACGAATCAATAAGACATACAACACAACAAACACTTCCTCTGGCTGTCATTCTCGCAGAATCATAGCAGAAGAGCCCTCGATGAATGGGCAACAGCGGAAACATCAAATAAAGCCGGAAAGAATCCATCACCGTCGGGAAAGATGTTTATTACAGATCAAGTGGAGAGTTTCGGGACGCCAAGGTCTCGAACTGAGATCACGTTTAAACTCGTTATCCCAGACACTTAGAGCAGGCTTCCCGTAATTTATTCTTGCGATTTTCTGGCCCTTTCGAGCATTGTATGCGCCTATGTGTGCGTTGTTTGGCTCAGCCAAGTCTTTATAGTTGTTCCTGGTGCCTGGTTTCTTGTTTGCTGCAATTAGTCTGCCTGGGATTTGAATAATAATTCGTCCAGAACGTCGGTTTGACACATGACTGGTTTCGCCATTGTTTTCCTTGTCTTGTCTCGTCCCAATCCCGTCCGATTCAATTACCGTGGGTAACTATTTCCTTAAGTTCTTGCACTTAACTTTGGAATTTGCTAACTCGAAGTTGTATCGTTAGGACCTCCCAACAGGATCTGGAAGTGTAATGCATATTCATACAAATAACCGGAAGTTATACCGTATTTTATGGAGAAGGGTGAAAACTATACAAATTGGAATTACCAGGACCCTTGAAGGCGGCAGGGGTGAGCTTGAGCCTTCGGCATTCAACAAATATTTGAACTTGGGGATGGGGATAGTGTAGCTTGATAGTTACCAGTCATTCATAGGAAATACTGTAATATCAGGAGCAAGGATTATACAGAAACAAGATGAAAAATAAAAACTAGTTCGACGCATTCATAATGATACAAGTAAATACAATGATTCAGCTGTTCATGTAGAAGATGAAGTATTTGAGATTAATCTGAATTGGAGGGAAGGCACTGTGAAAAATATATATGAAAAGAGTTTTTTATAATAATATAAAATTATTATCAAAGACCTGACCGTGACTATGTATTTTGATTTACTAATAGTGAGTTCAATAAACATAAGGGGATAAAATTTAATTTCTATCTCTGTGAACTCTCTATTGCTGCATTTAAATTAAAATTATTTTGAATTTGTTGCTTCCTCTTCTTTTTTAAATGTTTTTCTAGGATCTCAGGAGATATTTTCAGTAGGTATAACTTCCAGTTGACAAAAAAAAAAACGTTCCAGTTACTACTTTGCAGCTGGGAACGATTTTTTGTTGAGACTTTTTTGCTTTGTTATTATCATAAATTTACGTTCATTCAGATATCGTTATGTTTACTTATCTTTTGTATTGTTTAGTTTAAAAGATATGAAATTTTCAATCAGAAAGAACGAAGATTTGTGTCAACAACAAAGTAAAAAATCTCGAGAAGAAATCGAAATGCTGTGTTACAATTGCCAGTATTCATTGGTATCGCATTATTCTTTTTATATTTTTTTTTACCTTAAGTTATTGCACATAACTCTGGAATTTGCTAACTCGAAGTTATATCGTTAGGACCTCCCAACAGGATCTGGAAGTGTAATGCAGATTCATACAAATAACCGGAAGTTATACCGTATTTTATGGAGAAGGGTGAAAACTATACAAATTGGAATTACCAGGACCCTTGGAGGTGGTAGGGGTGAGCTTGAGCCTTCGGTATTCAACAAATATTTGAACTTGGGGATGGGGATAGTGTAGCTTGATAGTTACCAGTCATTCAAGGAAATACTGTTATATCAGGAGCAAGGATTATACAGAAACAAGATGAAAAATAAAAACTAGTTCGACGCATTTATAATGATACAAGTAAATACAATGATTCAGCTGTTCATGTAGAAGATGAAGTATTTGAGATTAATCTGAGATTGATCTGAATTGGAGAGGAGGCACTGTGAAAAATATATATGAAAAGAGCCTGTTAGTTTTTCATAATAATATAAAATTATTATCAAAGACCTGACCGTGACTATGTATTTTGATTTACTAATAGTGAGTTCAATAAACATAAGGGGATAAAATTTAATTTCTATCTCTGTGAACTCTCTATTGCTGCATTTAAATTAAAATTATTTTGAATTTGTTGCTTCCTCTTCTTTTTTAAATGTTTTTCTAGGATCTCAGGAGATATTTCCAGTACCTATAACTTTCAGTTGACAAAAAAAAAACGTTCCAGTTACTACTTTGCAGCTGGGAACGGTTTTTGTTGAGACTTTTTGCTTTGTATTATCATAAATTTACGTTCATTCAGATATCGTTATGTTTACTTATCTTTTGTATTGTTTAGTTTAGAAGATATGAAATTTTCAATCAGAAAGAACGAAGATTTGTGTCAACAACAAAGTAAAAAATCTCGAGAAGAAATCGAAATGCTGTGTTACAATTGCCAGTATTCATTGGTATCGCATTATTCTTTTTATATTTCTTTTTTTTGGCATTTTCATAAGTTCTCGCCTGATTCCTCATTTTTTTTCAAATACCGTGGGTAACTATTTCCTTAACCTTAAGTTATTGCACATAACTCTGGAATTTGCTAACTCGAAGTTATATCGTTAGGACCTCCCAACAGTATCTGGAAGTGTAATGCAGATTCATACAAATAACCGGAAGTTATACCGTATTTTATGGAGAAGGGTGAAAACTATACAAATTGGAATTACCAGGACCCTTGGAGGCGGCAGGGGTGAGCTTGAGCCTTCGGCATTCAACAAATATTTGAACTTAGGGATGGGGATAGTGTAGCTTGATAGTTACTAGTCATTCAAGGAAATACTGTAATATCGAGAGCAAGGATTATACAGAAACAAGATGAAAAACAAAAACTTGTTTGACGCATTTATAATGATACGATAAATACCATGATTCAGCTGTTTATGTAGAATAATAAGTATTTGGAGAGAAGACACTGTGAAAATAGGTAAAGGCATTTTCTTATTTTCAAAGAACAGAACCCAATACAAGAAAAGAGCCTGTTAATTTTTCATAATAATCTAGAATTGTTATCAAAGACCTGACCGTGACTATAGGTTTGTTCCAACTCAAGAATTGACCGTACAATGATCGTCAGGATTCTGCGCAATAGATAAAAATGTGTTCCAACTGAAAATGTATCGTTTGAGAACGATTTCGTTTTTGTTCCATCCTGCTTCGGGACCGTGAGTGGAACGGTTTTGCGATCGTCATTTCGATCCCTGGTCTGGAGCAAGTACTGTTTGGACGGTTCTTGTACGGTCAAAGTTTAGACATGCGCATAAGATCGATTACTAACAGTTTCGTGACCGTCAAATTACCGTACAAAAGTCAGCTGTTGGAACAAACCTTATGTATTTCGATTTACTAGTAGTGAGTTTATTAAACATAAGGGAATAAAATTAAATTTCTATCTCTGTGAACTCTCTATTGCTGACAATAAAATTGAAATTCTTTTGAGTTTGTTGCTTCCTCTTCTTTTTTGAATGTTTTTCTAGGATCTCAGGAGATATTTCCAGTATAACTTCCTGTTGACAAGAAAAAAACGTTCCAGTTACTACTTTGCAGCTGGGAACGATTTTTTGTTGAAACTTTTTTCCTTTGTTAATATCATGAATTTTCGTTCATTCAAACATAGTTATGTTTACTTATCTTTTGAATTGTTTCGAAGATATGAAATTTTCAATCAGATAGAACGAAGATTTATGACAATAACAAAGGGAAAAAATCTCAAGAAAAAATCGAAATGCTGTGTTACAATTGCCAGTATTCATTGATATCGCATTATTTTTTTTATTTTTCTTTTTTTGGCATTGTCATAAGGTCTCGTCCGATTCCTCCATTATTCTTCAAATACCGTGGGTGACACTATTTCCTTAACCTCAAGTTCTTGAACTTAAATTTGGAATTTGCTAACTCGAAGTTGTATCGTTAGGACCTCCCAACAGGATCCGGAAGTGTAATGCATATTCATACAAATAACCGGAAGTTATACCGTATTTTATGGAGAAGGGTGAAAACTATAGAAATTGGAATTACCAGGACCCTTGGAGGCAGTAGGGGTGAGCTTGAGCCTTCGGCATTCAACAAATATTTGAACTTGGGGATGGGGATAGTGTAGCTTGATACTTTCGACAATGATAGTAAGCAGTCATTCTAGGAAATACTGAATTATCAGGAGCAAGGATTATACAGAAACAAGATGAAAAACAAAAACTTGTTTGACGCATTTATAATGATACAGGTAAATAGCATGATTCAGCTGTACATCCAGAAGATGAAGTAGTTGTAAATTTTTCATAATATTCTGAAATTGTTACCAAAGACCTGACTGTGATTATGTATTTTAAATTAGTAATAGTGAGTTTAATAAACATAAGGGGATTACATTGAATTTCTATCTTTGTGAACTCTCTATTGTTGACAATAAAATTAAAATTCATTTGAGTATGTTGCTTCTTCTGTTTTTTAAATGTTTTTTTAGGATCTCAGGAGATATTTCCAGTATAACTTCCAGTTGACAAAAAAAATCGTTCCAGCTGTAAAGTTACTACTTTTCTGCTGGAATGATTTTTTGTTGAGACTTTTTCCTCCGTTATTATCCTGAATTTTCGTTGGTTCAGACATAGTTATGTTCAATTATCTTTTGTATTGTTTCGAAGATCTGAAATTTTCAATCAGAAAGAACGTAGATTCATGACAATAACAACGGAAAAAGTCTCAAGACAAAATCGTAATACAGAGTTTCAAAATTCATTGACATCGCATTATTCTTTTTATATTTCTTTTTTGGCATTGTCATAAGTTTTTGGCTGATTCCTCATTTATTCTTCAATTACCGTGGGTAACTATTACCTTAACCTTAAATTATTGCACATAACTCTGGAATTTGCTAACTCGAAGTTATATCGTTAGGACCTCCCAACAGGATCTGGAAGTGTAATGCATATTCATACAAATAACCGGAAGTTATGCCGTATTTAATGGAGAAAGGTGAAAACTAAACAAATCGGAATTTCCAGGACTCTTGGCGGGGTAAGTTCGAGCCTTCAGCATTCAACGAATATTTGAACTTGAAGAGGTGGATAGTGTATTATGATACCTCTTGATATTTTCGATAATGGTTGTTACCAGTGATTCTAAGGACAACGGTATTATCAGGAGCAGAAATTATGGAGAAAAAAGAGGAAATAGAAAACGAAGACTTGTTTGACACTAGCATGTACAATAAAACAGGTAAGATACCATTGGATATCATAATTATCAACTATTCATGTAGAAGATGATGTTCCTACTTAAAGAGAATAATAGGTTCAGCCTTCTTTATTTTCTAAAAACAGGACCCAATATACCAACAGTCATTCAGATATCTTTTATTCCACTCGTTATTCGTAAGCGGGCCAATGGTTTGAGTGAAATAGGGGAGAATAGGATATTGTAATGACCGGAAAAAGTCTGTTGTCTGCTTGGTTTTCCGGCCATATTTTTTGATTGCATGAGGGAATTAGTGACATATGTACCTTTTTGGAAAACTGATGAAACAGGGAAGTTAATCTTTATATTTGTACATCAAGTTCGTAATACTTTTTTCGAGTAATTCTCAATTCATTTATCAAGATTTTATGAGGAAAACATGTGTAGGCATTTATGACCCTGTACATCTCGGATTATCTGAATTTTTGGTGAATAGTTTTTCCAAGAAATAAGGAACATCTCCTCAGTATGAGAAAAATATTCATTGTATATCTAGAATCGACTAGTTTTCACAAAATTTAATTTAAAAATTCACTGCAAATGACGTCTAGTATATGCCTTTTCAAGGTTCAAGTCGAATTACCTAACACCCTGTATATAGATGTAGATTTATATCTCAAATAAGGATATTATAGAATAGGAGCCGTGAAACGTGGGTACACAGGGATAATTCATAGATGAAATCTCAAAGGAAGAAATTCCAGGAACGAAGCATAAATCAGGATAATTTCCAGAAATCAGATGCCATCTCTCCAGTACAATCAATTACTCGAGCTCTGAATATTTCTTTTTGCCCCTCATGAATAACGGGGCAGATTATAAATGCCCCATCTTATAAATCATCCCTTCAATATCCCTCTGAAGCCGCTTTATTAGGACGAATTAAGATTTATATTTCTGAATCTCCTTATTTTCCGATCAACTTCGCATGCCGGATCTCTCTGGAATTTTTGTTTCAGACGTTTAACACTTAGTAATGTAATCCATTCAATTCAATCTTCCAGACGAAGTTTTCTTGAGGAAAGTTCGCCTGGAGATAATGGAAATGGTTTGTTAAAATGTTATATTTAGGGGATGGAAACTTTTCCACTTTGTGTGGTAGATTTTCATTCCTTTGGGATAATTCATTTATGTCATTCAATTCGTGAATGATCCATGGTGTTAGTTTGAGAGGTTATTGGTGATGATTTCATATTCAGTCCAGAAAACTTCTGTTGTCCAGGTATGTACAGAGTGATTACCTTATCTTGATAACCTACTCTCATCGCACTGTGGTGTGTGAGGTGCATATGATTCAAACTTTTTTCTTCTGACTGTGTTTCACATTGGAAATCAAGTTATTAATTTCTGTTTGTTTTGGGCTTTTGTTTGTATATTTGATTTGATACAGAATAATTTCCTGTAATTGGGATTTTTCCTGTAGGAAATAAATGGCTTATTATATCATTATTTTGACCTAATTTTTCTAGAAAAGGCATGAATGTTTTTAATTTTGTTGACGGTATTTGGTACAAGTCAATGTTGACTTCAGATGTGCATAAAAGTCGAAGTAAAGAATTAAGAAGCCTGTCGTCGCGGCACCTTCAACATTTTTTTCTCCAAGAACATAGAAAAGATAATTTAATTCTGAATGTTTCTTCTTAATTCCATTTTTTTCTATTTGATACCGTTAGCTACGTGCAGGGTGTTTTATGTTAATTCTATTACATTTAATTTCTCTTTATTGTGACAGTATGCGTTGATTCAGAGACATAGATATGATTGTGTTTTTTTAAATCAAATATAATATTTCATAACAATAAACTTCTTTAATAATAAATGCAACATGTCAAACTATATGTTTTATATACCGGCGGCCATTATGATTCATACATAAATTATATCTTTTCCTTCGTTCATTATAAGTGACTTTGTCCAAGTGAACCCTTATATTTTGGCCAAAGTAACTTAGGTATAATGAAATAAGGAAAATATTTAAACTATATATGGATCATAATGACCGGTATATAGAACATATTATGGTTTGACATGTTTTGTGTGTTATTAAAAATATGTTCATTGTTATAAAATATAATATTTGATTAATATTATGATTGAGAAGTAGTTTTCTACAAAGTCTCTTTGATTTTAAGAAACACAATCATATCTGTTTCGTAATCACGAAATATATACCAAAAATATTGTTTGTTTTTCATTATGGGGGGACTTCTCACAAGTTTTTTCTTTATTTTTAAATTCAAGTTTTGAATATTCTGCCAATATTTATTTAATTTATTGATTTGTGGGGGGTCCTATTCGCTATTATTGAATTTTCAACGGAAATCTCGAGGATTGAGGTCCAATCAGTCCACTTTAATTCTCTCCGGCCTTTAACAACTTAAAGTTCTTAAAGCATCTTATTTTGAGCTTTGTAACAATATCTCTAAATCAAGGCTAGCTATTCCCACTGAGATCTAAATACATTTGAACCTTGCAGTTTTAAAGTTCAGAAGAAAACCTTTTCGAACGGTCAATTCCCGAAAGATTCCTTCAGAATTCTTATCTTCCAGTTTCTTCCTTCTCCGAAAACTTTTTCTTATAGGCTAGTGTGCCTCTTCATTTCCTCACTATCAGATAGTTACCGGATAGTTTGTTCGTTTTTTCATTGTGGCCAAACGATAATTCGAATTTCGCTACATTTGGAGCTATTGATTTCATTCCGTTCATTTGTGAATTCAATTTTCTAGTTCAGATGTTGAACTGAGCTTGAAAATTCCAAGATTTTGAAATATTCCTTCCTGAAATTCTCGTGTTTACAATCAGACGTTAGTTCAATATCCAAATAAAATGTGAAGCTCTTCATTATACAGGATGTCACATCGAGGTCAATATTATAACAAGATACATACCTACAGGGTTTTTCATTTAAGTTGGCCTTTTAGACGTTTTTGGAGAACTAGGGAATATTTCGCTCTGAAATTTTAGGTGAAGCCTTGAGAGTGAAGGAACTCTTCGCCTAAAATATTTTCAAGTTGTGTTGCCACGTATGTCTCAAAAGCATATCTACTTTTTTATTTTAAATGCAATTACCTATATTTTTTATGTATCGATTCAATACCAAATTCGCAGTATAACGTACTAATTTAAAATTTCTCTACGATGACTCTAAATACTGAAGAATTTCAGTATTTTTCATATCATTCGAAAACTATCCAAAATAAATAATAAGTGTGAAAAAAGACTGCTATTCATTTTTCATTTCGAATCGAATGCTGTAAAATAAATATGGGGTTCCAATTTGAAAATCTCGAAATATTTCAATTTTAATTTCCACTTTTTCGGAGCAAAATCTTCGAGAAACCTTACGATGTATCAAAATACTGATGTCAAAAATTTCAAGAATTTGTGCATAAGTTCGCAACAGTGCATGGCAGAGAATTTTTCTTAGTAGGTTACACTGCGAATTTGGTATTGAATCGATACATAAATAAAAATATAGGTAGTTGCAATTCCAAAAGATTCCTAGAAATCAGTACTTCATTACTTTTTCTTCTCAAATAATAATAATAATAATAATAATTGACTTTATTTAGTAGGGAAAGATACAGTTCGCAGTAGTGCGATAAAATCCAAAAAAGCTGTAGGTCCGAGCCCTTTTTCGTACTGAATTCATAATGAAAATATTCAATAACCACCCACTACTTTCTGACCTAAGGTATGAATCTTCTGAATATATTACCAAAACTTAAATTATTTCATCAACTGATCTTGAAAAGTAAAATTAATTATATCCTGAAATTCGTGTGAAGTTTGGCAACGTTGCCTACGAATTTCACCCTATACCTAATTGAACAGTCTCTACGTCAGAAACTGTGGCTGGAAATGTGTGGATATCTTCACACTAATAGAATAGCTCTACTTTTTTCATGAAAACGTGGGGCTATTCAACAATTTCAAGTGGAAAGTATAAAATAATGATCAATAATAATTCTCATGAAACACCCTATATAGCGAACCAATTACTGTAATCTTATAGAAACGAACAGCATTATTACTGTCAACATCCTAGTGTTGATTATTGTGGTATTCGACTCAAAGCTCAGATGTTTGCCTTGAGTCAATCTTACAAGTTACGTCTAACTTCAAAGACTCCGGCGTTCTCAGAGGAGTTTGGATGCATTTCATACTCTGGCGACCATGTCTTGCTCTATAGTGGACAAATCGAATTCCGTTAGTTTACAGTTGGCTCGTCTTCGATTGAAATTATTATTACATTGACGGATAGTTGAGTCCACAGACTGCTAGAACTCTATTTAGTTAAACTCTTCAAAGTAAACGAGGTGTTATTAAGGTATGGTCCGACGTGAATTACAGGAGGATGCTTCTATAGAGTGTAAAATTATGGAAATGGAGAATTTATGGCCAGATAGAATTGTTTTTGACCTCAGATTCTTCATCAGTGGGTTCGACCAAGTTGCTCGAATCCACTTCCGGTTCGAAATTCGAAACTGGCAAATACTTGGGCAATATTATGGCACTCCGTTTAACCTAAATCAAGCGCACAATAATATATTATGCAACGAGCGTATAAAGAAAGCTATCATTCACGAGGTGAAGTGGCCTAAATCATCGAGCGAATAACAGCCATTATACGCGAGTAGCATATTATACTTTATCCACGACTACTGAATATATTTCTTGGAGATTTTGACATTTGGCGACCGTGACCCTTCTATTACAAGCATCGATATATAATAGACAAGGGACGCTATGACATACCATTGAGTATGGAAAAATAGTACCACTGGGCGGCGCTAAGTCGAGGACCAATATGGCGGAAAGTTCAGGGTTGAATTAAGTTGCCAGTTTTTTCTGTTCACAAATTTCACCCAAAAAATACGACGTGTTGGGTCTTTAGGAAACCTGTTCAAATAAGGTCAATTGAATTTCAAATAAAATTTTTTCAGGCGATAATATACACATATGAAAAGATATCAGATTACCAAGACAGACCTACAGAAATTCGAATGCGGATCTGTTCTGTACTCATCCCTACCTGTGATATGTTTTTCCTCTAATTTTCTTCTTATCTGTCTCTTCTCTACTTGAAGAATGCCCTGCAGAACACGATACCATTTTATTGTATATTATTAAGCAGAAATAATCACAATTTAACTAGAAAAAGCCGCAAGAATCATAATTCCTTCAGAAAATTCAACGATTGTCAGATTTGACGTTAAGGTGGTAGTAATATGGCTGAACTGATACCACGTTCATTTCAATGATAGCAACTCTCTACTATCCTATCTTTATGATTACAAGCTTGAAAAAAGTAAAGTTAACACATCAGTATATGTTGTAATAAAAATCGCTTCAATGAATGTAATAAAAGTTTATTTAGTCCTCGATTGACAATATTTGTTAGTTTGAGTACTGAGGGAATATCAATTAAAAAAATAATATAAAAGCTAAATTTATGAACCATCTGACAGCAGTGAATAATAACTCATTATTCACGTGTGATTAATGGGTATTATTATGGCAGAGCAAACAGACGTATAATGGATGGATTATACAATAGTCGTGGATAAAAAAGTTTTCAATTAGGAAATGAAATAATGCTGTTTTATGGAATTGAATATAACTAAGTTCAATGAAGAAAATTTCAGTGAACTATCGATACCTATGTATACTTATCATCACTCATTCAACATAATGCTAATGCTGTCACATGAAAAAGCCCCACATTTCAATTATGGAGAAACCTTTATACACTGAAAATGGCATCTTGGTTCACTGTATATGTAAATATAACACGCTATTTCCCATGAAAAAAAACGCTCAATATATCGAAAACCCAATATGTACTTAAAAATCTCCTGTAGGCCTATCTACATCGAGCAATGTGTGAACAGGATGATTTTGTCAAGTGCGTACAAACAGTGTATCCTACCAGTTCCTTTGTTTAAAATAAATTATGTGGAAGGCGAGATGAGTGTTGTGTTCGACAACCCTCAAGGGTGATGCCTTAATCTGATCCGGGCAGAGAGGTACAGATCCTGTTCATTCCGTGAGAATTAGTCGTTTTAAGCCCTTTACACGACCGTGTCTGTGCGCTTTATAAATTTTTGAAGCAGTATTTTTAAACAGGGTTCCAGTATTGGCCTACGTGTAAATTACCTCGTTTGCATATTAGATGGGAAATTGCTTTAGATGTCTTTTTAATTAAAAATAACAAGGACCTGGATGGTTCTCACCTCCACCGGGCTTTTTCAGAGTGTCCTACCTCACCGTTGTCGCGGACGATTTAATTTAGCTTGTTTCCACCTCGCCATTTTCGTTCTTATACAGGTTTATTGGACATTTTCTAACCGAATGTTATTAAAAGTTTCGGCCCAATAATAACCTCTCGTCTTTGTGTTTTGCAGCCTCATTTCTGGAATCATTTTAGTCTTGGGAGAAGTTTGGAACTGGTGTGGGAATATAAGTTAGAAGTTCCTTCGGCGTTGTTCTTATGAGATGTTGATCTGAAGCAGGTGATTATCTAGGTTCTTCAAATTATCTGGTTGAACGAGCTTTGATTTATAAATATCTCCAAGTTTTGCTTATTTTTTATGTTCTTTGATTCGAACATGTAAAATACGTCTAGTTTCTCCAATTTGAGTACTACCACACTCACAAGGTACTTCGTATACTTATGCAATTTTGGTGAATTAATTTTCATTATCAGGTTTGCACTATAGTTGAATTAGCACTGGTGTTCTCATTTTTGTACTTATTTTAAATTCTTTTAATCTTTTCATATAACCTTTCACCATATGCTATTACCTTGGTTATCGTTTGTGCTACATAGGTTTGGTTGTATACAATTATTCATTACTTTGGCTCTTTTTCACAGCCTTACGATGTCATCCTTATGAAAAAAAGACGTGGGTTGTTCTCATCTCCATAGAGCTTTTTTAGCGAGTCCCACCTCACCGTTGTCTCGGACTATTTAATTTAGCTTGTTTCAATCTCGCCATTTTCGTTCTTATACAGGTTTATTGGACATTTTCTAACCGAATGTTATTAAAAGTTTTCGGCCCAATAATAACCTCTCGTCTTTGTGTTTTGCAGCCTCATTCTGGAATCATTTTAGTCTTGGGAGAAGTTTGGAACTGGTGTGGGATTATAAGTTAGAAGTTCCTTCGGCGTTGTTCTTAAAGATGTTGATCTAAAGCAGGTTTTATCTAGGTTCTTCAAGGTATCTGGTTGAACGAGCCTTGATTTATAATTATTCACTAGTTGAGCAAATTTTTTATGCTCTTTGATTCGTACATGTAGAGGGCGTTTAGTTTCTCCAATTTGAGCTCTACCACACTTCACGTCATATATGCAGTTTTTGGTGAGCTGATTTTCATTATCGGGTTCACTATTGTAAGATCAGCCATGGTAGTATCTTGAGTATTGAATGGTGTTCTCATATTGTAGTAAATTTCGATTTTTTCATCTTTTCTTATAACCTTTCAACATATGCTATTACATTGGTTATCGTTTGTGCCACTTCCGTTTGGTTTGTTGTAGGTTGTGGTGTCAATTGCTTTGGCTCTTTTAGCAGTCTTAGGATGTCTTTCTTTTAAAAAATAACAAGGTACTGGATGGTTCTCACCTCCACCGGGCTTTTTCAGAGTGTTCCACCTCGCCGTTGTCGCGGACGATTTATTTAACTTGTTTCCACCTCGCCATTTTCGTTTTTATAGAGGTTTATTGGACATTTTCTAACCGAATGTTATTAAAAGTTTCGGCCCAATAATAACCTCTCGTCTTTGTGTTTTGCATCCTCATTTCTGGAATCATTTTAGTCTTGGGAGAAGTTTGGAACTGGTGTAGGATTATAAGTTAGAAGTTCCTTCGGCGTTGTTCTTATGAGATGTTCATCTGAAGCAAGTGATTATCTAGGCTTTCAAATTATCTGGTTGAACGAGCTTTGATTTATAAATATCTCCAAGTTTTGCTAATTTTTTATGTTCTTTGATTCGAACCTGTAAAATACGTCTAGTTTCTCCAATTTGAGCACTACCACACTCACAAGGTACTTCGTATACTTATGCAATTTTGGTGAATTAATTTTCATTATCAGGTTCGCACTATAGTTGGATTAGCCCTGGTGTTCTTATATTGTACTTATTTTAAATTCTCTTAATCTTTTATATAATCTTTCACCATATGCATTTACCTTGGTTATCGTTTGTGCTACTTAGGTTTGGTTGTATACAATTATTCAATTACTTTGGCTCTTTTTCACAGCCTTACGATGTCATCCTTATGAAAAAAGACGTGGGTTGTTCTCATCTACACAGAGCTTTTTTAGAGTGTCCCACCTCACCGTTGCCGCGGACGATTTACTTTAGCTTGTTTCCACCTCGCCATTTTCGTTCTTATACAGGTTTATTGGGCATTTTCTAACCGAATGTTATCAAAAGTTTCGGTCCAATAATAACCTCTCGTCTTTGTGTTTCGCAGCTCATTTCTAGAATCATTTTAGTCTTGAGAGAAGTTTGGAACTGGTGTGGGATTATAAGTTAAAAGCGTTGTTCTTAAGAGATGTTGATCTGGAACAGGTGATTATCTATGTTCTTCAAGTTATCTGGCTTGATTTTTAAAATGAATTTATCTGAAATTGACGGCAATGTAGGAAAGTTTTATTCTGCTTGTTTTTTGTTCCCAGTTTTGTTTTTATGAGGTTAATCAGAGCCTTCTGACTGAATATCTATGTACGTTTTTAAACAAAAAATAATATTCCGCCTTATTTCTGAAACCATTTTGAGAAGAGTTGAGAAAGTGAAAACCGAAGTGCTTAGGCTGATTAGTTCTTTTGTGTTTTATCAAAAAAAAGTTCACTCAATTATTGGTGACTACGGAAATTGGTACGTTGGCACTGTAGAATATACTTGTTTGTTTTTTGAAAGAAGCCATCTTCGTTTTGTATCTTCATCTGATTCATATTTTGAATATAAATCAGATAAAGCACAATGGCCCAATAAACTCCATAGATGTGGAACTCCATAAATGGTTTGAATGATGTAAATGACGATGACAACTGATAAAATTGACTAATTTGACAACATAGCTGTTCAGTCGTGAATGTACCCTGTACATCTTGGAGAAAATTGTCCCGATTGATGGCGCCACCTGCGGCCGCTGAATGAACCCGGTCGGTAAACAAACATGGCCATTAATGAATAATTTTCAACAAGTATCGAACTGTGCGTTTATATTCGAAAAGTGATCAAACTCAAGTTTTTTGATAATTCAAAAATTCATCTATCATCTTCATATATTTCAATTCCTGTTCTTCTGTTGAAAACTGATTAAGCAAAAATCGAGTCAAGTGTAAGAGACTCGAACAGCTAAGTGATAACCACAAAGCCGGTGCAGAAACGGTTAATCATCCCTTTTTCCCATCCTCAACCACAGGGGTGAATTCACAGAAACCTTCTCTTTTAACTCTCGAGGTAAGTGCACACAAAAATTCATTCAATAAATTGCTTAATCTTTTAATAATTGCCGTCTGAAATTAGTTATACTCATTTGCAATCATTTAGTAGCAAAAGTCGAAAAGAAAACGTGTACTTTCAGAAAGCAAGGAATGAAAGAATCTATAATGGGGATGTACAAACAAAAAACCTTTCAAAGTTATCCTTAATTCCTTACAAATAAAGGAAGTGAAGGGACACTCCTGGATGAGTTTCAGATGTTTACACACATCCCTTATGTTATCGGCATAGAGAAGCTAGGATCCGATGGTAACTCAAGTCCCAAGTGCGATTTGAGCATGAAGAAACGAGGTACCTGTAAGGCCAGACCGTCGTTATGCAAACCTCATTTAAAACCATGCAAAGTTTCATTTCGTTCCTTATTTCATTTTACTCTTTTCCAACTCGAGAGGAACGGGAGATAATGAAAATTTCGTGTAAATTAATTACCTTTCAACTAGGTTGTCTTCTTAGGACGCTTCGGGTGAAATGCGTTATTACTTACTTATTACAGTCATGAAGTTTATGTTTTGCAGCGAATGATGGGTTTTTCAGTTAGAATTTCATCTTGAACTTTGAAAATTTAGGAGCTATTATAGGTTTTTCTCTCAATCTTTTTCCGAGTTGTGTGAACTTAGGGTTTGAGGCACTATTTGTATGTAGGTACTACAAGAGGAGCTGAATGGGTTATCTCCATGCTAGCTAAAATTCACAATCCAGCAATTCAGACTTTGACCATTTACGCTTCTGTTTTGTGCCAAGAAGTTGAAATGAGAATATTATAAGGAGTCTTTAAAAATGAGTGTAACATCGTAGGGTGCTTTGGAAATTTT
>CM024242.1:7210719-7286329 GCA_013421045.1 Propylea japonica | reverse complement strand
TAAGGAGTAAAGCGTGAATCAGAAGTTCTGTATGTGTGCTGTCAGTTAGTTAATTCTATTCGTTGTCCGTGATTTTTTCTCGGATTGCACATAAAGTTTCAAGTATAATTAGCAGATAAATCTAATGAACTGTCTTCTGTCACTACCAGTCCGACAGGGTCTAGACTAACCCATTGTTTTGATCTAAAATTTCAACAAGGGTCATCTTTGACTCTTCCTCTAGGTCTCCTCTCGAAGATATCTTCCAGTGGCGTCGCCAGAGGGCCTTTTTTCACCCGGCCCCAACGGCCTCGGTTGAAAAGGCCCTCTAGCCGGTACTTTAGTCAATATTCTGACTCCCAGTCCGATACTCTCGCATCTCGTAGTTGTTGTTCCCATTCGGATTTTTAGATTGCGTTGGTGGCGAAGATAACAGCGCAGTACTTTCTGGTCTAACCAAGAGCGATTCTCTCTCACTTTCCGCGCTTTCAGTTCGTATAGTGCCAGGAACAGCTCCATTGGCGTTCGGCAAAGCGAGCTCTGCCTTCAGTATACGTTCTTCTGAATCATTTCTTTATTTCGTAGCGTAAATACCTAGGAAGCACATCTTCAGGAAGGCAAGAACACAATACCCAAGTATTGCAAGTAGGGCAGCTGTCGACTTCATGTAATCCATCAATTTGTCGTCGCAGCCAATCTGAAAGTGTTTTATACATCTAGTGCTATTTTCTGGGGGTGGTTCTAAGCAGCAGCTCAAAGGCATCTCGAATTTCCCTGTTTCGTTACCGTAGTTGTCTGGACCAGTTACTCCGCAGCATTCTTTCGTCTCTTTGGAATCTATCCCAAAGTGTGGTCATGTCTTGGTCAGTGCCGTATTCCTGTTGGAAACGCATTCGTAGCGCAGGCGCTTCAGGTCTTGGCACATTTTCTCGAACTTATAGGTCCAAAAGGCTCCTAGTACTATGTCACCGATAGCAGACTAGAAGTAGCAGCCAATATGCGTTTAGGATTTTCTCGTAGAGTCTGAGCGCTGCAACGCATCCGAGAACTTGAATGGCGCCTCCCTGGGTTGCTAAGGCTGATAAGCGTAAAGGAACGTAGGCTGGTAAAGTGCCAGATTCGGTATGAGCATGCGTCGGTAGTCGAATATGGAGTTCTGAAGCTGCACCGCAAAACACGCTACGGCTCCGGCCAGAAGGACAGTATTGCAGGTGTATATCCATAGACGTAGTATCGCATGGCCCTCCCTCCCAGACTGGTAGTACCGACAGAACAACTGCCTCCTGCTCTTCTTAGCGGCATCCGCCTTCGGAGTCCCCTCCTCACTCTCCCAGATCCCCTCGCCCTCCATGCACCTGAAAGAAATTGACATATCAGTATCGGAAAAAAACCTTGGAAAATTTGTGAATGGAATTACAGGGTGTACCTAAATTGAACGTACAAACGAAAAGAGGAGATTCCTTAAGTGAATTTAAGAAAAAGAAGTCCCATAAACATGGGGTCGCAAAAGTTTCGTTTTCGAGATACAGAGTGTTGAAGTTTGAATTTTTTTCAAGGTTTTTTCTCATAGTATCTACACTTCACAAGAGATATCACTGAAATTTGGCATAGATATTGCATTCGAGAGTTCTCACCACCCTGACATGGCAATTTCGATAGAAGATCTACAGGTGATATTTTTTCTGGAACACTGCCACCTGTTCTTTCTGCAGAACTATTTTGGTTGAGCAATTGTTAATTTGAAAAAATGTAAAAGGAGCTTTGTTTTTATACTAAACTTTTCGGTCTCTTGTAGTTTTTGTCGTATCTACAAACGATTTCGAGAAAAAAAATTTTGAACGATTCTCTCGAAATCCTCGTGAAAATCCAAATTATGTTGGAAAGGCCACTTTGTAAGCTGTGGTGAATGAATTCAGTGTCAGTTTTTATGGAAATTTTTCTGATCTGTAGCGATGATTCATAAAGATTCGATAAACTCGTATAATCAACACATGTTTTTGATTAAAACTTTAACACCCTGTATCTCGAAAACGAAAAGTTGGCGACCCCATGTTTATGGGACTTTTTTTTCTTAAACTCAGGGAATCTCCCCTGTTCGTTTGTACGTTCAATTTAGGAACGCCCTGTATAAATTTGGGGTTGTATTGGTCGGGTATTCCCATAGAGATAGGATAGAAGAGAGTTGCCATCACTGAAATAAACGTGGTATCAGATCCGCCATATTACTACCACCTTAACGTCAAATTTGACAATTGACATTTCGACAGCTACCAATTTATTTAGATCATGGCGAAAAATAACTCATTTTCACTGAGGAAATTATTTGTTACATTCGTTGTGGTAAATGAACAGAACAGTATTATAATAATCATATTCAAACTGAATCGATACGATTTTGTTATTTGAATGTTTACTTCTGAACTATCATAAATGATTAACGGAGAATCTAATCACTTTTCAAATTGATATGCTTTCACGCTTTCCTGCTCTCCACGTTTATGATGATAAAATTATTTGAATCGCGCATCGCGGAATGCATTCCCACCATGATTTCAGCGTTTCTGCATGTCCTGATGTGTTTTCCATATGGCATCGCACTGGTGCCGTATTCTGGACAAGTGATCTTTCAGAACGTATAAGAACTTCATTGCGCGAGTCCTTCTTTTGCCTGTAAAAAAGCATCCCGCGCAATGAAGTTCGTATTCGTTTTGAAGGATCACTTGTCTAGAATCTGGCACCTGATGTTTCGATTCTTCTACTGCTAAATTAAAACCAGAGCGACTTGGAGATTTGCAAGTTAAATCCTATGTTTCCGAGTGAACTTTCTAAACCTATATTCATCACCCCAAGCAGCGACGTGAACTCAGCAGCCATCTCATTCTTCTTCAACCCCATTATGTACCGAACAACCTGTGAATAAATTCCTCTTTATGAATCGTCCTCCTCTATTCTGAAACCCATATCTTTAATCACATCATCCAAGTCGACGAATACCACGTAGTTCAACCCGAAATTCTCCAGTGAATCTTGGCGATTAGAATAAAACAAAATAACCCCGCCGGGCACATGGTTCAAAAGGGATTTACATACGCCTACGCCTTTGGGACCTGGCAGGCGTCTTCGGCAAGAAATATCGACAGGGTTGCCGGAGAGCTTGTCGGTTTCTACGTTTCCTCTGGTTTCCGTTTGAAACTTAAAACTTTGCGGCTACCGCTTATCCTCTCGAGCATTCCTAAAAGGATTAGTAGGTTGGCTGGCAGGTACGCAGATAGCGTACGCTTGGATAACGGGGGGAGATACAGAAAGTCCCCAAGTAGGGGAAGATTGAAAACCAAGCCAAGAATGTCGAGTGCGAAAAGGACACATTGTCGCTTTGTCGTGATTCAAAATTATGGCCTTTTATTGAGGAGAGTGGTTTAATGGAGGGTCTTAAATTTCTGCCAAGGGTGTGCTTACTTATTCCTAATAACCAGGTATTATGATGATTGAGAAGTTAGAATTGGGAAGTCCTCAGCTCAGCATTCTCGAGCAGTACAAGCATTGCCTTTTATATTTCGAGATAAGCGAACGAAAACAAATATTCCACATGAATATACGCACTTCTGGATACGTTCGAACCAAGTTTGCCAATCAGATTGAAGTACATTTCTCCAAAACATGTCTGACTGCATCAACCTCTTCTTTTAGTATCTATTTTTTAAAGCACGGGAATAAAAAAAGCCGTTCAATGCAAGGTTCGGACTATACGGCAGATGACTCATCAAACAGGAGTTTTGAGTGATTTAAAATGCAGTTGTTTGGGCCGATTTTTGAGTGCTCTCATCTCAACTCTGACATTCATATTATTGGCGTTTGGTTATACTTAATTCTTGGGAGACAACTGGCAACCAACCAAATAATTGTACAGGGTATCCCATTTTGGGCACTTTTACGGGATATCTCCGTTATTTTTAACGTTAGCGGGATGCGGTTTTCGCGACAGTGTGCTACTTTTTTGTGAAACTAAAGATGGCGCAATCAGTTTTTGCATAGCCCTCTTAGTTTTTGCTATACAGGGGGGAAATGGAAAGTATCACTTTTTAATGACCCCCCGTATCTCAGTTGTGCTTAAACTTGGAGGAATGGTTGAAACGCATTCCAATAGATTTTTTTCCGTAGAATCCAGTGGCGTAGTCAGTTTTTCAATTAAACTTTCTGTTTTTGAGTTATTGAGCAAACATATGTTTTTTAAATGGGACACCCTGTATATTATTTTTTATTCTGATTAAGCACAATCTCAGCTTTTCAAAAACATATTATTTTAGGCATTTATTTTCTAAACCAAGCTCAGAATTTAAGATTTCGTAATTCAATTAGCAGTAGTAGGCTATGACTGTTTATTATAAACAAAAAATAAGTGTCAAGATTTCGTCAGAAATCGAAAATAATGTTGACATAATATCTACATCACATGATCTAATATTTAACTTAATTTAGTTTGCAATTTCTTGAAAATTCAAATAATTGAATCATCAATATTATATAATGAATAATAAAAACTGAGAGAACTGTAAACTTTTAAACCAACCGACAAAGCTTTGAGATTTATTATTTGTTTTTAATAAACAGTCATACAGCCTTCTACTAAGTTATTGACAATTGAATTACAAAATCTTGAATTCTGAGCTTGGTTTTGAAAACAAATGCATGAAATGATATGTTTTTGAAAAGCTGAGATTGTGCTTAATAAGAATAAAAAATAATATACAGGGGTCCAATTTAAAAAACATATGTTTGCTCAATTACTCAAAACGGAAAGTTTAATTGAAAAACTGACTACGCCACTGGATTCTACGGAAAAAAATCTATAGGAATGCGTTTTAACCATTCCTCCAAGTTTAAGCACAACTGAGATACGGGGGGTCATTAAAAAGTGATACTTTTCATTTCCCCCCTGTATAGCAAAAACTAAGAGGGCTATGCAAAAACTGATTGCGCCATCTTTAGTTTCACAAAAAAGTAGCACACTGTCGCGAAAACCGCATCCCGCTTACGTTAAAAATAACGGAGATATCCCGTAAAAGTGCCCAAAATGGGATACCCTGTACATGGTTCAAAAAAGAATTTACGTACGCCTACGCTTTTGGGACCTGGCAGGCGTCCTCGGCAAGAAATATCGACAGGGTTGCCGTAGAGCTTGTCGGTTTCTACGTTTCCTCTGGTTTCCGTTTGAAACTTAAAACTTTGCGGCTACCGTTTATCCTCTCGAGCATTCCTAAAAGGATTAGTAGGTTGGCTGGCAGGTACGCAGATAGCGTACGCTTGGATAACGGGGGGAGATACAGAAAGTCCCCAAGTAGGGGAAGATTGAAAACCAAGCCAAGAATGTCGAGTGCGAAAAGGACACATCGTCGCTTTGTCGTGATTTAAAATTATGGCCTTTTATTGAGAGGAGTGGTTTATACTGGAAAGCTTAAAATTTCCTTTGAGGGTGTGCTTACTTATTCTAAATAATCAGGTTATTATGATGATTGAGAAGATAAGAGTCAGGTCGTCCTCAGCTCGGCATTCTTGAGCAATACGAAAACAAATATTTCTCATGAATATACACACTTCTCTGCATGCGTTCGAACCAACTGACGCAGCAAGTTTGCCAATCAGATTGAAGTACATTTCTCCGAAACATGTCTGACTGCATCAACCTCTTCTTTTAGTATCTATTTTTTTAAGCACGGGAATAAAAAAAGCCGTTCAATGTGAGGTTCGGAATATACGGCAGATGACTCATCAAACAGGAGTTTTGAGTGATTTAAAATACACTTCGGAAAGTTATAGTGCTTACGGCCGGACGGCCCCACGGACAGAATTGTATTTGACCAAGGACTCGTCATCAGGGAGTCGAACCCTATCGTTTGAGACCATGTTCGGATCAGTATTCGAAAATTATATACATTTGGGCAAAAGGATATGGTACTTACTCAAAATGGAAAAGGATCCATTTGTTTGAGAGCCGTTATTGAAAACAGGTGTGGCAATACCCGTTATTAAATTAATAAAAGTTTTATTTGTTAGTTTATTTTATTTTCTTTTTTTGAAATTTATGTACTATCTGCAATTAAAATGTGGAAAAAACTCGAGAAAATTCTTTTTTTGCCTTTTTTGAAGATTATGAGCTTCTCAGAGCAAAAAACGTGATCCTTATATTTTATAAAAAATTCAATTGAGTCAAACAAAAAAACGGCTCGCTGGATTGAGTCGGCTCTTCGTAAGGTTTTTATCAACATATTGGACTGTGAAAGTCACACTCGACATTATGCGTTTCCTCAACATTTTCGATCCAGCGGTAGATTTTCCAAGAAACCACCAAAAGCCCTTTTTTGTTAAATTTTTATATTTATGCGGCATGAAGAAAAAAAATTTCTGTGAATAAGCAATGGTTGTTCATTAATGGGAGTTCATTTAAGGTCATGAAACCCTCCTTCAATTCTCTGTGCGATCATTGGTTGCTGAGAAATCGATAATCAAAGACAAATGGATCCTTTTCCATTTGAAGACCGATATCTCGGCGAGAAGAGGACAAATTGAGGTCAATAAAAAATAAATTGAAGCTGAATTGACAAAGTACCCCATCATTATAACGATTATGCAAAAATAAAATTTCCACGCTCGTAGACAAGAAAAAAAAGTGGAAAAATTTTGAGAATTTTTTTGTTGCTGATTTTTCTATAATTTTTCGAAAACCACTGAAGATTAAATTTTTTGAAGTTCTAATCCAAAAACTAGACACTTGGAGCTACAATTTCCTTTTTTTAAATTCCTTGTACGACCATTCCTCTCAAAGTTACGGCATGTTGAAAATTGCCAAAAAATTTGGAATTTTTTTTGATCCTTTAATTTTTTCCAGTAGTGTAGTAACACGTAAAAAAGTCATAAATTCCAACGAATTATTTGATCGAATAAATATTGTAACATATTCCTAATATTTTTCCGAGATGTAAAAATCCCGATAAATTCCCAAAAGTCTAAAATTTCATTGGATAGAAACATTCTTCGCGAATCCTGACAATCCCCAGTACATCCGAAATCGGGTACTTATCGTCCTTCCAATTAATACTATACTGCCTAATTCTTCACTGTCGCGTTGTCACTATACTTTAACTAAACGAATTTGTTAACCAAGATCCTTTCGGGAACACCTCGACTAATTGAAACCTTAATTCGATCCGAGTCCCCATGAAATTTAATTTGAGAAGTTTGCCGAGCGCATAATTGACGTTTTACTTTCCGCCCTGGAGTTATTGGTCAATTCGTGATTCTGTGGTTGGTTTAATCAATCATTAGAAACGTACACTAATTCGGCCCAGGGTTCAGGTTCGATTGTGACGCATACCATGTCGAATTGGCGACAATTGATGTTGATATTGGCCCCTTTGGATCAATGAACAGTTGGTGAAATTGTGCCAGTGGAATAGGTTCTTGTTGAATTTGATCTGTCTCCATTAACTACTATCAAATGTGTTATCTGTACAGTGAATTTAGATGCGAATACCCATTAATCACAAGTGAATAATGAGTTATTATTCACTGATGTCAGATGCTCCATATATTTAGCTCTAATATCGTATTCTTAAAATTGATATTCCTTCAGTATTGTAGAGTACTCCAACTAACAAAAATGGTTATACCTTGTCATTCGATGGCTAAATCTACTTTTATTACATCTTTTAAAGCAAATTTCATCACAAAATATATAATGACAAGTTCTCCAGAAATTTCTCATGGGCCAACTTGATTTTTTCCACACTTGTCATAGAAGTATCTTGTCACGGTCGCCAAATGTTAAAATCTTCAATATCAGTGATCTTCACATATATACCGATTTAATAAACCATTGGTGCTATCTATGGTTTTTTCATCTGTCTTCACATATTTCATAAAGATTTATTTCTATTTGGGTCGAGTTCAATTTCCTCAGGTTATCATTCTGAAAACGACATCTTCAGATATTTGGCGCGAGATTTTGCAGTAGTGTCAATAAGTGTTATACATATATGTTAGAGTTTCTTTAAGGATAAGGACTAAACATAATTGCGTATATTTTTCGATTTTGTTATGTTTCATAGTCGTTAGAAGTTTTCTTCTGTCTGGAAGGTTCCAAGGAATATTTAATTGATGTAAGTAGACCCTTCGATGATTCATATATTTTTATTGACACACTGCCATATGGTTAAACCTCAATGTATAAATCATTGAAGGGTTTACTTACATCAATGAATATTCCTCGGAACCTTCCAAGCAGTAGAAAACTTCTAACGAACATGAAACAGAACAAAATCGAAAAATAAACGCAATTATGTAGAGTCACTATAATCAAGTAAATTCTAATACATAGGTACACTTATTGACACTACTACAAACTCTCGCGCTAAATATCTAATGATTGCGTTTCCAGAATGATAACCCAAGGAAATTGAACTTGACCCAAATGAAAATAAATCATTCTGAAATATGTGGAGACAGATAAAAAAACTCTAGATAGCACCAATAGTTTATTACTTTATTACATCGGTAGGTATATACACAGAGTCAATCACTATCGGGGTGGCAACAACTGAACATCTCATCCAGGGTTCAGGAGTATAGTATAAGGTATCGAAGGTGTTATTTGTACAGAAAATTTGGATGCGAAATGAGGAATTGCTGTATATTAATTTTGAGAAGAAGCTCAATATTCCTCCGTTAGATTATACGACCACTTTTCATTATTCTGATATAAGATGTATTCAAATTTTTATTCTAGTCTAGAAATAATCAGTGTGGTCATTCATAATCATGATAAAAATAGAAGATTAGGGCATTTATAACAAGTATGAAGAATACTAGTTCTTTCGTTATGAAACATGAAGAATCTTACATCTTTCCACATCTTAGATATTTCTCAGAATTGACAGTATTGTTGAAAATGAACGAAAACTTTTCTTCGCAGTTTTGAGTATAAAATAACATGTAAAAGATGGCTATGAAATATATCACCATAATACAGTTTGAAACTCAAAGCATCTCGCATAATTCAGAAAGAATTTGAGATATACCTTCGTGAAATGAAGTCAATGGGTCGCGTGGAATCCTGAAAGGAATAAACTACTGTTAAGTCTCTGGGTTTATCATGTCTAGAATGAGTAACTTGTGGGACGAGCCTGAGTAGAACAAGCAGTATTAAAAACCATAAAATAGGGCAGAGTTAGTAGCTTGGCTCATATGTTCATTAGAGGCTACAAATAAGGAGTCAGAAGATTAAATTAAATTGTTATATAATGTAACGAAGAAGAGTTATAAGACGTTGGAAATTCACACTATTTCTGGAAGAATGTGAGAGTTTTTAACTCATGTAGAACTAACTGTACCTTCGTAAAAAACAAATTATTCGTTTGAGTTGAGCAATCGCGCTTAAACACTATTGTTTTGAATAATTTCTGTTTACATTAGCGTATAAAGAATCAAAGCCATTTTCAGTCAATAAAGGTTTTCGCCAGAGTTGTTGTAAACAATCAAGTTATTAAATGGTATTATACAGAGTCTTCAATTATTCAGTGTTGCAATTATTATTTTTTCAGGTGTAAGTAGAGACCTTTTCTTCGATGTTCCGTATTTGGAGCTGTTGTTTTATGATTCTCAAATCTTTTCCATCAATTCCTTTTCTCAAATTTGGAAATTATGTGAAATCAACATCGAGAAATATGGTGTTGAAAGAGCTTTCAGACATCTTGAACGAATAAATTCACTAAATATTAATTACCTCCATAATGTCCATATCTAAGATGGCGGAGCAGTTTAGCCTCGCCTAGGCAGAAAATCTGGTGAAATTACAATGGCTACTTCTGATAAGTTCGAATTCATTTTTCAATCTGATTCATTCAACTTTCCGCCGAAAAAAGGTCTCAATATTATGAACTTGTACATTAATCAAAACTTCTTTACACCTATGTATAATGCGTTCACGAAAGTTTGAGCGCAAAGTATGCGTTTGTTTATTTATCTAAAGTTGGCAGTATTTGCTGTCATAACGTAAAATAAAGTCAACGTTGCCGAATGTACCCGGCCTCGTCCGACGATCTTGCGGGTTATCAATAAACATACAAAAGTATGGACAGGACGTGTGAGAGAGAATATTGACTTCGGACAAGGATAGAATAATATTAGTGCGAAGCATAGAACATATAAGAAAAACATTGGATCGTAGATATCTACGCATTGAATATTTTTCTGTTCTGTGATTTTTCCAACTTAAGGGAGAAGTACTGTGAAGGATGGAGTGATATTAGTTAAGTTTAGTCTATGCTCTACACTAGTATATTACTCCATACTTCAAAGTATCTCTCTCTCCTATGTTAGGGGTACGAAAATTAGTGTGAAAGTCACGTGACCATCCTTTTATCCATCCTTTTAAATGCCTATGGAGTTATCAGAGAACTCTATGCAATATCGATAACATTGCGTTTCAATCTGACATGAAAATAAACAACATAACCTAAAATTTGAATATATGCCAAATTTCCATGGCCAACCGATGGCTCAAACTTTCGTGAACGGACAATAACATATCTAGTTTACATATTATGCTGTAAAATGCTGCTTAATTATCTGTAACTGCTATTTCAGTGGACTATTATTTTCGGAATAGAATACTATAGAAATTATTGGTGTCCTCTCGGGTATCCTAGTAAGGAGTATGTAATCAAGTGAACATAGGGATTACTGACATGCCCTAATCGCCTTAGGATGGACAATACGTTCGGCGGCTTACAAGTTACGTATGCTTCATGAAGGGTCCAGCCTGAAAGATCAACAGCAGTGATAAGAAGTAACATTAGTGTTGGGATCACTCGAGTAGAAAATCACTCGAGTACTCATTCATTCAAATAATCGACACTGCTCGATTATCAAAAAAACCGCTCGTCACTCGATAATCGAAATGAGTCCTGCGTTCTTCAATTCGATTTCTCGAGCGACGGGTGATATCTTAATAATCGGGCTGTGTCGGTTATTTGAATGGTTGAGTACAAGCCCTATATTCGGTGTTTTCGCCCGGCATTAACCATAGATAATCGCGATCTTTGAGTGAATTCTCATCCGATAGTTCTTATTATCATTTTCACCAAACTTGCATCAATTTTCGCAATTTTTGTATCTGAAAGAATATTTCCAGGAGTAGACACGGAAAGTTTCAATTGTTTGGCTGGTCTTTTGAACGGTACAGCATTTCCGGAAGTTCCAGCTAAATTTTGTGAATTTTCATTGCTACCTGAAGAAACAGTTTCACATGGTATTGTTTGTTGTTCTGTAAGTTTAATGTCGGATGAAGCCGGTTTAAATGCTGCTTTAAATTTGAAGTACTGCTATAATAAGCCAAAACTTTTCTACAAATGATATTGCAAGTCGCTCTTATTTATACAGGGTGAGTCTTTGACTTGTACATATATTTTAACCGTAGATTCCTGAGGTCAAAAGAAACACTTTTTTCCTCTACCATTTTTTCCGATTCGGCCTGGTTAAAAAGATACAGGCTGTTGAAAATCCATGAAAAGCATAAATTTTCAGTAATACCTCGCAAACGATTCCTTCAAATGAAATGATTTTTGAAACATAGTTTTTTATGAATATGATTAATCTTTCCCGACTACAAAATTCCGAGTAATTCGATGTTGAAAAAAAGAAAAAATCTTAAAAATTCGAAAAATTGGGTACTTTGGCTGAATGCAACTCTGTCGGAAATATTCACAGAATTCAATTTTTCCTGTGGTCACTTTGACAAATTTCAAGAATAATTCGAGAATTTGTTATCTGTAATGATGAATGGTAAGAGAACTGGCGGATTTTCTTTAAAAATGGGATTACAATGAATAAGCTCACCTCTATACTTCTTCAGTGTAAATCCTTATCTATTCAAGCAAATTTCCACACCACTTTCGAAGCACCTATTGCAATTTTGTTTCGTTGAGCTTTGACATACGTTGATCCAAATTCACATTACGTTAGAATACATTCATTTCTCATTTATTCATCATATTATTACTACTAAAATGACCTTAATAAGTTATTATTCATGAAGTCGTATGATTTTGAAAAACAAACTGACCACAGAACACCGATGTCAAAGAATCTAGTGTCGTGTCTGTGACTTTACCATGCGGACACCCCTTGAAATTCAATCGCCCAAGTGGTGTTTATGAACGTGAAATGTCATGCGTGTTATGGTTGAGTTGTTTTGATTTCGGAAGATTTCAAGAGATATTGGAAATGAATGCTATAGCTAAAATAGGTGGTTTAAAAGTTAATCCGATATAATCAAAATGAAGTATACATCAAGAAGAGATTATTCTGCTTTTCATCACTAGCAAAATTTTGGATGAATCAATCATTGCATTAGAAAATATACAACTGGTATTAAAAAAGTAAGTTCATATTTCTTTCATTAATACAGCAGCTTATTTGAAAATTTCGAATGGTATATCTACTCGTTTCTTTGATACAATAGCTTATTTCGAAGGTTTGAATGCTATATCACGTACTTGCAAAAATTCAGTGGTTGGTTCACCAGTGGCGGCATAGCTCATTCTGAAAACAAAAAGGGCTATATCTTCTTATTTAGGCCGAATCGGGAAAAATGGTAGAGGAAAAAAGTGTTTCTTTCGACCCCAAGAATATACGGTTAAAATATATGTACAAGTCAAAGACTCACCCTGTATAGAGAAATTTACATTAGGATAATTATATTTTTGGAACTGTTGAAAATATCATGAAAACTCTTCCGATTGAATGAGCTCAGATATTTTTACCTCATATTCACATATATTAAAGTGGAAAGAAATGAGTGACAACCCCGAATAGAAAAGTGAGAAAAACATAATAGCCGCTTTCCAATGGCTAGACGTGATTCCCGTGAAAATGCGTGAAATTAAAAGGTTCATAAGATGTCCATTTGACTTCAGTAGCCGTAAAATTTATGAAGTATTATTCACTGGAGCATCTTCATTCTCTACGTTTCGAATAGGGAGAAAAAAAAACAGTATACTGAAATATAAGGGCAAAGAATCAACTGCCAGATTTCCATGAGCTCCAGTTGTTTATTTCATTAAACCTTCATTCTGACAGAAAAAGGAAGCGACTAAAAAGAGTATTCGTTGTATTTCGCGAGCATGATGACTCTAAATGGAAACTGTATTTTCGTTGTTAACCTCTTACAGCCCTTGCACGAGCTACTACCTACTTTTCGCTTCAAAATCCCGAACAATAGAGTAGAAAGGCGGCTCGCTGACACAGCTCTATCGCATTTCCCTTGCAGAATGCCATTTTCGAAAGCGTGATATCGTAGCAAATATTCGCTTTCAGCTTGTTTCTGCAGTTGAAACATCACTTGGCGGATATTTCGCATGGATTGTAGAAGTGCTTGGAATGAGGCATTTTACTTTCGGAATTTTCAACGTTTTTTTAGTTTCAGCTGTTCGATGTTTCCTCATAATATTTCGTTATTGAAACTCAGTGATGTTAAATAATATGATACAGGGTTTTCCTGAATTCAAACTACGAATTTAGAGGTGGGATTCTCTGAATATTTCAAGGACATAAGTATATGGAACATTCAATGTTTCGTTTTGGAAATGCGGTATGTTAAGTAAGATTTTTTTTAGTATCTTTCTCATGATTTCAATACTTAGCAAAATAACAAAATAGAGTTTATAGCATAAGATAATATATGTCGATTTTGATAGCAAATCTATACAGGTTTGGAAATTCACATCTGAAATATACGATATACAATGCATCAGACAGAAAATTCTTCCCTCCAGTTGCACAGATGAATAGTCGAAACAATCACTTGCTGTAACACACTGAATTCAGTTGTCTTACTTCATTATTCTAGTCTTGTCTCTCTCTTATCGTTTAGAGGAGCGTAATTCTTTAGAATGGTAGGCAACAGTAAATACTTGAATCGAGTATTACGGGCAGCCTGACAAATTAAAAATTATATACGTGTAGTGCGGGTTCCCTACCATACTGCGATAAGAGGGAGACAAGACTAGATTATTGCAGTAAGACAGTTGAATTCATTCAGTTATCGCACTTGATTATCTCGCCTATTCATCTGTGCAACTGGAGGGAAGAATTCTCCGTCTGATGCCTTGTATATCGTATGTTTTCGATGTGAATTTCCAAATCGGTAGACTGATATATTTTTGAGAAACTGTCCCTTGTTGTACTGCAAAACTCATTGGGCCACTTTTGATCTGACAAGAAAATAAACAACATAACCTGAAATTCCAATATACACAGTGGAATATGCCAAATTGTCATGGCCAACCGAAGGCTCAAACTTTCGTCGTGAACAGACTATACAATTGAACTGAGAGAGACCATAATCTTCAGTATTAAAACAGCGCTATTTTTCAATGTTAACTTTGACCCACCATGAAGATTTGTAATCGAAATTGGCATATCATATATGTTGTAAACTCTCAATTATAATACCAAACTTCAGTTGCAAATCTTGAAGTGTCTAGATACTATGAGAAAATACTTGTGGTGAGATCTCAAAGATGGAATTCGTGAGGCTATCAAGGACATAGGATAGCCACTTTGCGATTTGGTTATGGAAAATTTCATTAAAAGGATATGGTCCTGTAAGCGTGGTCGTGGTGTTCATTTGCCTGATGTTATTTTGCACTATTAATGGCATAGCTTTTTCTTTATAATGAAATAAACATCCGATCATTTATATTGAAAAATGGCATTTTTCTTTGAATATCAAAATAACACATTTCACCGAAAACCCCTTTTTTGGCGAATATCAACTTTTTTGAAATTTTTTGCTTCGTTATCGAAAATAATCAATTTTGTGAAAACTACTCGACTCTACATATTCAATGAATATTTTTTTCAAAGCTGAGGCAATGGTCCGTATTTCTTGCGAAAAAATATCCACTAAAAGTAATGAACTTGGTATACAAATGTGAAGAAAACTTCCTTGATTCATCAGCTTTCCAAAAAGGTTTGGAAATTCTAATATACTTCAGTGAAAAGTGAAATGCATCAGGCTGCGCGTAATACTCGATGCGACTACTGCACGTTCCCTACAGTTACACAACTGCTCGATTAAGACACTCCCAACGATAAGAGAGAGACCAGGGCCCGTATTCTAAAATCTAATTCAAGCGGATGACCTGGTCATCATTGGTCAAGACCAACAATGACCAACTGCATTTAAGCGTTTTGGTCATTGCTGGTCTTTATCATATGACGTCATGAAGTGCCCTTCAACGTCATCGATTAAGACCGCAGATGACCTAAGGTGAACATACTCGAGAGCCGAGTCAAGCTTCTGGTCATTGAAGAAATAAGGTTAAATTCTATGTTTATATCTTATGATAACACATGAATGTCAGATTCAAATAAACATTCACTTGCAATTACAACAGATGCTATGAAATCTTCTAAACTGGACATGACTCAATTGTAGCGTAAATCTGAAATAGAAATGTTGAACAACATTCAGCTAGCAAAAATAAAAATAAATCATGTAATTAACTTAAGTGGTTGTACGGATGTGGTATGGAAAAAAATTTTTCAAATTTTTGTCCAGGGAGTAATACAGTAGGTTTTGGGGATTTTTCGAGGTTCTCATTAAATATAACTATATAATGGTAATTTCCAAAACAAACAATATTCAGTCCCATTGCATTTTTACTGAAACGAAACTCTAATTCAGAAAATCGTTGGTTATGTGTTTGTTTTCATTCTCCTTGAATAAAATTAACGAAAATGGTGGAGATGACCAGAACTGCATTTGAGCGGAAGCTGGTCATTCGCGGTCATTCCTCAAGGGCCAAGACCAAGGGCAGGACCAACAATGACCACGGTCATTACTGGTCATTCGCTTGAATTAGATTTAAATAAGTGATCTTTCGATGCTAATACGAACTTCACTGCGCGAGTCCCTCATTGACCTGCAAAAGTGCATACCGTGAAATGAAGTTCGTATTCGCATCAAAAGATCACTTGTCCAGAATACTGGCCCAGACTACGATATTCCAGTCGCTCCCTTATTTAGAGAGTTACCAATCACGTGAAACTTTCCATTATAGCACTGTCTAACTGCACGGCAAAATTCTCTCTCTGATGCATTGCATTTCCTATGTTTCCGATGTAAATTTCCAGACTTGTATGTCAATAATTCCTTCTTGCAATCAAAACATATGCCCGGAAAACAAAGCATACAACTGACTTTTTCCAGACATCGAGTGAGATAGAGGATATCTGAATGACTCGAAAAAGTCTGTTGTCTGCTTGGTTTTCCGGCCATATTTTTTTATTGCATAAAGAATTTATTCACATATGTACCTTTTTGGAAAGCTGATGAAACAGGTTTTCTTCCCATTTGTACACCAAGTTCACAATATTTTTTTCGACTTATTCTCAATTATTTTATCAAGATTTTAAGAAGAAAACTGGCTATCTGAATTCTTAGTGAACTTTTTCGCCAGAAATAAGGACAATCTCCTCAGCTTTGAAAAGATATTCATTGAATATTTAGAGACGAGTGGTTTCCTTAAAATTAATCAGTTTCGATAACGAAGCCGAAAATTTCAAAAAGTTGAAAAATCGCCAATCTTCGCAATTCACTACAAATGACGTCAAGTATATCCCTTTCCAAGGTTCACGTCAAATTACCAAACACCCTGTATATTTCAATTGAAAACTTCAAGAATTACAGACGATCGTCTGAAATAGCTCTCAAGCTTTTAGAAACAAGCACGTAAAAAAGAAGTAAACTGAAATATCCATGGATCCCCATATCATTCCAGACATCATATCGCGAAACGACTGTCCTGTTACAACTTAGGTATATACATGATTGAATATCTACTCCTCAGAGAGAAATAACGCAAGGTCAAGAAGCCCAACAACTTCACTTTCGTGGAAATGCAAAGGACAGGATGATAGACCCTCTCAAGATGTCTCCTGAAGGATAAATTCGGCTTTTTTCTGAATTCTCTGAAAGCGCATGTAAATGACAACGTTGAGTGGAAAGTATTTTGTAGTTGTGATCTGAATCATATTTGTCGTCTTCTAATGAAAGAAAGGATTTTCCATTCATATCTCATAAAATGCTGTCTGTTCATACATTCATGAAAATAATTTGCATTATATTGTAACAAAAAATATATTTCCAAAACAATATTTATTTTTTTACTTCATATTATGATTAAATACTATACAATAGTAGGTGGACATCAAGCCTCATTGTTTTTGGTACAAGCTTAATTTTTTTAGTCCTGTGATCATATAACTCCAAAGCCCCATCATTTCTACGACATACAGCAACGTTGTGTCATTAACGAAAATTTTTGAGTTACAAATAAATACTAACGTGTTACTAACAATGCAAAAAAAATCTTCTTCATTTTCGAAAAAGTGGGTGCTTACTTCGCATTTTAGGGGTGTCATTTTCTCATGACAAGTATACAGTTACTAACGAGTTACTAACGAATGCAAGAATTTTTTTTTAATTTTCGAAAATGTGGGTGCCCGTGAAGTTAGCACCCAGCGGAATGCGGTGTTTTTCTACCAGTTCCCTTGAGGTACAAACGAAAATTTTAATGTTACAAATAGTTACTAACGAGTTACTAACGAATGCAAGAGAAATTTTTTTTATTTTCGTAGAAGTGGGTGCTAACTTCGCATTTTAAAAGTAAAATTTTTCCATTACAGGTTAGGTTACAAACGAAAATTTGTAAGTTACAAATGGTTACTAACGTGTTACTATCGAATGCAAAAAATTCTTCTTTTTTCGAAAAAGTGGGTGCTAACTTCGCATTTTGGAGGTTTCATTTTCTCATGACAGGTAAGGTTACAAACAAATTTTTTTGCGTTACAAATAGTTACTAACGAGTTACTAACGAATGCAAGAAATTTTTTTTTAATTTTCGAAAATGTGGGTGCCCGTGAAGTTAGCACCCAGCGGAATGCGGGGTTTTTCCACCAGTTCCTTTGAAGTACAAACGAAAATTTTGATGTTACAAATAGTTACTAACGAGTTACTAACGAATGCAAGAAAAATTTTTTTCATTTTCGAAAAAGTGGGTGCTAACTTCACGGACACTAGTTTTTGTAGTATTGGGGATTTACTAAGAAAATCAGTACATTTTTCTACTAAAAGTTTCTTAAAGAATTTTTTTTATTACATTCCTAAGTTGAATGTTTTCATATTGTTCCACTTCAATAAAAGGTGATAGTATCATCTTCCAAAAAACATTTTTTCCACATCTGTAGGACCTTGTCCAAAGAAATCGATATTTTTTGGAAGGGTCAACTAAAATAAAAAAGTAAATTTAAAATGGGGGCTACTCCAAAACTGAGGGGATAAAAACCCCAATGTGGGTGTTTCTATCGATAAAATTAGGTATATTTGATGCCCTTAAATTATCGCTAAGTCTTGACCAAACAAACTGTATATGTTACAACTTAGGTTAGGTATACAGGTTCGGAAATTCACATCGCAAAGTCAAAAAGCTTGAGTACCCCAAGTTCGTGGAAATGCAAAGGTCAGGATGATAGACCCTCTCAAGATGTCTCCGAAAGGATAAATTCGGCTTTTTTCTGAATCCTCTGAAAGCGCATGTAAATGACAACGCTGAGGCGGAAGTAGGAAGTTCGCTCTCGCCTTATTGATTAAAAGACAGGAAACGCTTCATATATTTCGTAAACATCGAGCTGGCACGTAATTACAGAAAGTGGAAAAAGAACATCTATCTAGGGAGAGGTTCTGTTGGTTGGAGTAATGTATTTTTTTACGATTCGTTAATTACGTGGACGTTTGACTTTGACGAGAATGATGTGAGCAAAAAAAATTTAGTTGATGAACGGTATATTGTTGGATTTACATGGTGTTCCTAAATTGAACGTACAAACGAAAAGGGGAGATTCCTTAAGTGAGTTTAAGAAAAAAAAGTCCCATAAACATGGGGTCGCTAACGTTTCGTTTTCGAGATACAGAGTGTTGAAGTTTAAATTTTTTTCAAGTTTTTTTCTCACAGTATCTACACTTCACAAGATATTCAACTGAAATTTGGCATAGATATTACATTTGAGAGTTCTCACCACGTGACATGGCAATTTCGATAGAAGATCTACAGGGTGATATTTTTTCTGGAACACTGCCACCTGTTCTTCTGCAGAACTTTTTTGACGAGCAACTGTTAATTTGAAAAAATGTAAAAAAAGCTTTGTTTTTATACTAAACTTTTCGGTCTCTTGTAGTTTTGTCGTATCTACCAACGATTTCGAGAAAAAAAATTTTGAACGATTCTCTCGAAATCCTCGTGAAAATCCAAATTATGATGGAAAGGCCACTTTGTAAGCTGTGGTGAATGAATTCAGTGTCAGTTTTTATGGAAATTTTCCTGATCTATAGCGATGATTCATAAATATTCGATAAACTCGTATAATCAACACATGTTTTTGATTGAAACTTTAACACCCTGTATCTTGAAAACGAAACGTTTGCGACCCCATGTTTATGGGACTTTTTTTTCCTGAACTCACCTAAGGAATCTCCCCTTTTCGTTTGTACGTTCAATTCAGGAACACCCTGTATATTAATCGAGAATAATTTCACTAAATAAATTATAATACTTCTATAATTAATTCATTTGATTACTTGTATGCTTATAACCATTGTATATTTATACTATACAATGGTATAACGTTATATTCTTATATTAACGATGATCATAAGTAATACTAATAATAGTTATTCATTATACAAGGGAAAAAAGTATTAAACAAAAAACCGAGAGCTAAAATGTAATATTTTTCCCGTGTATAATACACCATTGTTTTCTGTGACAGGAATAACGATTTAATAGTGAAAGAATTATAACTTATCACGAAATTACGAGTACTTACCTTTTTCCCAGATATATAGACACTCACTTTCTCGACAGGAAAAAAAGTAATTTCGCAAAATAGTATATTATATTATAAGGATTAAAAGTGCATATTTTTTTACGAGCAATATTTGCAGTTGCGAGGCGGAGCCGAGCGAATGCAGAATTGCAAGTTAAAATAGGCACTTTTAATCCGAATGATATATACTATTTTTTCTCCAACCAAGTCAAAATTACAATAAAATTGGTTTCAGTCAAAAATCGTTAATAATTTGATTATAAATTTGAATGCTAATGACAGTGATTAAAAGTAGCGTTTTTAATCCTAGGATTAAAAGTGTTGCTAAGTAACGAGTGAATTTTTGTACGGTGAGGGAATTTATGACTTTTGCACCTGAAAATAGTACAAAAATGTCAACATTTTTGATGGTTGGAGAAAAAGTTATATTTTGTGACCCGTCAAGAGATACAAAATGTCAATTTTTTCCCGTCACAGAAAAAACAATGTTTATTCACTTATTATTTCTTTCAGGTATTCGATTGAAATAACTATTTCAGACAGTTTCACCCTGAGTGATTCAAGATTTCAGCAAAGTTAGAAAGCATCCGATCCCACTACAGACAATACCACAATACTGTTACGAAATTGACTCGACAGGGACAGTAACAGGACAGTTGTGAATAAAAAGTGACAAGAGAGATCAGATTTGAGGTACGTTCAGAATTCATATTGAGGTCGTCGGAAAAGTCTTGTAATCGAATCGTTTATTTATCTAGCGACTATTAGTCTTGAACTATTAACGGGTGATCGGAACGAACGATTTAGAATTTCCTGATCATTCGTAACTGTCTTCAATAACTTAGTTGATTGCATAACTATTAAAACCCTATTTCGGCAAATGAAAATATTGGATTGGCAAACGTGGACCTACGATGGACAAACGATCCTAAAATTTTCGCGTCGAAATTCGAATTTGGGGGTGCCAACTTCACACGTTCCGAAAATTTGAAGGGTTGATTTCTACAGTTCTGGGGGTGGGCAAATGAAAATATTGGATGGGCAAACGTGGACCTACGATGGACAAACGATCTAAGCCATAAAAAATACATTTTTGCAATTTGGGGGTGCTGCTGAAAAAGTGACGAAAAATTTATCTTTCCCAATATCTCTCGAACGATGCCTGGACAAATGAAAAAAAAAAGGTGGGCAAACGTGGGCCTACGATGGACAAACGATCCTGAAATTTTTGCGTCGAAATTCGAATTTGGGGGTGCCAACTTCACACTTTCCGAAAATTTGAAGGGTCGATTTCTACCGTTCTGGGGATGGACAAATGAAAATATTGGGTGGGCAAATGTGGGCCTACGATGGACAAACGATCTAAGCCATAAAATATTCATTTTCGCAATTTGGGGGTGCTGCTAAAAAAAGTGACGTAAAATTTATCTTTCCCAATATCTCTAGAACGATGCCTGGACAAATGAAGAAAAGGGTGGGTAAACGTGGGCCTACGATGGACAAACTATCCTGAAATTTTGGCATCAAAAATCGAATTTGGGGGTGCCAACTTCACATAGCTAGAAAGAAGCCAACATTAATTCATTTGCCAGATGCCATATTTCATCCCCAAAGTCCTGAGAAGTACAAATCTTCCTGCCAGGAGTCGAAAAGGATGAAATTCTTTCATAACATTCGATCCCCGTTTCTGTCGCACCATAATTCAGAATTAATTGACCTCCACAGCCTGTTAAGCCACCCCATTTCATCGAAGATTTCATCCAAGGTATCCACACATTCTGCGAACACCGAAAGCCTGCAGGCCTGGGTAAATTTATGGGCTTAAAGCCTGTCTTGGCTTCTCGCACATGATGGTATTTTCCTAAAATTTAGTGTATTTCGCCGCACAGAAACTACCTAGAAAGTGGGATTTATGATTCGTACCGGTGAAACCGTGTTGCGAAAATTGCCTTAGATGCTCATACCAGTATTATTTTCGACTCCTGCGTTTATTTAAATTAGGCCGGAAAAGGATATGAGGATCTGGGAAAAGATTCGGGTGATAGATAAACAAGAGTTTCCCGAATCTTCTAAGGTGTTTATATTAAAAGATGTGGTGAGAGTAAATGTTTTTAATAAGAATGTCTGCACAGAAGAGTTTCCACACAAAATCTCCTTCTAATAGTGCAAGATCCCTCTACAGCAGTGGTTGCCAACCTTGTCTTGTTCATGGACCACCTTCCAATTATTCTTATCATGTCTTGAAGTAATCAAATGGACAATTCAATAAAAAATTCCATGAGAAATAATAACTTTTTTTATATAATTATGAATTGATATCATTTTTGAGATTCCATATAGTCCGTTCACGAAAGTTTAAGTTAGACAAGAAGTGAAATGAGCACACACTCCTGATCTTCTCAAAATCAACGAATTGACTTAGACTTGTTCTAAGGCGACAATTTTAACTCTTACTAGCTATAAAACTCCTGTATTAGAGAAGTTCTTCATGGTTAGAGTCGAATACAGTTGTTTCACCCTCAAGATTTTTACGTTTCACCAAAACTAGTCGGGGAGTGGGAGTCGCCCGCTACGCGAGGGGAAAACTGTATTATACAGGGTGTCCCGTAAATACCACGCGAAAGTGACACTGGAGATAGATTGGCATTAGGTCTATCAGATAGCATCAACATGAACATGAAACAGAAAGTGAGATAAAAGAGAAAGAAGAGCAAAAATAATGGTTGTTTGAAATGGTAGCGAGGAAAGAATATCAAGCAACATGTAATTTGGCAACAGGTGATACTTGTGCATTTTTCCTAATTTTTAATTATTTCGGCATAAATACATCTCTCGCGACAAAATTATAATTTCTAAGGTTTTGACATAAAAAAATTGGTAGTGTTGTATCATTTTGAAAAGTGCTGGAAATGAACCAGTTTTTACGATTATTTGTCAATTCAGTCTGATTTTTTTTCACATCAGTCAGTCAAACTTAAGTTAACATTTTAACTTCGTCATAAAATACAACAAGTTAGACATTTTTTTTAAGGATTTTGTTCTAGTTCTCGGTGAAGTTATTACTTCATTGTTTAAAGCAACTATTCAGGGTAGCCTAGGTAAAAAAAGACATGAGTTTGAAGACCGAAAATTGGAGATTTTCAAAAAAACACAAAAGTGGTTATATCTCGAAAACCAGCGGACTTTTACTGAGGTCATGTTGATTCTATCTGAAAGACCTAATGTCAATCTATCTCCAGTGTCACTTTCGCGTGGTATTTACGGGACACCCTGTATACCTTGTATCTTTCGCGCGTGGCGTAGCGGGCGACTCTCACTCCGCGACTAGTTTTATGCATTCGAGCCTTTTCGCTCGTGTTTGACGCCGTTTTTCACCCACTAAACATTATCGGTCGGTATCGAGAGAATAAACGATTTGAAGAATTTTATTTTTTCTTCAAAATGCTTTTTGTAAAATTCAAATCCGACAAGTAGCCGAGTATCACGACCTTCTTGAAAAAAGTACGTCGAATTCAGAAAACTGCGATTGTGCAAAAACTATTTATCCGACAGCTTTGTAATTGTGCACCAATAAAGTATATGTTAATAACTATTTAAATTCAGAGCAACTACGCTTCATCTCAGAAATTGACTAAGTTATGAATTTTCGAAAAATTGATGTTTTTTTCCAGTTTTTTCGACTTTTCTCGGAAACTAGTTATCCGCTTGAGACGTGTCATTTCTCATTTTTTTTGTTTTTGAATTCTCTACAAAAAGTGCCTCAACAGCTTTTCGATCAGATCAATACTTCACGTTTTATAAGCGAAAAAGCAAAATTTTGGATTTTTCTGGCTATTTTTCGCTTCTCAAAAAAAACCTAAGACGATTCAGGAGTAGAATTTATCATGAAAAACATGTAGAAACTACCTATTGCATGACTGCACAGTCAGATTTCAGGTAGTATTTTTGTCACGTAAAAAACCTCTATTGCTTGGCCTAAGTTATGAATTGATGACAGTCAAATTGAAACATACTGTGAACTGAAATACCTTAATATTCGATTCCCAGAATGAACTCCTCCAGAAATCAAATCAAATCACTTTTTCCTCGCAATATTGGAAGGAGAATGCTAATTCCAGGAATACCAGGATGTAATCTTGTGTTCAACGAGGGAATAATTTATACGCCACTCTCCTCTTCCTTCATTTTCCCTTGCATCTCTCATTCCCATCGAAAGCACTCGACAAAACTCTTTCTTTTGTGACTGCTGAGTGCCTTATTCGAAGAAAGTTAATAAACCGCTTTTCCTTCCTCTCTGGTGCATTCACATCATTAAAACTTAAAAAGTGTGGAAGTTTCTTCTCTCAGAACCTGATTATTAACCTTCATACATTTTTCTGGACGGGCACGATTGCGTACTTCCATCTCATTTCCGCAGAGAATAAATCTACAACTTGTAAAGGAACCCTCATCTTGGAACGATGAAATTTATATATCTTAATCAGACGAGATAAACTCGTGGAATATTATTAATATGAAATGAGGGAGTTTTTTGCTCCTTTTTTGTGTTTCTAAGGAGATTGATGAGGTCCTTAAAAGATGTAAACAATTTAAAACTTGATAGATGCAGCAGTGCTAATTGTAAACAGTTTTCCGTTATAAACACATCGTCAAAAGCTTTGCTCCTCCTATGAACTCTCAGATTGTTGAATGATATGACAATTATTCGATTGGTCAAAAACATGAAACAGCATCTGAATTGTGTTATCCAAATCGTCTATCAGAAAAACGGGAAATTCGAATGTGAACTTGTAATCAACTCGGTTATTAATCGAGCGACTAATGGTCTCGAACGATGTCTGTAAAAACCTAGTTGATTAAATAACTATTTTCTCCGACCTCAAAATTTAAATGCTTAATTTATGCTTTCTTAATGTGCAATACTCATGACAAGCGTACACAAAATATTTAGAAGCCCTACGAGAAATGTCAAAAATTTACTGGAACAAAGAAAAATAGAAATTATATTCTGTCAAATGTAAGTCTTGCGCAAAATGAGAATATATTTCAATCAAGAATTTATACACAATTCGTCGGAAAAATCGTGCAATTAACTCGATTATTAATCGAGCGACTAATGATCTCGAAATAATAACGCGTTAGCTCCATTCACGCGCTAAAATATCTTAATCATTTGTCGCTGCCTTTGATAACCTGGTTAATTAAATAACTATTATCAGTTAAATATTTGTTAGATATATGACTGAATTCACTTACAATCAGCTTGACTTTCAGCAGTGAAACCCGGTTGTTGCATAGAACAGAAACAGAAACAAAATTCAGTACATTTGCGACAGAAACTATTGCAGATTCTGTAGCAAATGAACTGAATTCTGTTCCTCTTTCTGTTTCTGCGACAACCGGGCTTAAGCTTTTTTTGTACGTCTCGCCTTATGAAATTATTGAAAAGATTTTTTGAGGAGTAGCTATTTAGCTGGAGGTCCAACTGATAGTATAAATATTTATTTCATCATGAAGAATTTCACTTTTACGAATAAATTACAGTAGAGACTCGATAATCTGGAGAACGATAATCCGGATATTTACTAGTCCGGATTGACGTCAAGATTGTATTATGTCCTTATAATCCGGATTGCAAGACACAATAATCCGAATTTCTGATCGTTGCATACGTGGTTTACGGTTCTAACTTGTCGTAACTCAATTTCTATGACGACGATCGGGCGTTCTTTTGGTATATAATAGTGCACAATGGTATAAGACAAAAAAAGTCAGACAAGAATAATTAATTAGTGAAATGGAATGGAATGTTTCTACCTCCAAACCATACAGCTTCGATACAGCATATGGATCATAATGATATTAAATTAACAAAACTGAAATACCGAAAAGACCTTTTAGCACATATTTCTTCAATCCTCGAAGACGGGGATAATGTTAGCAAATGCATTTAGAGCATAGATCATGGCAATTACTGATATTCAGCTTCTGGAAGATATACCGGAGAAAGCTATTGTTCAGCATTCTTTTTCCCTTACAGTAGAAAACGTAAAATATCTAATTATTCCAAAAAAATATATTTGTTTTATGATTTCGATAATAAAGCCTATATTTATTTCAACCGTTTTTTTAAATTGCATCTTTACTAAATTGTAAGACGCGGTATTCCGGATTCCTCATTAATCCGGATCATCCCTTGCATTAATTGATCCGGATTATCGAGTCTCTACTGTATAGGTAAAAATTGTCAAAGTTTTCATTTCATAATATTATATGATATATGGGAACCTAACTTTAGTCTGACAAGAACTGTTTCTGTTCTGCTCTCTAAAAGAGTCATTATGAAATTCAGACTTCCGAGACCATATTCTTCATAACATCGTTTCTTTGGGAAACCGGAGGAACGATAAATTTTCTATGAAAAACTGAAGAACAGTTTTATTGCTATTCGAATAAAAACTGAAATTTATGCATTTCAGGTTCAGCAGATCGATTTAAACCGCTGAAATATACGTCTGGCGATAACTCGCAATCTATTTCCGTTGAAAACTCCATTCAGGGATGCTCTTAAAAAGCGATAGATTTCAACGTATCATGAAAATTAATGTTCTCTTCTTCGGAGAGCCGATCTTCTCCGGATACTGCTCTGTTGATAAAAATTCCGGAATTGAATGGTGTAGGGATATTTTTGAGAGTCGATTTTTTTGCTATCATGGCGTATAGATCAATCATCATATAAGTAAGCTTGGAATGGTTTCAGGTTTCTTGCTATATTGTAGGTTCTTAGGGACATTGACAGAAGTAATAAGTTATTAGGAGCTTGGAATACAGTCTGCTTTTCTTAATACTATTTTTCAACCAAAGAGCTCATGCTGCACGGAAATTTATCGTCAAGCAATTCGCAGAAGTGAGCATTTTACATTCATCATTATTGAGTAGCCCAACTTGATAATAACTGCTAATGTCGATTTCCATTTCTATGAGGCTAAAACAACAATGATTTTTTTATTTTACTCTGACTGGCTATCCAAAAATTTTCCATGCATATTATGCGATTTTTCGAAGTTCTAGAGCAATGAATTTTTTTGTGTTTTTTAAATGTATTTAGCCAGCTTTGTTTGAAAAATTCCTCTTTTTTTATGCAGTGAGAATTTTGCAGTTTTATACTTCTTCGGAATTCCTGAATGTTGATTCAATTAAAAAAATTAAGCTTCCTGAAACTACTGCAAGTTACCCAAATACGGCTTGAAAGTTAGTTAGTAGGATGTACTCAAACATTAATTTCGATTTAGAAATACAAAAGGGTATTTTTTTAGCTTTTGGCTAAGTTAAAAAATTTTGCTACAAAAGTTTTATAAATTTCACGAGCTACAGTTGTTTCACAGATTTCAATAAAAAAATTGAAAATAGTAATCATCGAAATGAATACAATCTTCAATTTATAGGCTCACAGAACTTTCTTCATGCGGACTGGGATGATTTATTCAAGATGTTGCAATGAGGGAAGAGACAGACCGGTTTCGGCCTCATTAGGCCTCGTCAGTGTCCCATATCCCTCAGAGACAACATCCTATTGAAAAACTTTTACATTTAAGACTACTCGTAAGACTCTATCGAGTAGTATCTTACAGATGGTGACATCTAGTAGTGGAGTAGTGTCAAATGAGAAGTTCAATCATCACAGATCGCATGCTGAAAGCACTGATTACTTCCTCTTCACTCTTTGAGATGTTAGCAGTGGTCCTACATCAGGGCCTTAATGCAAGTTTCTCCGAGTGATGGAAACAGCCAATTTTTGGCGGCTGTGAAGCCAAGTGATTTTAAGATAAAGAAAAAATGATAAACAAAAAAATTCTTTGCCTTTAAGGAGGCTAACCTGACAAATTTTTGAAACATAGATAAATTGAAAATAGTAATCATCGAAATGAATACAATCTTCAATTTATAGGCTCACAGAACCTTCTTCATGCGGATTGGGATGATTTATTCAAGATGTTGTCAATGAGGGAAGAGACAAACCGGTTTCAAAAATTTGTTAGGTTAGCCTCCTTAAAGGCAAAGAATTTTTTTGTTTGTTATTTTTTCTTTATCTTAGATTCTTCAGGTTGAACCGAGTCATTTGGGATCACTTGAGGTACAAAATTCGTAAATTACAGACATTTAATTCAGATAGCACAATTTTTCTCTAGGAAAAAGCCTGCAAAAAACTGTGTTTCATTTTATTGAGAACTTGAAAGTAAGTTTTATTAACTTTTTCAACCTGTTATCTAACAAATTCCATAATTTCTGATCATTCTGATTTGTTTTGACATCAAAAGAAATTTTTTTTAACTTTTAAGGAATATCAAAGACCTTTGATTGCAATTCGAAGTGTTTTGTTAAACTGTAAGAAACTATTGTTCAAAATCATGCAATAAATACATGAATGCATATTATAAAGACTTGTGTAACATGATAAGAAACGATGAAATAATGATGGAATTCAAACAAGAGGAGAGTTACGTTCCTAATTCCCAAACGATTTTATAGAGAAGTAAATTTGAATGAATATATCCCCTTTCTTGAGTTCAACCTATTCTGTGCTGGGCTACTCCTATCGATTGATCCAAATAATGGCAATTTCCAAAGACAATAGTGCTCATTCGGAATGATAAATTGGGGACATCCTCCAAAATATAATTGGTGTTTCCCCAAGTCTTCCTTCCCAATTTTGGCCTTCGTCCAACATAATCAATATCCAGCAATAACTGTGACAATTTATCTCACTTGAATACATTCAGCTCATTTTTCTTTTTAGTTAATCCAAAATGACATTTCTCAGATAAAAACTCCACATTATTTCAGATAGAAAAACAAATTTGTAGGGTAGAATGGATAATGTTTCCCGCATTCTTTTCATGGATCAATAACAAATTTGGCTTCACATCAGTAAATATAAATGAGTTTGTTTTGCTTCACGAATGTGCTGGTCGATATAATGCTTCTTCTCTTTACGGTCACGGACAATAGATTATTTGATCTATCACAACAAAAGCACGATTAACGTGTTGAAATATTAAACTAAATCATTAAAACGTTGAATCGTCGTCAGCAGATTGAGCATTTTCTTACAAATTTAATGAACTTGATTGTTCTTTGATCAATATAATTCAAGGCAAATATCAAAATATCAAATCGAACACAAATTTTTTTTACAAGTCTAAAGCGATGAAAAAATTTCACTCGAAATGGATGAAATTTTGTACAATTGTACTTCTTGAATTATCAATCACGAATATGGAAATTGTAAAATATCGAACGGTTTCGTTACTACAGTCATTCAAATGTTTCGTTTAGACCTCTGAAATAACGAAAAAAAAATTGTTTTGGGTTCTAGAATCGAAATAATTAAATTATTAACATGTCCAAACATTTTAGATGAATTTATACAAAAAAAATCAGTGAAACAAAGGTGGGACTCGAACCGACGTAGTTATTAAATTGGGAAATGGCACTGTTCTAAGGATATTAATATTCGTTGCCAGGCAACAGTGGTTCGTAGTTCATAGAGTTTGACTACTGGCTAAATTATATTAACTGAAATTCAAATACCAGTCCAATTCTATGAACTACGAACTACCGTTGCCTGGCAACGACTATTAATATCCTCAGAACAGTGCCATTTCCCTATTTAATACCTACGTCGGTTCGAGTCCCAACTAAGTTTCACTGATTTTTTTTGTATAAATTCATCTAGAATGTTTGGACATGTTAATAATTTAATTATTTCGATTCTAGAACGCAAAACAATTTTTTTTCATTATTTCAGAGGTCTAAACGATACATTTGAATGACTGTAGTAACGAAACCGTTCGATATTCTACAATTCTGTTTTCATATTCGTGATTGATAATTCAAGAAGTACAATTGTACAAAATTTCATCCATTTCGAGTGAAACTTTTCCATCGCTGTATACATGTAAAAAAAAAATTGTGTTCGATTTTTGAAATACAGTGCAACCTTAATATAACGAACCTCAATATAACGACTTCATCGATTTAACGAATTTTTCATAATCCCCTTGAATCGTCCATAAGAGTCAATGTAAAACATACCTCTACATTACGAAAACTTTTTACGAACAACCTCTTTATAACGAATTTTCAACTACCAAAAAGAGTGTGAATACCTCTACTTAACGAATTTCGTCAACTCAAAACCTCTATACAGGGTGGCCATTTGAAAACGAAACAGACGAGATTACAGACGAAATAAATTTTTTCGATAGAAATGCTCGGACAGGTCGATTTCTGTTTCGAGGGGGACAACTTAAGATGTAGGTTACGGACGCATAGCGCTTCAACCCTTGCTACTACAACCCTCACCCCAAATTTTTGAATAGGGAAGGTGGAGTGAGTGATACCTCATTTGAAAGGTATTTTTATACTGATTTCAGCACAGTAATTGTTTTTTCATTTTATGCATTAGTTTTAGAAATATTCTTAACTAAGTATTTGAAAATGAAGTGGTGTTTCATGGCACTTGTAGTGTTTTTTTGTGAAAAATCGACATTTTGAGCTTCAAAACAACCATGACTGTGACTTCCTTCCTCCAATCCACTGACATAGACATCTTTAATGTCGAACAAACAAGGCGTATTGCGAAGGAGCTCAATCTTGCTGAAACTCAATCTAAATTATCTTCGATATAATTTGCAGTATTTCCAATAACATGCGGTAACACTTGATCGATAGAAATCTCCAAAAAGTCCAAATACGTACATATCTCTTATCAGATTACCAGGTAAGAAAATCAAATCATTAATGATGCCACAGAAATATTCCAGTCCCAATTCGTGAAACGATTTCCGACTTAATTATGTATGAAGTGTTTTCTCAGTTGGCTTCAATATTGTTTTCATTTTGTTAATTATTGAATTCATATCTTTTTCAAAAAAATGAGAATCGATAATTTTTTATTTATTACGAAAAGATCATTCAGTTGGCTTACTGGTTCTTTGACATGTGAATTATTCTTAGTTTTGAATCGAGACTTGTATGTGTTCTAATTCATGTTCGACATGGTTTATTCAATTGCAGAGCGGGTGGAAATAATTTCACTTTTTTGCAAACAATCAATGTGCGAATAGAACCGCAGAATTCTTCAATCAACGACATTTAGATAAACATGGTTGTTTTGAAGCTCAAAATGTCGATTTTTCACAAAAAAAACACTACAAGTGCCATGAAAACACCACTTCATTTTCAAATACTTAGTTAAGAATATTTCTAAAACTAATGCATAAAATGAAAAAACAATTACTGTGCTGAAATCAGTATAAAAATACCTTTCAAATGTGGTATCACTCACCCCATCTTCCCTATTCAAAAATTGGGGGTGAGGGTTGTAGTAGCAAGGGTTGAAGCGCTATGCGTCCGTAACCTACATCTTAAGTTGTCCCCCTCGAAACAGAAATCGACCTGTCCGAGCATTTCTATCGAAAAAATTTATTTCGTCTGTAATCTCGTCTGTTTCGTTTTCAAATGGCCACCCTGTATAACGTTTTCACCAATAACCAGGTATGTGATTCAGCCGCGACAGGTTTCGACGCGTATTACGTAAAATACGAAGTTAGTTGATGGAAAGTAATCAGTGTTGCTCCTCATTTTTTTGCAATGGCTCAGAAACGTAAAAGGCGTTCCTTATCTGTCGCAGAAAAGCGAAGCATTATCAATTATGTTGACAAAAATCCTTCTACAAAAAAATTAGACATAGCTAATAAGTTCGGGATTCCCGCAAGTTCATTGGCTACAATTTTAAAATCTAAAGATAAGTCTTCCGACGAAATTGGTTTGCCTTCAAACACCAGAGGATTGAAACCGTGGGAAACAAACTACAATGTATGACTTTTTCTCCAATCAAGATGAATAAAATCAGATTTAGGCTTTTATACCAATTTGTTGATTTTTCACCTCTTTTTATTTTGTTCTGCGAATTTTTGAAAAGAAAAAACCTACCTACTCACTTTATTGTTTTGAATATAAATTAAATTAGTATTTTGATAAAAATGAGTTTTCATTTATATGAGCAAAATTAGTTCGCTATAACAAGATGAGTACGTAGGTAATGTCGAGGTGAATAAAACCTCGGTATAACAAATTTTGGACCAACCTCACCTCAATATAACAAACCTCAGATTTACGAATTACTTGATATAACGAATATTTACTGGTTCCCTTCCGATTTGTTATATCGAGGTTCCACTGTAATTTTTTCACAGAAATTCTTAGAAAATTGTGTTCATTCAGAAAACAAAAGTCAAATTGATAACCGCAAAAAAATTTGGAACATTGCAGGTCTTCCGCCATTTTGTAGATTTTTTTTCGGTGTTCGTCAACTTTTCTGAATAGAGGACCCAAAAATACTGAGATTTTATCAAAAACCGTTACACCAAGTGTTATACATAACTGACCACACTCATAAGAATCTGGCTCAAAAATGACGTTTGACACCCTGTATCTCGCTTATGCTTCGAAAACGGGATATATTATATAAGGCAAAAATGATTATCTTGATGTCCTCTACACGAAAATATATGTTTGTCCAGTTTATGATGAAACACCCTGTATAATATTTCCATGTGATAACATGACTGACCACCATGGAGCGCATTAAAATTTTGCCCTCTTATTGATACACCATTCATATCATCATCGTATTTTATGTACCTTCGACAATAAAATATTTATTATATGGATCGTATGCATTTCGGAACCTCCGAATTGGAATTGAATTGTTCATTTATCCTTCTATCGAACTGCTCTCTGCCAAAAACCTACCCGCTCATCCCACCAAGCCAACTGTAATAACTTCAGTATTCTCCCACACATTTCCACGAATTTTCACCGTAATAGTCGAGGTCCTCCGAAAATATGCTCAGCCGAAATCTGAACAGGAGCAGAAACAGAAACAACAATGGACGAAGACCTCGTTTCTCTGCAAATTAACTCGATTACTTCGGCCATTTCGGTCGCTTCTATCCTCCCCGACTGCGAATAAACACCGAAGCTGTCGGATAAATAGTTTTTGCACAATCGCAGTTTTCCGAATTCGACGTACTTTTTTCAAGAAGGTCGTGATACTCGGCTACTTGTCGGATTTGAATTTTACAAAAAGCATTTTAAAGAAGAAATAAAATTCTTCAAATCGTTCATTCTCTCGATACCGACCGATAATGTTTAGAGGGTGAAAAACGGCTTCAAACAGGAGCAAAAAGGCTCGAATGCATCAAACTAGTCGCGGAGTGGGAGTCGCCTGCTACGCGAGGGGAAAACTGTAGTGTATACCTTGTATCTTTGGCGCGTCGCGTAGCAGGCGACTCCCACTCCACGACTAGTTTGATGCATTCGAGCCTTTTTGCTCCTGTTTGACGCCGTTTTTCACCCACTAAACATTATCGATCGGTTTCGAGAGAATAAACGATTTGAGGAATTTTATTTCTTCTTTAAAATGCTTTTTGTAAAATTCAAATCCGACAAGTAGCCGAGTATCACGACCTTCTTGAAAAAAGTACGTCGAATTCGGAAAACTGCGATTGTGCAAAAACTATTTATCCGACCGGTTTGTAATTGTGCACCAACAAAGTATATGTTAATAACTACTTAAATTCAGAGCAACTACGCTTCATCTCAGAAATTGACCAAGTTATGAATCTTCGAAAAATTGATGTTTTTTCCAGTTTTTTGGACTTTTCTCGGAAACTAATTATCCTCTTGAGACGTGTCACCTCTCATTTTTTTTGTTTTTGAATTCTCTACAAAAAGTGCCTTAACAGCTTTTCGATCAGATCAATACTTCACGTTTTATAAGCGAAAAAGCAAAATTTTGGATTTTTTTGGCTATTTTTCGCTTCTCAAAAAAAACCTAAGACGATTCAGGAGTGGAATTTATAATGAAAAACATGTAGAAACTACCTATTGCATGACTGCACAGTCAGATTTCAGGTAGTATTTTTGTCACAAAATCGACCTTTCGATAGCTCTATTGCTTGGTCTAATTGTTCATTTATCCTTCTATCGAACTGCTCTCTGCCAAAAACCTACCCGCTCATTCCACCAACTGTAATAACTTCAGTATTCTCCCACACATTTCCACGAATTTTCACCGTAATAGTCGAGGTCCTCCGAAAATATGCTCAGCCGAAATCTGAACAGGAGCAGAAACAGATACAACAATGGACGAAGACCTCGTTTCTCTGCAAATTAACTCGATTACTTCGGCCATTTCGGTCGCTTCTATACCCTCCGACTGCGAATAAACACCGAATTTTCCATTGACCTTACCGTTTTGTTTAGTGGGTGAAAAACGGCGTCAAACAGGAGCGAAAAGGCTCGAATGCATCAAACTAGTCGCGGAGTGGGAGTCGCCCGCTACGCGAGGGGAAAACTGTATACCTTGTATCTTTTGCGCGTCGCTTAGCGGGCGACTCCCACTCCGCGACTAGTTTGATGCATTCGAGCCTTTTCGCTCCTGTTTGACGCCGTTTTTCACCCACTAAACATTATCGGTCGGTATCGAGAGAATAAACGATTTGAAGAATTTTATTTCTTCTTTAAAATGCTTTTTGTAAAATTCGAATCCGACAAGTAGCCGAGTATCACGACCTTCTTGAAAAAAGTACGTCGAATTCGGAAAACTGCGATTGTGCAAAAACTATTTATCCGACATCTTTGTAATTGTGCACCAACAAAGTATATGTAAATAACTACTTAAATTCAGAGCAACTACGCTTCATCTCAGAAATTGACCAAGTTATGAATTTTCGAAAAATTGATGTTTTTTTTTCAGTTTTTTGGACTTTTCTCGGAAACTAATTATCCGCTTGAGACGTGTCACCTCTCATTTTTTTTGTTTTTGAATTCTCTACAAAAAGTGCCTTAACAGCTTTTCGATCAGATCAATACTTCACGTTTTATAAGTGAAAAAGCAAAATTTTGAGTTTTTTTGGCTATTCAGGAGTGGAATTTATAATGAAAAACATGTAGAAACTACCTATTGCATGACTGCACAGTCAGATTTCAGGTAGTATTTTTGTCACAAAATCGACCTTTCGATAGCTCTATTGATTGGTCTAATTGTTCATTTATCCTTCTATCGAACTGCTCTCTGCTAAAAACCTACCCGCTCATTCCACCAAGCCAACTGTGATAACTCCAGTATTCTCCCACACATTTCCACGAATTTCACCGTAATAGTCGAGGTCCTCCGAAAATATGCTCAGCCGAAATCTGAACAAGAGCAGAAACAGAGACAAACAATGGACGAAGACCTCGTTTCTCTGCAAATTAACTCGATTACTTCGGCCATTTCGGTCGCTTCTATCCTCCCCGACTGCGGATAAACACCGAATTTTCCATTGACCTTACCGCAATTCCAGCCACGACTTACAAGGGATAATGAAAATTCCATCAGACAAAGAACGTTATGTGAAAAAATTTAATCTTCTTACATGTGCTATCTCCGCTGTTGGAATGCAAATGTGAACCCTAATAATGTATAAGCCAGCATCAGGCTAGGAGTCGATGCTCGGAATTTGCTGTATATTATTAGCATAGTTATATGTTTATCTGAATGAAGATGAATGTCGCCAATTTTTTCGTTTGGAAGTTTTGGATTTCATTTGCCGTCTTGAACTTACCGTTTGAAGTCTCCCCTCTTTGAAGAGGGGTTACATTTCACTGCGACCTAAAGGTCTATTGTGCCCCCTTACAGAGCTGTTCTGGCCAGACCCTTCACAGCTCGCCTTCCAGTTCCAGAGATATAATGAAATCTAATAACTGTGAAGGCTAGTTCCTCTCTCTTACAAGTTTCTCGTCCAAGGAATTCCTTCCTCAGGCTCGCAATGCCAAGGCATTCCGCGTGACTAGGTGAATGGGGGTTTCTCCATCTAACTGTTATAACGTCCAAACGAAAATTTGAATTAACGTTCGCTGATATGTTATGTGTCATCGCCCAGAGTGATTTTCATGGGCGAAGAAAAAAACCTGAAATTATTGGTGGTATTCTGCTTTTCATCTGTAAGTTACGATATTGTAGCGTACGATTGATCTGTAACTGGCCGACTTACAGATTCGTAAATAATGCAATTCTGTATTGGTTCCTGTAACTTTTTTATTTACAGTGTCACTTATGAACTATTCATCGAAAAACATAATCTTCAATCGTAAGATTAGATCATGAAACTTAATGTATTATGAGTAAATGTAGTTTGCGTTCGTTTCTTTCATCTAATAGATTGAAAACAGGTTAAAATTGCTGTAGAGCATTTATTAATTTTAAAGTACACTGGATCTGCAATCCGAACGTGTTCACAAACTGGGCATTCGGCATTTTTTCAATCTGAACATTTTCTGGGTATCCGGCATTTCAAACGGATTCATTTGATCACGCAACCTTCTCCTTCCAATCCTCATAAAGTTCCTACTTAAAAAAATGATTTTCAAGTTATGTAAATTATTGAACGTTGTTTTACCGTTATGATTTTCTTCCGATAACAATCCAATAAACGAAGCCATATTATTTTTACTCATCATGAATTTCTTATATAAAAACGTTGGTGGTCGTCCTAAAATAAACAAACCATTCAATGTAACCTAACAATATGTCATTCGATAATGCTCGTAAATATTTAAGGATTTCTGTAAGCTACATATCCCTTAAAGAGGTCCAGAATTGAAATTTTCCTGTGAGCTTATGAAAAGTTGCAGATTGGCTTACAGATGAAAGCAGAATACCACCATTAGACGATAGATTTGAAACGTAGGTAATGCTAGTATTGCTTTTCAGTTGAAATGAAAATCGAAATTCGGCGTTTTAAATCCTAGGATTAAAAGTGTTGCTAAGCAACCAGCAACGAGTGAATTTTTGTACGGTAAAAAAATTTATGACTTTTGCACCTGAAAATAGTACAAAAAAGTCAACATTTTTTGATGGTTGGAGAAAATAGTATATTATATTAGGTGTACAAATAAGTTTCCGCGGTTTTTCATTTGACCTCGTCATCCCTCTCGAATTTCTTTCCCTAGAACTATCTCTTCAAGTTTAGAAATAGATAATAATCACTTGGGGTTGAATCTGCAGAATGTGGGGGATGAGGAAGCAATTCGAGGCGTAATTCTACCATTTTGCCACCGTCTTTATTGATTTGTGAGCTGCAGCATTGTCTTGGAGGAAGAACCCTTTTTCTTTGATAAATTTGGGAGATGATTCCTCGATCAAAATGAGCAGCCTCAGCTGCAGATTTTTTCACATTAAAGAAGTAAATCAAAGTTCCCGCAAATGATGCTTATTCGGAATAAAACTTGACATTTTTGCACGAAAAAAATTACGTGATGCTGATACGGAATCACTAGTACTTTAAGGTTATGGTGTTGCCAGATGACTAAACTTGGGATATTACGTTTTACATCTGACAATTCTCCATAACCTTCTGGTGGGGCCATCTTTTGACAAACCGCGGAAACTTATTTGTACACCTAATATTATAAGGATTAAAAGTGCGCATATTTTTTACGAGCAATATTTGCAGTTGCGAGGCGGAGCCGAGCGAATGCAAAATTGCGTGTAAAAATAGGCACTTTTAGTCCGTATAATATATACTATTTTTTCTCCAACCAAGCCAAAATTGAAATAAATTTGGCGATAGCAAGTCGGTAGTCAGGGATATCTGGTATTGTTGGTGAATATTGATTGTCAAGTAGACGTCAAATGCAATTACTTTTAATCCAAGGATTAAAAGTAGCGTTTTTAATCCTAGGATTAAAAGTGTTGCTAAGCAACGAGCAAATTTCTGTACGGTAAGGGAATTTATGACTTTTGCACCTGAAAATAGTACAAAAATGTCAACATTTTTTGATGGTTGGAGGAAAATGATATTTGTATCGACACTGCCCGTCAGCTTCAGGAGCTTTCTGATATAGGTTGTTGAAATCGACACGAGTTTTTTGGCTGAGAAGCCCTGGGTTGTTTCTCCAAAGGGTCATTCTGTTATTCCACTCACATTGCTGGACCGCTGCCTTACATTGGTCTTTTCCAAGCCTACAGAAAAACTCGTCAGGTCTAGCAGTTGTGAACCTTGATGCACTGTTTTCAAGGTCATCGGTACCTGTCATCCATACTAGAGTCAGTTTATTGCCTCTTGCCAGTTGCAATATGATGTTTTCGATATTACAAAAATTAAATTTTTTCACATGTGCTATGTCTGCTGTTGGAATGCAAATGTAAACCCTAATAATGAATAAACCAACCGTCTAGGAGAAGATGGTCGGAATTTGTTGTATGTTCCGAAAAGCTAATAATATACAGGAGGTTGTATTCAAAATAAGAAAGTTGGTATTCTCTACTGCCACAAAATACACCCTTTATAATTATATTTTTTTTGAAAAAAATGCGCATCCAAAAATACGAATCGACGTGTCCAAGAGTTCTTTTCAACACGCTCTCATTTATTCGTTATCGAATTTATTCCATTTGGCTGTTCCACTCTGTATATATCGGAATGAAGATGAATGTCGTCACATCTTCGTTCGGAAGTTTTGCATTTCCTTTCCGTTGAAGTTAGTCAGGAAACTTCCATGAACATCTGACACTCTTATTGCTGCTTTTTCGTTTTAACCTAAGAATAACTTCATCCTGATAACTAGAAGCCCAAAATTATGCTTATGTTGATTAATTTCCCTGTAATGCATCAATTTTGGCCTCCTGAAATTCAGAATAGGTTCCCCACCGAAATATAGATCTTCAAAAATGACGTGAGACAGAAGCGCGTTTGTAAGTAGGTATTGGAAGAACGAAAACTCAAATTTAAATAACTCTTAAGAGCTTAAGAGCTCTTGGTTTCATAATTTCATGTTTTCTTTTCAAGTCTCAAACCTTTCGTGAAAATTTCGATTCGAAACTGTTCCTATCTAAAGTTTTCATGTCTACTGAAAAGTTGAACAAATAGATAAAAAAGGAGTTGTCTGCTAAACTGCAATTTCTATTGTTTTATTCTCCAACCTCAGATTCATTTCAATTAAACCGAAGACCGCAAGATATGACATATTGACTTGGGAGACATTTAAAGTCGGCATATTTCATGTAATATTCTGGAGTAATTGGCAATGATCCAAGTCTCTTCCGGAAATGGCCATAGCGATTGCATCCGCAAAATTTATTCCTGACTGGATTCTCTCGAATTCTCGTGGTTCATAGCACATTATTCAAGCTTTACGATATATTCTATAACGACAGTCTCTCTCGATATATAAGAATCTAGGATAACTGCGTTCTAGAATACAAATATTTTTCGTGAGATGGTCATAAAACCATCTTATACTACTATTTCTTTCCTGATGCCTAATCCATCTATTGTATGCTGTGGAAAGGCCATTAGGTTTTATTTCAGGTTCGATGCAACGAATTTTTACAAACGGATTTTCTTATTTCTCTAGTATTAAACTCCCACGTATCTGATTTTTCCAAATCTCACTCAAAAAGCCGAGACCTATAAAATGAGGTATCAATTATTTCAATCGGATGAACAGAGACCGATTTATTCTCAACGAAAATGGAAAAATTATTAGGTGTACAAATAAGTTTCCGCGTTTTTTTATAAAAAATTAGGAATTTATTGTAAAGGAAAAGTACATTACGTTTTATTCAAAGTATTTTCCATCATTTGCCACTACTTTTCCCCATCTTTCTGGCAACATTCGGATACCCCGTCGAAAAAACTCTCTTCATCTTTTGACGCTATCCACAAATCTACCCAATTTTTGGTGTCTTCATATGATGTGAAGCGCTGCTCGGACAGACCATGTGCCATCGTCCGGAACAGGTGACAATCAGAAGGGGCTAAGTCTGGTGAATACGGCGGGTGGGCTAAAACTTCCCAGTTGAGTGTTTCCAAGTATGTTTTTACCGGCGCCGCAACATGTGGACGAGCATTATCGTGTAAAAGAATAATTTTGTCGTGTCTGGAGTAGTAATGGGCGCGTTTTTCCTTAAGTGCCCGACTCAATCTCATCAATTGTGTTCGGTAGAGAGCTCCAGTATTGGTTTCGCTTGGTTTCAGCAATTCATAATACACGACACCAAGCTGATCCCACCAAATACACAGCATGAGTTTTTTCCATGAATATTCGGCTTAACTGTCGATGTTGATGGTTCGCCGGGCTTAACCCATGACTTTCTCTTCTTTGGATTATCGTAGTGAATCCATTTTTCGTCACCAGTGACTATACGATGCAAAAAACTCTTTTTTTTATTCCTAACAAGCAGCATTTCACTCATGCATAATCGGAGTTCAACGTCTCTCGGCTTTAGTTCATATGGAACCCAATTTCCTTGTTTTTGAATCATTCCTAACGATTTTAAACGATGTGAAATTGCTTGTTGAGTCACTTGTAGAGTAAGTGCAAGTTCTTTTTGCGTTTGGGACGAATCTTCCTCCAATAGTGCTTCTAATTCCATGTCTTCGTACACTTTCGGCCTTCCATGCGTTCTTTGTCTTTAACGTCAAACTCACCGTTCTTAAACTTTTGAAACCATTCCTGACAACTCCTCTCACTTAAAGCAGCTTCACCATATGCCTCTAGAAGCAATCGATGCGCCTCAGCTGCAGATTTTTTCACATTAAAGAAGTAAATCAAAAGTTCCCGCAAATGATGCTTATTCGGAATAAAACTTGATATTTTTGCACGAAAAAAATTACGTGATGCTGATACGGAATCACTAGTACTTTAAGGTTATGGTGTTGCCAGATGACTAAACTTGGGATATTACGTTTTACATCTGACAATTTCTCCATAACCTTCTGGTGGGGCCATCTTTTGACAAACCGCGGAAACTTATTTGTACACCTAATATTTTTTTCATCTGCTACCAAGTTTATTCGAAAAATTTTGCGGTAGGCTTTAGAAGGAAGTGGTATATGAATCGTTTGTAGAGAATTAGTTCACCTATAAAATGACGTATCAATAATTCTAATCGGATGAACAGAGACCGATTTATTCTCATTGCATTCATCGATAATTGCACGAAAAAAATTCTATAACAGATTTTGAAAGCTTGTTGCTTGAAACAAGCTTGAGAAATCTGTTACAGAAATTTTTGAGCATTTATCAATGTCCGAGGGTTATTCGGATAGAAAATTTTTTGCTAATTACCACATGGTGTTAACTGTTGCTTCTTTAAACTCTGTAACATCTTTTTTCTCATATTTACAGCCCAATCTTTCAGAATAAATGCCAATTCTTCTGGTGTCCTATTTCCATCTAATATCTTATACTTTCTCTCATCACAAAACTCCATAAATGCTCCCCATACAATTTTTTTACTGCGAACGGTATTTATTGGTATGTTTGATTGTATGATTTCATCAATATTTTCGTCAGTATTGCAACCAAATCGAGGCAGGAGTGAAAATCTCGCCCATGGGCTGTTTTCAGTGTAATCAGGCGCTGATTGGTTGTGTTCAATCAGATGACTTCGAATTGATTGATTTCATTGGGTTTTTCATAGGGCAAAAAATTTTCAACAAAAGTTGAAAAAATGTTTTTTTATCTGAAAATGTTGAAAACGGTAGGTTATAGAAGAAAGTGATCAATGAGGCGTTTGTAGAGAATTAATTTACCTATGAAATGAGGTATCATTCATTCTAATCAGATGAACAGGAACGGATTTATATTAAACGAAAGATGAAATAATGTTTTTTTCCATCTGCTACCAAGTTTATTGGAAAATTTTTGAAAACGGTAAGTTATAGAAGAAAGTGGTAAATAAAACATTGGTATAGAATTAGACGACCGAATTTTGAAATCGAAAAAAAATGAGAAGAGAAAAATGAATAATTGAAACTTATTTTTAACCAGTTTGAAGTCAACATCTTAATTTGACATGTTGACAAAAACTGTGATTCTGACTGAACTTTCTTCCTATCGTATCTGTTATTTTCACATCTCCATTATGTTTTGGCTATTCTCTTTCGAATTGCCAAGTTTTAATAAGAAATGTTATGTTTCCTCTATGTCATTCTTTTTAAATCTAGTTGAAAACACATGGGTTTTGTCCTTTGCCGTTAAATTATTAATTTATCCACGACTATTGTGAAATCCGTCCATTGAACGTCTCTGGGCTTGGCTTTAATGATATCCATTAATCACAAGGGAATAATCAGACTATAAATCACTGCTGTCAGATGCTTCATAGATTTAACTTTGATATAAGTATTCTAAAATACTCCAACTAACAAATATGGGCATACCTTGTCAATCAAAGCTTTTTTTTATTACAAAATATACAATGACCAGTTCTCTAAAAATTTCTGATGTGTCAACTTGACTTTTTCCACGCTTGTCATAGGGGTGTCTTGTCGCGGTCGCCAAGTGTTAAAATCTTCAAGAAATATATTCAGTAGTCGTGGATCAACTATAGTATGCTACTCGCTTATAATGGCTGTTATTCACTGGGTGATTTGGGCTACTTGCGAACGGCTCGTGACCTAAACTTCATCTAGCGAATAATAGTTATCATTATACGCTCGTTGAATAATATACTATTAGTTTCGTGCACGTTTGACAACTGACAGCACATCGGAGGTATAACAACCCCACTTTTCCTATGTAAATCATAGCAAAACAACGAGAGATTTTGGTTTTTCTCAAGTGTTTCAGTTGATTTATTGCTTCTTTGGACTGAAAAATCGTAAAAATGGACCTATAATATTGTTTAATAAGTTCAGATCATATTCATCGAGGACGATATGTAGAAAAATATCAGTTTTGTGTATTCACCCTTGTCAACTGTAGAAGGAAGATATTTATCCATCTAACTTGGCTCTTTTCAGAAATAAAATGTATCCTGATATTATCAGTTATTCAGTGGAAACATAGAATGCTGCTGCAGTGAATCATATCATATTTATAATATTTATTCTTCAATAAATGGAAAGAAGAAAAATTATCATATTTGTTTATTGAAATGAAAGCCTATGAATTTCATGATGATTTTATTGAAAAAATGAAGGATTTTATCAATATTAACAATAACAACTGAATTTCAATTATTCACAACGTAGAAAACGATTTCTATTAAATACAAATCAATAAATATTTTGTCGAAAGTGAAGCATTCATCATTCAATATAAACCAACAAATTATAGTCTCTTGTATGAATAAAAACTTAATTATCTAATAAGGAATTGTAAAAATATTTAAATACAGAGTTAGAAGTAAGTGTGCTTATGCTATATTCTATATCTATAAAATAGTGAAAAGCGGAGATAGCAGTTACCTCTTACTTGTCTCATATTATGAACAAAAGATATACTGCAAATTAAAGAACATCCAGATGAGTTTTAATCCAGTGATATGATTTCAGGACATATATTTATAAACACTCAAGTTATCACACATTTTGTCCATTAACAAGTATTCTTCATCTCCTTTCTCTAACGGGTGAATTGGAAATACATCCTATACCTAGTGTTCTATATTTCCTCCTTGTCCAAATATGAATCCTGAAACTGGCTAATCTCTTTGTCTTCTTGATTAAATTGATAATAATATCAGGATACATTTTATCATCGGAATAAGACACATTAGATGGATAAATCTTCTGCAGTAGATAAGGGTGAATGCTCAAAACTGATATTTTCTACTTATCATCCTCGATGAATATGATCTGAACTTATTAAACAATATTATAGGTCCATTTTCACGATTTTTCAGTCCAAAGAAGCAATAAATCAACTGAAACACTTGAGAAAAACCAAAATCTCTCGTTGTTTTGCTATGATTTACATAGGAAAAGTGGGGTAGTTATACCTCCGATGTGCTGTCAGTTGTCAAATTATACCTGCAGAAAACTGCATTATTCATTTTGTAGTAGTTTGAGTCATGACACACGATATCTGACATAACGCAGAACTCAGCTTTTTTTGGTTGATAACCAAAACCAAAACTGCCTCAATTGTGAAATTTATATGCGGCCACTTTCATTATTCGAAAGTAATAAACCAAGAGTTGAAATGTGCTTTGGCTAGAATCATACAGAACTGCGGGTCTTTCGTCCGTATATCACGGAAGTCGCAACGTAATAGCTTTCCAACAAAACGTAATAATAAAAGCACGTTCGGTGTACCTCAAAGGTAGGCACGTGCATGCTCAGCACAGGCAGAAGGACGGAACCTGGACTTTACATCAACGAAATAAAAAGGGTTTTACGTGTATTCATACTTCAGGCAGTGAGCAGCGAGGGTTCATTCAGGACTGGATATTGGACACAATGAATTAATGCAAGAATAAATGAATGAGATATCCCTTTAAATTAATTTTACTCTTCTGGGAAGCAGCACTGAACCTTTTCCGATATAATATAGCGCTAGGTAGGTATCAGATTCTGCGAAAGAGTTATTAGATGAAGATGGCCGAACATGGTGAAAAGTTCAATTGATACGAGTAATTGTTCATGATATTATTGCGAATAATTGAAGAGACACAGGAGTGATAATCAAAATCATATAAATTCGAAAGGTTACTAGGATGAATATTTGAACTCAAGAGCTATTGGCCTCGATCTACTCATCTATAAATGCTGTTTAGTTTTCCTCTCAAACGATGCAGGCAGAGAACAATATATTAATCACTTGAAATGAACCAATATTAAAGTCATACTACGGATCTAATTTCGTCAACGTTCAAAGAACATACAAGAGAGTATAATCATCCAGAGCATCCATAGATAGCTATTTCACCCTGTTGAGGATCATCAATCAGTATGGATAATAGCTCTGAATTATAGAGACATGCTAAAAAACTCGGATTTTGTGGTTGATTAACCAAAACTATTTCAATTGTTACATTTTTATGCGGCCACTTTCATTATTCAAAAATAATAAACCAAGAGCTGAATTGTGCCTCGAGTAGACTCATACAAAAGTGCGGGTCTTTGGTCCGTATATCACTGTCTCATCGTAATAGCTTTCCAACCAAACGAAATAATAAAGACACCTGCAGAGGCAGCAGGATGAAACCTGGACTCTACGTCTACAAAAATAAAGGGTTTTATGTGTATTCAGGATGGGATATTTAACAAAATGAATTGTTTGCGAAAACAAATTAATTTTACTTTTTGGGAAGAAGCACCGAATCTTTTCAGATGTAATATAGCACTATGTATCAAATTTTGCAAAAGATGATTCCATGAAAATGTTGAAAGAAGGTGAAAACTGCGACTGATAAAGTCGATAAATTGTGTATAACATCATTGCTTTCCAACAAGATTCAATAATGAGGGAACGTTCGGTGTACCCCAAAGGTAGACCCGTGCATGCTCAGCAGAGATAGTAGGACGGAACCTGGACTCTACATCAACGAAAATAAAAAAATTTTACGTGTATTCATACCTTAGGCAGTAAGCAGCGAGGGTTCATTCAGGACTGGATATTGGAGAAAAAAAATTAATGCAAAAATAATTTATGAGTTCCCTTTAAATTGGTTTAGCTCTTCTGGAAAGCTGCACTGAACCTTTTCAGATGTATTATAGCACAATGTATCCGACTTTAATTCAGTTCATGAACGTCAAAACAGACGCAAGCCGTTAGTATCAGAGTAAGGGTGCGGTAAAACACAATACGGAATAAACATACTGCACGATTTCGTAATGTCGGAAGTTTGTTCGCGCGTATAAACAGATTCTTCTTGGCTGCATATCAAATGAGTTAAGGCAACTGTAGGTTTACTGTTTACTCTGTGGTGTTTAGTTTCTTGGTGCGATGTGTTTACATTTTCATTTCGATTCGACGTTCATAAACTGAATTATTTAAATGATTTGGTGGCAGTGTATTGTTGCTAAAGGCTATTTTGTTAATTATAGCTAGGGCGAAATTACGAAAATGTTGTATTATATTCAGGAATTGGACAAATGCAAAGGATCCCTCACATTTTGTATGAGAATTGGCTCCCGGTGGATTTGGCTGAAAATTTGATATGATGTTCTACTAATCCTTCTGATCAAATGTCTCTACAGTCACGAAGCTGACAAATGCATACTTCTAGGAGTTTTTAGCGATTTTTTGTATCCATTATGGCTTACGTATTACCGTTCACACAGAAATGTTTGAGAATATTTCGTGATTTTTGAAAGCAGATTCTGTCAATTCGAAATCAAACATTTCTGTGTGAACGGTAATACGTAGGCCATAATGGATACAAAAAATCGCTAAAAACTCCTAGAAGTATGCATTTTTCAGCTTCGTGACTGTGAAGACATTTGATCAGAAGGATTAGTAGAACATCATATAAAATTTTCAGCCAAATCCACCGGGAGCCAATTCCCATAATACGTAAGCCATAATGGATACAAAAAATCACTAAAAACTCCTAGAAGTATGCATTTTTCAGCTTCGTGACTGTTTAGACATTTGATCAGAAGGATTAGTAGAAAATCATATCAAATTTTTAGCCAAATCAATTTTTACTGACCTGTTTCATATTTAAAAATCAATTTTTAGTCGGATACACCCTCACAATACCACACTCAGAGATTCTTTCACAACGATTACTGACAAGAAAATGGACAACCATTCTGATTTGTTAACACTTCATACATATTCGCACAAAACTATTTTTAGAATATCTTCGAGGTATAAGTCAATCAACCAATTCCATTAGAATTTGAAGAAAAGCTATGGGTCACGCTAAAACTTATGTCTTACCTATTCATTAATATCTATTTTTGTCGTATATGAATATTCTTGCAGGGAACTGTCTATGGTGTGAAAGAATGCCTGTCATTTGATATCCAAGTGAAGGTTTATATATTCCAATACCAAGAATATTTTTCCATTCCACCCTTGATGAGAGAACAGAAGGATATCATTCCGGACAGAAATGAATATTTTAGCATTGATACAAAGGCCCTGCTGGTTACGAAGCCGAGTTGATAAAAGAATAAATTATGGCTCATATCCCTTTTCATTTGAGGGTTCAAAGATATATAAGGCCGTAATGCTCTAGTTTATGCAACTGGGGATTGGAAAAATCTATTTTTCTCGCCAAAATAATGAAAAAACAGTATGTATTATCATCAATTTCTTGAATATTGTTTGTGATGTGAAATTTCATAAAGAAACAGATAATTCATCTGCGTTTAGCTGCTTCTTTTATTCGTTGTGTTTATACCAGTGCATATTATATTTCTTATTTATTTGTTGTCAGCATTTGCAATAATTTTCCTCACATCATCTTACTGTGTTGGTACTTGCTCTTTGTTTTGCTGATTTTTCGTTTAATATCTGCATAGGCTATCTGACTTATTTTATTTTTTTCTCCCTTTTATGGGACAGCCTGCTAAGCTATGCACCCAATCTCTATGTATTCGAAATATGACTTATTTCTTGACCAATTCATTTGACATTTGTTCAGTTAGATCTGGAAGATGGTAGTCCCAATGTTACTACACCAGACATCTCTGTCTTTCTACGTGTGTTCTTTCGTACTCTTCAGCCCTTATGCTCTGTTCTTGTTTGAGTTGTTTACTACCTTGTCTTTGTTCTTGATTGCCGGGGTTTTATGCTTTGTTTACGGTTTTCACCTTTGTTTTAATGAATTTCTGATCTTATATTTTTATTTTGTCTATAAGTAGAGCATCATTTTCCATAAGTACGTTTTTCTCTTCTCATGATTTCTCTATTTATTCTAGGAGGTATTTCATTCAATGTTCAAGATATTGTTATCCTTTTGGAGTGTTTCAAATTCAACATTTTGTTTATCGTGGCTATTTCGTGCTTGCAAACTGTAGATTTTTGCTTTGAAGCCTGTTCCAGACATTTCAGAGGAATTTTTTTCTTAGGATTTGTAGCACTAGACTAGTTTCTCTACTTTCTCCCTAAAAGAATCCTTACGAATAACCCTTCCATAGCATTAACCTTAAACGCAGTATGAATATTTCTAAAAAACTTTTAGGTTTTCCCTCCCAGTCTCTGAAACAGAAATAATGAAAAAAAAATTTAGTTAAGATGAAGTGCTCCTGCGAAAATATTCGCACTTATTTGTCAGGGGTAAATTGTTTTTGAAAAAATTGTGGCCTAACAGTTAAATTAAAAAAGGAAATGAAGGAAGAGGATAATTTAACGTTTCGGGGTGTCTATATCAGACACCTTCTTCAGACAAAGTTGTAAAATCTTCGGAATTGTGTATTTTTCATTTATAGTCTAATTGTTTCAGAGACTGGGAGTGAAAACCTCAAAAGTTTTTTAGAAATGCAAAATCCTTCCAGATTATATTTCAATCGATAGCAGTATGAAGATGTTTACTTGAGGTTGCAATGGGAGGATCCTCAGAGATGGCGTTACTTTTGTTATGGTACCTGAGAGTAGAGCTAGATCGTGAAGTATAGGAATCCTAAGGCCCAAATAAAATGAAACAGCTGTCTGTGGATGCTCTGAATGATATATGTTACTTCCTTATAGATTCTCTGAATAATAAGTTCTGAAGTATGAGTTTTATATTTTTGACATTAATAGATTAATACTATTTTAAACTTTCATCTCTATGAATATTATATTTCACGAACTATCACTGTCTTTGCCAACTCTTATCCAGTAGGTGAAATTGAATGAATCCCTGGAAGACCGTTTGTATTCTCCTTTCCCAGTGCAAACTCAGGGAAAATACGAAAATCGGACAATTTCCCTAACCTTCTAGCGAATCGTTTCACTGCCCTCAGTTTAATAAACATGTCATGTGGCCTAATATCATTAAAACTTCTCATCCATAAAACATGGAAGTTATTGTTTGTACGGCCCATACCAACATGACGATACAGGCCACTATGAACGCTGTTCATTTCAGATTGGATGCGTGTAGGCTGTTTGTCTCTCTGTTTTGTGAAATGATTTTGCAGTGTGAAGCATTTTCTAAGTCTCCCTGGTAATGGATGTGTTTTTATAGGTATACCAATTCAAAAAAACAAAACACTTGGAATTTTTCAAGGTAATTACATACTGCAAATTAATCTTAAAGATCAGTGGTACCTAGCTGGATTTTTCATAATCGATAATGTAATGAAATCTAGGGAAAATATAAAACTTTTGTTGCCAAGAAAAAATTAATAAGCATAACGTATAGTCCGTTCACGAAAGGTTGAGCCGTCGGTTGGCCATGGAAATTTGACATATTCCACTGTGTATATTAAAATTTTAGGTTATTTTCTCTATTTTCTTGTCAGATTGATACGCAATGTTGTCAATATTGCATAGAGTTGTCTGATAACTCACAAGCTCGTCGGACGAGGCCGGGTACATTCGGCAACATTGAATTTATTTTACGTTATGTTGTTTGTATTTCGTGTGTATAAAATTCGTGTTTTCATGGCACATTCGAGTGAAAAAAACAAACAACATTTTTTGTACAACTGTGAAGGTGAATTTACATCGTCTGAAATATGTATAAAACGATTGAGACAATGCTTTCAATGTAATATTTCTATGCATACAGTCTTTACTTTTTTTCACTGTTAAAAAAAACTTTTTTTAACGGTTTCAAACGGTATTTATCATTTACGCATCCATAGTGATGAAGAAAAGTCAAGTATTTTTTACAGTTGTACAAAAAAGTCTTTTTTTACCGTTAAAAAAAGAATATACCTACTTTTTTTCACGTCGTTTCTATAGAAACGATACAGAAAGATCACTGGAAGCATAGAAATATTGTTTTGGAAGCACTATCTTTAATAATTATATTTCAGAAGATGAAAATTCACATTCACAGTTGTACAAAAAATGTTGTTTGTGTTTCGTGTGTATAAAATTCGCGTTTTAATGGCACATTCGAGTGACACTCTCATGTGCCATGAAAAAAGACTCATTTTACGCACTCAATACAAAAAATACTATTGTTTATCACTTTTTTCAATTCCTTTATATGATGTTTCATTACCTCGTTGGGACAAATTATCTGTTTCGAAATGCAGGAGTGTAAAAATGGAAACATATATTTATTTCATTACACGTGAATAGATACAAGCGGATGTTGACAGCTCTAAATTCGCGGAACTCCACGAGCGACCAATTTACGTCAAATTTCCAACAATATATTATCTGCTTGTGTCCAGCGTTGACGCAATTAAACTTGTGAATATGTTATGCAGCAGATAAACTCCACTGTTACTGGTCGGACATCTGTCACGTTCATATTTTCGTATCAAGGAATTGGAATAATATCGTCTATTCAAATTACCTACCTATGGCAATTTTCAACAAGCCAGTATCTTGAAAGGAAGTCATCAAATAGTTATTTAATCAAAAGGCCTTTTCGGAAACTTACTCGATCACTAACCCGGGTTACAAATTGACAGCAATTGAACTGTTTATCCGTCAATTTGTAACCCGAGTTAGTGATCGAGTAAGTTTCCGAAAACGCCAAAAACTATACTAATATTATAAAGAGGAAAGATTTGTATGTTTGTGGATTTGTGGGTTTGATACGAGTTAACTCATAAACTACTAGACCGATTTTAATTACTCTTTCACCCTAAGAAAGGTACAATATCCTTGAGTATCATAGGCTATACTTTTCACCCGAAAAAATCAAGGAAACCTGCTATAACTTCAATGATAAAAAATATAAGTACCAAAATCAGCTATATTCAGGTGCGCTGCAAAAACCGTAAGACGTACATGAAAACAATGTATAACGGAAATGTACCTCTTTAATAGTTCTACAAAAAAGTCCGCGTTAGCATAATATATCTATCTTTCAAGGTTTACTCGGTATCACCTTTTAGAGTTTTCCGAATGTTTCTCAAAATTATGCATTATTTGGGAGTATTTTTTTAAGAATACGCTATTGATCCTTATCCAATCAAATACGTCGTTCATACCAAGTATTCAATTTAGAACGAAAATTGCCTTTTATATCATTCAATTATGATGAATAGGTACCTACATCAAAAGGTTGAAGATGAAATCGCACCAAAATGCGTCTCCGAGGTAGGCACTAGGCGGGTAAGAGGAAAATCTTCTTATGATGAGATTTTGACGAAATTCTGCAACAAAAAGCGTGGGAATGCCCGGGTAAAGGAATTATAGGTGATGAAGACATATCATCTTATAAGGTTCACTGGACGGAAAGTAGCAGAATTAGATTCAACCTTCAAAATTTCCAACATCAAAATTGAGCCAATCTCCCAAACCATTTTCAGTACTAAATGGCCGAATAGACATTTGTGCAACATTGTTTTATCCTAATTTCTATATTTTATTATTCTACAATCCGAATAGATTTCAAGCGCGCCTTACTTGTTTAGAGTACACCAATGTGTGACAATAAGCAGTGTTAACTTAAATTATACACTACTGGAAAAAATTAAAGGATAAAAAAAAATTCCAAATTTTTTGGCAATTTTCAACATACCGTAACTTTGAGAGGAATGGTCGTGCAAGGAATTTAAAAAGAGGAAATTGTAGCTCCAAGTGTCTAGTTTTTGGATTAAAACTTCAAAAATTTTAAGTTTAAGTGGTTTTCGAGTAATGATAGAAAAATCAGCAACAAAAAATTCTCAAAATTTCACAACTTTTTTTTTCTTGTCTACGAGCGTGGAATATTTATTTTTGCATAATCGTTATAATGATGGGATACTTTGTTAATTCAGCTTTAATTTATTTTTTTATTGACCTCAATACGTCCACTTCTCGCCGAGATATCGGTCTTCAAATGGAAAAGGGTCCATTTTTTATCCATTATTGAATTATTAAAAATTTTATTTGTTAGTTTATTTTATTTTTATTTTTTTGAAATTTATGTACTATCTGCAATTAAAATGTGGAAAAAGCTCGAGAAAATTCTTTTTTGCCTTTTTTGAAAATTATTAGCTTCTCAGAGCAAAAAACGTGATCCTTATTTTTTTTCAAAAATTCAATCGAGTCAAACAAAAAAACGGCCCGCTGGATTGAGTTGGCTTTTCGTAAGGTTTTTATCAACATATTGAACTATGAAAGTCACACTTAACATTATTGGTTTCCTCAACATTTTCGATCCAGCAGTAGATTTTCCAAGAAACCACCAAAAGCACTTTTTTTGTTAAATTTTTATATTGATGCGACATGAAAAAAAATTCTATGAATAAGCAATGGTTGTCCATTAATGGGAGTTCATTTAAGGTCTTGAAACTCTCCTTCAATTTTCTGTGCGATCATTGGTTGCTGAGAAATCGATAATCAAAGACAAATGGATCCTTTTCCATTTGAAGACCGATATCTCGGCGAGAAGTGGACGTATTGAGGTCAATGAAAAAATAAATTGAAGCTGAATTAACAAAGTATCCCATCATTATCACGATTATGCAAAAATAAAATTTTCACGCTCGTAAACAAGAAAAAAAAGTGGTAAAATTTTGAGAATTTTTTGTTGCTGATTTTTCTATCATTACTCGAAAACCACTAGAAAATTTTTGAAGTTCTTATCCAAAAACTAGACACTTGGAGCTACAATTTCCTTCTTTTAAATTTCTTGTATGACCATTCCTTTCAAAGTTATGGCATGTTGAAAATTGCCGAAAAATTTGGAATTTTTGTTGATCCTTTAATTTTTTCTAGTAGTGTGTATCAGCCCTGAATTCTTCATTTTCATGTCCTTATTTTCTACCCTCAATAGATGCAATAACCATAAGTCGAACTCCGCAAAACAAACTTTCCCTACGTTTCAGCTTCTACCTAAACCCTATAGCTACAGGATAAACGATGAGAACAAGAAGGTGACGCCATGCGTTTTATAACAGTTTCATGGGAGCTATCAGTTCGATAGCCGGGTCCCCATTCACTTCCATATTTCTCATACGTGACATAATTTGAGCTTCGAAGTGAGAAAATCGGGGTTTTTTCTGTAGATGGGGTGAAAAGATATCAGCTCTCAAGCGTCCAAGGGAAAGATATTGTCGCACGTCTAGATAAGGGAACAGTTCTTTATGGTGCATATAGCATATAAGCATATATATACTGAATTGCGTACAGGTGCCGGAGGTTTTGGGAAGGCTTGAAGCCATCATGTTATTATTACATTTCGTCTAGAGGTTGAGGCATTGATCCTTTATTTTTATGACTAAATCTGGGTTTAACAAGCTCTGATCACGTTTGTTCATGGAACGTCATTAATTCATTATCGAATCTTTAACCCGAATTTTTTTCGTCAGATGTTCCACTCAGTTGCTACGAATAATGCCGAATAGGAGATTGTTCGTCATTCCCCATCTTAAGATAAGAAACCAACTGTGCGAATAGCCGTCCAAATGATAACCGCGGGCGCCTTTGAGTTCGCCAGAAAGACCGACACTCCGATGGTTCGAACATTGAGACAAGTGTTACGCGTAATGCTCGTAGTACCGTCGAAACGAAGAATTCGCTTTACATTACGCGTTACATTACACCCGTGTGGACCCGACATAATGGGATTGGAACACGAATATCGGTTATCGTTAATTATGGAGGTAGTTTCCACATGACCACATGGTGTATTATGACTAGAACGCTGTTATCTCTAATGAGGGCTACCGCTTATGAATTTACCGCTAGAGGCGCTAGTGTTGCGAGAGGTCCGCGATAATTTGAATTGTCAAATATCTCTTGACCTCATATTGATTTTCCACTAAAGTTGAACTGCTTTTTAAAATTTCTTTCTGCGTTCAAGAACTCCCTCTACTTGTATTATATTCATATCTCTCCTCCTGATACCCAGAAAATTGGCATGGTATTGCTTTCAGTTTTGATTTAGGAATAGCTGAAACATTTTCAATAGTAGATTACAAGTAATACAACTATGTATAACTTATCTAATTGTAAAAGTCAAGTGTCTGAAGCAACATAATGCGAAAGATTATTACCTACTCACGGTTTGCTTTGTAAGGATAGTTAGGTCACGTATTATCATCAGAGTTGAAATGTTTTTCACAAAACATGTGAGTGTTTGTGTTGAAGGGGTAACATCAACTTTTTAGGGCACTCTTATCGTTCGGCCACTTAAGTCCTCTCTTTTCTGATAATACGGAACTGCACAACCCTGCGCCATGCTCGATATTGTACAGTATTCGCAGATTATGATATATGAATCAAATGTACACTTTTTTTACACGACTAATAATAACGAACACTAATAAATAAGAATTTGTTATAATAACAATAAATAAATGACAGTAAAACGAATTTTGACAGGACGCAATAGAGGCCCCAACTAGTGAGACAAAAAACGGTAGCCCTCATCAAACAGATTATTCAGATAGATTACTAGTTATTTAATCAACTAGGTTATTAAAGACAGCGACTTATGGTCAAGATATTTTAAAGCGTGTGAGCGGAGCGAACGCATTAATAGTTCGATACCATTAGTCGCTAGATTAATAACTGAGTTGATTACAAGATTTTTCCGTCGATCTCAATACGAATTGTGTATAAACACTTGATTGAAATACATTCATATTTTGCACAAGACATACATTTGCCAAATATAAATTTTTATGTTTCTATGTTCCAGTAGAGTTTTGACATTTCTCGTAGTCCTTCTGAATACTTTGTGTACGGTTGCCATGAGGTTTCCACATTAAAATGGCTAAAAAATTGAGCATTAAAATGGGTCATTAAGGCTCAATTCCGTACACATTAAAATCACCTTTTATTTCGAGGTCGGCAGAAAAAAAATTACTTTTTAAAAAACTAAATCTCAAAAGTTGTGGCTAGTGTATTTAGCCTCGTCGTTTCTCATGATTTTTGAGGGACCACTGACCAGGATAGAATTTGCAATCCACATGTATATCTGTTCACATATTATTGAGCGCAAAGTAGGGGTTTGTTTATTTATTTGAGATTGGCAGTATTTGCTGTCATAACGATGAACAAAGTCAACGTTGTCGAATGTGCTCGGCCTCGTCCTACGAGCTTGCGAGTTATCAGAGAACTCTATGCAATATTGACAACATTGCGTATCAAGCTGACAAGAAAATGAACAACATAACCTAAAATTTTAATATACACAGTGGAATATGCCAAATTGCTATGGCCAACTGAGAGCTCAACGTTTCCTTAACAGACTATTCGGGTGGGTATTTCTTGCTCTGAGGAACGCAACTTGCTTGTTGTATAATGAGATTGGAACTCGAATTTTGGTTATCGCTGTTTTCTCTTCTTTTTCTCAGAATCTTTACTCATGAGATTCTGTTCAGCCAACTCTCATCATATGCTTCCTAATATCCTAACAGAAATCCATCAAAGAGGCGTAACTTATTCTTATTGAAATCCAAATACTTTTGACTAATCTACTAATACTACCTGAAATCTGACTGTGCAGTCATGCAATAGGTAGTTTCTACATGTTTTCATGATAAATTCCACTCCTGAATCGTCTTAGGTTTTTTTGAGATGCGAAAAATAGCCAAAAAAATCCAAAATTTTGTTTATTCGCTTATAAAACGTGAAGTATTGAACTGATCGAAAAGCTGTTGAGGCACTTTTTGTAGAGAATTCAAAAACAAAAAAAATGAGATGTGACACGTCTCAAGCGTATACTTAGTTTCCGAGAAAAGTCCAAAAAACTGGAAAAAAACATCAATTTTTCGAAAATTCATAATTTGGTCAATTTCTGAGATGAAGCGTAGTTGCTCTGAATTTAAGTAGTTATTAAAATACTTATACTTTATTGGTGCACAATTACAACGCTGTCGGATAAATAGTTTTAGCACAATCGCAGTTTTCCGAATTCGACGTACTTTTTTCAAGAAGGTCGTGATACTCGGCTACTTGTCGGATTTGAATTTTACAAAAAGCATTTTGAAGAAGAAATAAAATTCTTCAAATCGTTTAATCGTTTAGTGGGTGAAAAACGGCGTCAAACAGGAGCAAATAGGCTCGGATGCATCAAACTAGTCGTGGAGTGGGAGTCGCCCGCTACGCGAGGGGAAAACTGTATACCTTGTATCTTTCACGTTTTATAAGCGAAAAAGCAAAATTTTAGATTTTTTTTGGCTATTTTTCGCTTCTCAAAAAAAACCTAAGACGATTCAGGAGTGGAATTTATCATGAAAAACATGTAGAAACTACCTATTGCATGACTGCACAGTCGGATTTCAGGTAGTATTTTTGTCACGTAAAAAACCTCTATTGCTTGGCCTAGAAGGAGCTCCTCAGAATTGGCTACATATTTTCGTATTGAAATAGTTCTTCATCGTTATGCATCTTATGTTAGTCACTTGGTTCATGGCCCGTATACTGAAGCGCTGGGACATGCTGTGCGCCTGTGAAACAGTTTTCGAATGCTGCTTGTTCATGGGAAATGTAACGGCGATATTTCCTGGAATTTTCAGAATATCCGGAACCTATCAATGTACGTTATACCTCAATAGCCATTTCCAATGATCGCCATAACTACAAGCATGGAAATCGTACCCGAGAGTTTAACTGAAAACGTACAATTGATTAATAAAATCATTCCAATTTGCCATCCCCATGTACGCAACTTGCTTGTTGTCTAATGGGATTGGAACACGAATATCGGTTATCGTTAATTATGGTGGTAATTTCCACATGACTACATGGTGTATTACTGTATTATGACTAGAACGCTGCAATCGCTAATTGAACCGAAGTCAATATTTAGATAGATTTAACAAAATTAGGTAGCAGAGATTGAAACGTCAGCATCATATGAACCCTGCTTTCGAAATTTGATTCATTCGGACGTCGACCGGATTTAACGTATACCCTTCGTTAATCCGCCATTTTCCAGATGAAAGATCAAAAGGCGGGCGTTTCCGGATGAAAAATTGGTTTATGTCGGTATTGGCTGACGGAGAACGGTGACAGTCAATTTCGGTTCCTCATTTCCAATGATATTTGGACATGTACACAGATTAATTGTTTTTATGCTTCATAGGTAAACCTGATTGCTTTTTTCTACAGTCCGTTTCCAAAGAAGGCATTTGGTCTAGAATTCGATGATTCAAACGTCACATTTATCGAGGAATGTAACTTTTTCGCTTATAACTTGAAAGAACAACATGTTGCGCGCTTGTTCATAGGGTAAAACCCGCATAGATGCCTCAGTGATAGATGCCCCATTTTCGAAATACCTAACTTCCGAAACACGTATCAAAAAATTAATTTTATAAGTAGCTGCTACAGTCACCCTGGACCTTAGTTTTGTAAGGGTTATTGTAAAGTGAAGCCGTTTTTCGCTAGCGTGTGCGATCATCTCAGCAGCGAATTCCACAAACATGCCAAACTTTTAGAGGTAGGTATTTGCCGCTGTATAACTTTTGAAGTGGTAATAAATTCATTAATTTTTTTATTACGCCAATACAGTGTTTCATTGAGTGTACATCTGAGTACAAATAGTTTTTGTTTTCTTCTTAATTTATTAAAAAAATTCATGGGCATCTATCCCTATCGAAAAGGATAGTTGCCCTGATTTTTTGAGGTATAGGTGCCCCTTAGGACATCTAAACTAAAACCATATCTTCTTAGCAGATTTTCGATTCATTGTGTTATTTTGATTTTAAACTTGATTCCTGATCATTTCTGTTGAGACTTATTTAATTAATTTATCATGAATGTGTGGAATAATGCTTTATGTTAATATGAAGAATGCAACTTTTCGTTTAATATATGCTTTTGAAATTCAATTAAAAATGCACAATTGTTGTTAATTCGATCCATGTTACGTACATAAAGTTGCTGTTTCAAGCATAGAAAATCTCATTGTATTTAGTTGGGTTTTTGGTTCACACAGTATAAAGGGCATCTATCCCTCCCAGTATTTTCATGGTGGGGCAACTATCCATACTTGTAGGCAACTATCCCCAAAACAAGGGTTCTACAAAAATCAAATTATTGTGCAATTTGGGATTGCTATGTCAGAGAAAAGTCTCAGTATTCCAAATCAAATAATAGGGCTTCCTACACTCATAGAAATTAGACATATAAAATCGATATTTTCAAAAATATGAGGCAAATTCAAAAAGTGGGGCATCTATCCGCGTTTTCCCCTATTGGGAATAAGGTAATTCAGATTTGAGTATCCTGAGAGCCAATAAATAAATTCTATTGAATCATGAATATAACTTTCATCTCGAAATCTTCAATCTATCCTAAAAATTTTTAGTTTCAAAACTCTTTCCTCCTAGAAGTTATTCTGATTACGATGATATCGAAAAGAACAGCTTCAACACTGGAAATTTTTAAGGTAGGTTCGAGATTTGAAAGAAAAAAGTGAATTCAGAAATTCATTGAACTAAACCAATGGCTCTCAGGAAAATCAAGTTCAATTTCCCTATTTTTTTGGAAGCTGCAATTTTGGAACGCCCTATAGAACAAACCGGATGTATTTCGTGAAAAACTGATATATTGTTTCTAAGGTTGATATGAATTTAATATATAAGAATGGGAGAAATTCACTGGGTCCGCTTTTCCTAAGTAAGTGTGCGGGGTCCTTTATATAAATGAGTGTTCAAAAGTTCGTGATTTCCAAGTCAGTGCTTCCATTGAATTTCTCATTTCTTTTATGGTTCACTTCCATTAACGGTAAATCTTCGTTTACTGAATTTATGTTCGTTTATTCCCGCAGGGTTGTAATTTCTACCAATTATGTCCCAATAACTCATTCTAATTACTCTTTTCTACCCCTTCAAACAATATTTCCGTAATGTTCTCTCTAGCAATTAATAATGTTCAATATTAACTGCGCCCTGCAAGAAATATTAAGATTCCAACTAGCTGTTTTGCCCTTGAATACAGGGTTATTCATTTGTCTTTAGACTGCTTTTGCAGCTCGATACGAGAAATGAAGCAGACCGAGTGAGGTCAATTGTACGTTTTCATCTTTTCGTTTTCCCTGTTTCGCGTTTGTAAGAATGATGTTTAATTAAAACATGCTGTGTATCGGATAAAATAATATCTGAAATAAAACAAGGTTTGAATGAATCATTTTACTGTTAAAGGAGAAGGAATGAATTTTGATGTTTTATATTGAGTCAAGGGTAGGTGAATATTTCATTGCGGTTTTAGGTTATCTGTTGACCAGAAATATATGAAAAATGTCTCTTCATTTGCCTTTAGACTATTTTTGCAGCTCGATACGAGAAATAAGGCAGACTAATGCTCAGTTGCAGGAACGTCCATTAAAATTTAAAGGTCCATTAAACCCTTAATCCTCCATTAGTTCCTTGTAATAATGGAGGTTTAAGAGTTTAATGGACCTTTAAATTTTAATGGACGTTCCTGCAACTGAGCATAAGTGAGGTAAATTGTACGTTTTGTACGAATGATGTTCATTTAAACATGCTGTTGTAACGGATAAAACAATATCTGATAAAATGCGGTTTGAATATAGTATATTTAACATTACTAGCAAGGTAAGAGGGTTTTACTGGCGAATGGAGGATATAATTGACGAGCCGCAGGCGAGTCAGTTACCTCCTTGAGCCAGTAAAACCCGTTACCTTGCGTGTATTGTTTTATATTTTATTTGTTTCTCGTTTGTAAAAAGGTGGGATAAATTCCAAAAAAATCTCAATAATTTGTCGCAAATGTCGTAAGCTATTTATGATTATTTATGATTATTTATGACATCGAAAAATTATGACAACTGTCAGTGGCTTTACGAGAGGGGAGTCTTTCGAGAATATTTGCTCATTTCTGATGAAAAAGGCCAGATCCAAATGAAACAAGGCATGAATATCGTTTTTTAAATACTTTTATAACCTTTATTACTAAAAATATTTGTTCCAGGAACGATGAATTAGACGAATAAATGAAATTAGAAGCGAGTACGTGAAACTGTCAGTGAGTTTACAGGTCAAAAAACCCCTAGGATATTTGCAATTCTGAAAAGGAAAACAAATAGATACGAATAAAACAAGGTACGAATATCGTTTTCGAATAGTTCGAGAACGTTTATTGAGAAATACATTTGTTCCAGGAACTCTGAAAGTACAAGGATGAATGAAATTAGAAGCAAGTACTTGACAAATCTCAATGTAAATAATACTACTAACTTGTAAAAATTTTACAAGTTAACTGTCAGTTTTACAAGTTAGTGACTTGATAAAATAAACTTTCTTGATTAATATTGTGTTTTTGGAAACTGACGTTTACAAATGAGAAAAAAATAAAATCATTTTATCGTCAACAGATAAAGAATGAATTTTGATGTTTTACATCAGGTTAGAGGTAAATTTTTCATTGCGGTTATGTTGTCTGTTGACCAGAGATATATGAAAAATGGGAAAAAATTAGCTTTCTTCCATAAGCGCTACTCAACTAATTTCCTGGCGGCCGTTTTCTGTTCTGCTTTTATTGATGAATAGAAATAGTGGATGTGCTATACTATAGTCCATTCACGAAAGGTTGAGCCGTCGGTTGGCCATGGAAATTTGGCATATTCCACTGTGTATATTAAAATTTTACGTTATGTTCTTTATTTTCTTGTCAGATTGATACGCAATGTTGTCAATATTGCATAGAGTTGTCTGATAACTCGCAAGCTCGTCAGACGAGGCCGGGTACATTCGGCAACGTTGACTCTATTTTACGTTATGACAGCAAATACTGCCAACTTCGGATAAATGAAGAAACGCCTACTTTGCGCTCAACCTTTCGTGAACGGACTATAGATGATCTACGAGCAATTGTCAGTGTTGCCAACACCAAACTTCACAATTACACGACACCAATGTTCAAATTACACGTTTTTTCAAGCAACCAGTCAACGCAATGCACACAACTGATTTCCTAGTTTGTGATTTATTCATAAAAATTATTATTAAATTTTGCAGTGGTCGCCCATCGACATAACCTTAACTTAGATAGTTGTAAGGTTCATATATGATTAATTTGAGAACCCTGGAAAGCTGACAATCATGCTATGAATGAAATACACACAGTCGTCCTATACTACGTCATTGATGTTTATTTGGTCGTAGAAAAATTGAATATTGAACAATACCATAATATGAAAAAATAGTTATGCTGTTTTGTAGAATACAAATTGATCACAGAGTCCAACGATCTGTCACAATAAGCTGCTTTGATTAGGGGCGAACAAACGAATTTCATTCTGTTAAAACTGTGCACGGATTCATGATTCAGTAGAACGTGAACATATTTTTTTTTATTATTCAGTCAACTTTGGTTCTGTGAAGCAATTGCTATGTCACTCGGGTTGCTTCACTCGAATTACACGCAAATTACACACACTTGACCACTACACGAAATATACACGCAATAAAATGAAATTACATAAATTTCCTGTAATTACACGCATATTGGCAATACTCAACTGCATCATTATGAAATTATATGTACATTTTAAATTTAAACTAGCTACTGCTAGATTTTGTTGAAGCTCCTCAGAAGCTATTCTGTTAGAACCATCATGATCAAAAAGTGAGCATCAAGAAATTCAGCTCGATGCTATGGAAGAAAGAAAAATTGGAAAAAGAATGCTCAAAACTTCACGAAATCAACTGAGGTTTTTTGATATGAGTCTAGAAACACGAAATATATACAGGGTGACCAACATATTGATGGCAACTTCATTTTTTCAACTGGAACAGCCTGTATATTTTTCCATGTTTGGCTAGCTCTTTTTCCCCTGATTTCGAATATGTAACATATGTTGGTCTATCTTTCTTGTTCTGAGAACCACAGAGTTTCAAACCACCTGCCAAGATCTGTAATCATTTTACAAGTGGCCAGAGTGCGTTTACTGAAAATGCTCATTCTTTCTTTTTTTGATAGACTATTTCCTCCTAATCGAACATAAATGCGTATGTGGATGTGTCCCTTCAATTTTCAGAGTTTCAAAGTTTTGAAATGATGACAGCGAATAAAAAAATATGTGAAATACCTACGAAATTCTTCATAACCAAACAATCTACTTAAAAGTATTATTTTAGAATGAATACTTAACAATTACCTAACCAATGAAAAATGATAAACTATAGTAGTATGGTAAGAATAACATCAACTAAAGAAATTGTTCGAAATGACTACCTTCATTCAATATACATAGTTCATATCGGTGTCTCAAGTTGTTTAGACTATTTTTGATAGCATTATTATGGCTCTGATTCAAATCAGAAATTAAAGCTTCAATTTTGTTTTTAAACATTACAATATTATCATTATTGCTGAAGTAAATTTTTTCCTTCAGGAACGGCTATAATAACGTGGCCAACGGTGTTAAATCGGGACTATGTGGTGGCCATAAAATGGATGCGCTATTACCAATCCAAAGATCAAATTGGCCACTTAAATATTCACGAACTTCCAAAACGCTATGCCAGATGGTTATTGAAATTTGAAACTCTGTGGTGCTCAGAATAGGGAAGATAGACCAACATATGTAACATATTCGAAATCAGGGGAGAAAGAGCTAACCAAATATGGAAAAATAAACAGGGTGTTCCATTTGAAAAAATGAAGTTGCCATCAATATGTTGGTCATCCTGTATATATTTCAGTTTCTGGACTCATATCAAAAAACCTCAGTTGATTTCGGAAACTTTTATACGAAACATTATTTGTATCTCCTTCAGTAACAAAGGGGGGGTCAAATTATAGTGAAAAGCCCGGTACATCATCGTTAGGCTCCTTTCGAGTGATTTTCTGGTAGGAAATTGTAATTCAAACACTCTGGGTAAAGAAATATCCCAATTTTCTGAAGTTATACAGGGTGTTTCATTGGGAAAGGGAAATACTTCACAGGTGCATAGGTGGCACCAAGACGGTTCTAGAGATACCCTATTTATTGGGTCTCACTGTCTTCATAGCCGAGATACAGGGTGTTTTATGAATTTTGCCCGTTTATTTCTGAAGCCGTACCAAACGAACCACCCGGTATATTTTCTTCATATTTGGCAATTATATTCCTAATTGAGAGCCCAAACATATCATGCAATAACCGCCTCGAAAATCCAGGTCTGTGTTAACAAAAAATTATGAATCGTTTGAATCCTCGAAACAACACCCTGTACATCGGAATTTTGAAAATCTGTTTTAATATTCGAAAACACCACTAAAAACTAAACTGAGACGTATACTTCAAATTTTCGCGCAGAAAGTTTTATTGCACAAATTTTCAAGGTAAAAGTGAAGTTTTTAGGAACTTGGATACCCGAAAGTGTTTTGAAGTGACTTTAACAATGAATTATCAAAAAATATTGAATACATAATTATTTCAACATTACTTTGTAATTCATTCCCACATTGGTTTTCCTTTTTATAGCCGTATACTTGAAAATCCAGATCCGGGTTAACGAAAATTATGAATGGTTTGAATCCTCAAAACAACACCTGTACATCGGAATTTTGAAAATCTGTTTTAATATTCGAAAACACCACTAAAAACTGAACTGAGACGTACACTTCAAATTTTCGCGCAGATAGTTTCAATGCACAAATTTTCAACGTAAAAGAGAAGTTTTTAAGAACTAAGATACCTGAAAGTGGTTTGAAGTGACTTTTAACAATGAATTATTTATCAATAATATTGAATTCATAATTATTTCAACATTACTTTGTAATTCATTTCCACATTAGTTTTCATTTATTGAGAATTGAGTTGCATCATAACGTATAATAATTATGGATTTCAATATTTTGATAATTCATTGTGAAAAGTCACTTCAAACCACTTTCAGGTATCCAAGTTCTAAAAAACTTCACTTTTACGCTGAAAATTTGTGCATTGAAACTATCTGCGCGAAAATTTGAAGTGTACGTCTCAGTTCAGTTTTTAGTGGTATTTTCGAATTTTAAAACAGATATTCAAAATTCTGATGTACAGGGTGTTGTTTCAAAGATTCAAACGATTCATAATTTTCGTTAACCCGGACCTGGATTTTAAAGTATACAGCTATAAAAAAGAAAACCAATGTGAAAATGAATTACAGAGTAATGTTGAAATAATTATGGATTCAATATTGTTGATAATTTATTGTTAAAGTCACTTCAAACCACTTCCGGGTATCCAAGTTCCTAAAAACTTCACTTTTACCTTGAAAATTTGTGCAGTATAACTTTCTGCGCGAAAATTTGAAGGATACGTCTCAGTTTAGTTTTTAGTGGTGTTTTCGAATATTAAAACAGATTTTCAGAATTCCGATGTACAGGGTGTTGTTTCGAGGATTCAAACGATTCATAATTTTCGTTAACCCGGACCTGGATTTTCGAGGCGGTTATTGCATGATATGTTTGGGCTCTCAATTAGGAACATATTTGCGAAATATGAAGAAATATACCGGGTGGTTTGTTTGGTACGGCCTCAGGAAGAAAACGGGCAAAAATTCATTAAAACACCCTGTATCTCGGCTATGAAGACAGTGAGACCCAATAAATGGGGTATCTCTAGAACCGTCTTGGTGCCACCTATGCACCTGTGAAGTATTTCCCTTCCCAATGAAACACCTGTATAAATGAGTATTCAAAACTTCGTGATTTTGAAGTCAGTGCTTTCATTGAATTTCTCATTTCTTTTATGGTTCATTCCAATTAATGGTAAATCTTCGTTTACTGTATTTATGTTAGTTTATTCCCGCAGGGTTGTAATTGCTGCCAATTATGTCCTAATAACTCATTCTAATTACTCTTTTCTACCCCTTCAAATAACATTCCGTAATGTTCTCTCCAGCAATTAATAATGTTCAATATTAACTGCGCCCTGCGAGAAATATGAAGATTTCGGGCAGCTGTTTTGCTCTTGAATTCATTCATTTGTTTTTGCAGCTCGATACGAGAAATGAGCAGACTAAGTGAGGTAAATTGTACGTTTTCATCTTTGCGTTTTGCCTGTTTTCGCGTTTTGTACGAATGATGTTTAATTAAAACATGATGTTGTATCGGATAAAACAATATCTGCCATAAAATACGGTTTGAATAAATCATTTTACCGTCAACGGAGGAAGAATGAATTTCAATGTTTTATGTTTGAATCAAAGGGCGGGTAGGTATTTTATTGGGGTTAGGCTGTCTGTTGTATAGAGATATAGTATGTAAAATGGGAAAAAATGAGCTTTCATAATATGCGCAACGTCGCTTATTTTCGGGTCGTCATTTTCTCTTATGCCTTCATTAATGTAACATAACGAAAGCGTATGTGAGCAGAAATCAGAATTTTTAGTCTACTGAGGGGATCTGCATAGCTATAGCAGCTAAAAGAGATCTGATAATTCTTTTTTTCTGATATATTGAATACTAGCGACCGCCCCGGCTTCGCACGGTAATATCTTCGAAAATATTCACTTAAATCATACGTCTGAATAGTCCGAATTTGGTACCTTCCTACCTATAAGTTGAGTAGTGGTAGAATGTCGCTAAGTTTCGATCCAAGTAGAACTGTAAATAAGACAGTTGCATCAAAATTTTATCATAAATTCTCTAACGATAGCGCCTACCGACCCTCTAAGTTAGAAAAGTGATCAAATACTAACTTGAAGTCTTAGTAACACTCAGTTACAAAAACAAAATCTTTTCAGTAGCTATGGCGTCATGCGCTTCTTGACACGATAACGCTAGATTTCCGCGCTAATGAGGTATTTTCCCGCCGTAAAATGCAGCCTGTGTCCGTGCCTAGGATCCTACCTTTATATTAACCAAGTCTTATAAAAATCCGTTCAGACGTTAAGGCGTGAATGTGTTAAAACAAACGATTAAAAATCAATAACTTAATTAGTTTTCTGCCTACTGCCTACGCCTTAAGTACGATAGCATGAATATTAATAGCCCATATCCTTTTCTAGGTTACTATCTATCACCTAACTGAATTTCATCAAAATCCGTTCAGCCGTTTAGGCATGATAGAGCAAAACTCCCAGCAAAACCATAAAAAAATCACTAACTCAATTAAGTTTTCTGCCTACTTCCTACCCCCTAAGTACGATGATGTGATCATTTTGATCTTATATCCGTTTTTAGGTAACCATCTATTACCTTACTAAATTTCATCAAAATCTGTTCAGCCGTTTAGACGTGAAAGAGCAAAAGTTCCAACAAAAACGACTAAAAATCACTAACTCAATTTAGTTATCTGCCTACTGCCTACCCCCTAAGAACGATGGCGTGATTATTTATAGCCTATGACCATTTCTAGGTTATCATCTATCACCATACCAAATTTCATCAAAATCAGTTCAGCCGTTTAAGCGTGAAAGAGTAACAGACAGACAGACAGACAGAGTTACTTTCGCATATTAGTATGGATGAACACAGATACAACCTATTTTCAATAGATTTTGAGTTTCGAATGAAAATTGAGAAATTGTCATTTAAATAAAAGAGAATAACTGGCTTCTTTTAATTCGTATTCGAAATCTGTTTTCACAATATACTATACTTAGGCACTTTTTAATGAGTAATCTAAATATAATATGATAGCATTCTTCAGTTCAACCATTTCTGAGAAATGAGGGTGATATTTGATTTCTGGAATGTAAACTACAGTCAAAGTTCTCTTGTCTAGATGATTTCAAAAATGTTTCACATAAATATCATATCAGGAAAATTGTTAATACATTTTCCTGCTTCTGGATTCATTGTTCAATTATAAGAAGGCTAAATATGCGTTATTACCTTTTGAGCCGCTATGTTTAGAACGACCGATTGCTGAATGCATATTACTGATAATTGAAAGTAAATATGTAGGTATACTCGACTTGTTATTATTTTACTCCAAATAGAAATGACCATTATTTTCATTATCTCTCACAAGATATCAACTTTTGTGAAAATGATAATTATAGTTTCCTATATTATTTTTTCAATTTCACCTACTGAATTTCTTAATTTTTTTTCTTACAGAGATGATAGTAAATTATGCAACGAGCGTATAATGATAGCAGTTCATTGCGAGGTGAAGTTCAGGCCACGCGACGTAGGCGAGTGTCCCAAATCACCGAGTGAATAACAGCCATTATACGCGACTAGCACACTAACTTTATCCACGACTACTGAGTGATTTCTTGAAGATTTAATATTGGCGAGCGCGACCAATACCCAATATGACAATTGTGTGAAAAGGTCAAGTTGACACATGAGAAATTTTGTAATAAAAAAAGCTTTAATTGATATAGTGCGGTAGATTTGACCGTCGATTGACTAGGTATGCCCATATTTGTAAGTTGGAGTACTTTAGAATACTGAAGAAATACCAATTTAAAGAATATTATATCGAAGCGAAATCTATGAAGCATCTGACAGCAGTGAATTATAATCTTATTATTCTTTTGTGATTAATGGAATTATTAAGGCCGAGCACAGAGACATACAATGGACGGATTTTATGACAGTGGTGGATAAAATGTATTATTTTTCCTTCAATAATTACGAGTATATAAAATTCTTTCACTTGTAAATGAAAAACTTTTCGAAAAGTCTTTTATCCTTATCACCGGAGGATGAGTTCAAAGAATTACGTGCACAATTAACAGTCGCTATGGTTACGACAGCCTACTTATAATTCTAGATTGAAAGTAGGAAAAAGAAGATATTAATTTTTCACATGCGATATTCATGAGATACCATTCATGAACTCAGAAAATTTTTCTGTCGAGACAAAAAAAAAGGTCGACTATTAGTCTACAGTAATATGTCGAAACTTTCGAAAGAACAAGGGCTTTCCGGCTTTTTTGAATATTTTCAATAACTTCTTATTGAGATACATAATGAAATTATATGCATTCATTACCATCAAAGAAAACAGAATATGCATGAGGATTTAAAACCCGCATGGCATTTTTTTCCGTGATATTATAAAACGGATATGGCACTAAAATTATATTTCCTATAAAAATGATAGCACTTCAACTCACTGCGCTGTGTTCTTCAAATGATGGGGGAAATTCGAAATTAATGATCTGAATATTCAATAAATTCATGTCTGTGAACGATTCGATGTACCAAATCGTAAAATTGCTTCTCCTCTCGTAAAATTCAAGTAATACGAACATAACTGATGATTCAATAATGTAATAATCGAATAACGTATATATGAACTAGAATTTGAATTGTTCAGTATAATAAAAGGTATGATAATTTTGATCGTTGTTTCATTCAATGAACAAACCAATACAGCTGAACAGGATGAAACACAATATTGATTTACCATTACGAAATTTAATGTAATTTCGGTTTATTGGTTCAGGATGTTCGCTATTTTATATTCCTCAAATAGCAATGTATTCGATCAACAAATATATTGAAATAGACCAAGCAATAGAGCTATCGAAAAGTCGATTTCGTGACAAAAATACTACCTGAAATCTGACTGTGCAGTCATGCAACAGGTAGTTTCTACATGTTTTTCATGATAAATTCCACTCCTGAATCGTCTTAGGTTTTTTTTGAGAAGCGAAAAATGGCCAAAAAATCCCAAATTTTGCTTTTTCGCTTATAAAACGTGAGTATTGATCTGATCGAAAAGCTGTTAAGGCATTTTTTGTAGAGAATTCATAAACAAAAAAATGAGGGGTGACACGTCTCAATCGGATAATTAGTTTCCGAGAAAAGTCCAAAAACTGGAAAAAACATCAATTTTTCGAAAATCAAACTTTGGTCAATTTCTGAGATGAAGCGTAGTTGCTCTGAATTTAAGTAGTTATCAACATATACTTTATTGGTGCACAATTACAAAGCTGTCGGATAAATAGTTTTGCACAATCGCAGTTTCCGAATTCGACGTACATTTTTCAAGAAGGTCGTGATACTCGGCTACTTGTCGGATTTGAATTTTACAAAAAGCATTTTAAAGAAGATATATACATTCTTCAAATCGTTATTCTCTCGATACCGACCGATAATGTTAGTGGGTGAAAAACGGCGTCAAACAGAAGCAAAAAAGCTCGAATGCATCAAACTAGTCGCGGAGTGGGAGTCGCCCGCTAAGCGAGGGAAAACTGATTATTGTATCTTTCGCGCGTCGCGTAGCGGGCGACTCCCACTCCGCGACTAATTTGATGCATTCGAGCCTTTTTGCTCCTGTTTGACGCCGTTTTTCACCCACTAAACATTATCGGTCGGTTTCGAGAGAATAAACGATTTGAAGAATGTTATATCTTCTTTAAAACGCTTTTGTAAATTCAAATCCGACAAGTAGCCGAGTTTCACGACCTTCTTGAAAAAAGTAAGTCGAATTCAGAAAACTGCGATTGTGCAAAAACTATTTATCCGACAGCTTTGTCATTGTGCACCAATAAAGTATATGTTGATAACTATTTAAATTCAGAGCAACTACGCGTCATCTCAGAAATTGACCAAGTTCTCTTACCTACTGTAAACAATTGCTCTGACAGACACTGTTGCCAAGCTATGCACTAATTTATGGGATTTCTTGACATCTGCTTTAAATTTCAACATGCAATATCTCAATTATCATTTATGCAAACAGAATCAAAGTAATCAGTATTATGATCAGGAATTCCAGCTTTTTTGTCATTCATTTGACATTTTGATAGTCCTTATGGATTTTCCGTGATTTAGCTTCAAAAAAGGGGAATCTGAAATTGAAATAATTCGAGAATACAATGGGCAACTCATATCACCTTTTGCAACATTCGATTTGAAATGAAAAATGAATGACTTTCTTTTTTCATGCTGATTCTTTATTTTGGATAGGTTTCAAATGTGTATTTTCACGCACATATACAAGGATATGTCTGAAAGGAACATCTATATAAATTTTCCAGTGAAATATTGCTTCGACCTAGAAACTTTCGCCTGAGGAATTCTGTATCGACAATATCCTATTTGAGAAATATTCCTCCGTCACTACATGTCCTAGGGAGCCTGATGTATATAAAAACAGACGTATATACATTCATTTGGGCGCGAAGATATATACGAGCTATATATCATGCAAATTGAAGTGCTTTTTCCATATTGACCTAGCTTCCACTTTCATTTCATTTGAGATTGTCATTTTCATGTCAGGAACATTGTTTCATGTATACGAGTACATGATTACTGTCGTTTGGGATAAATGTCTTGTTTTTTAAAATAACGAGACCTATTCAGGGTTCAAAATAGAAGCGATTCGCCCTTTTGAATTCGGACGACTGAGTTTGCAGACATGCTATTTTGTTCCCGTTTTATCACAGTAATCTTTCCATTTTGAGATATATTATTTTTATTCAACCAATATCTAAAGCGTTTATCTACAACAAATATTGATTTTATGTATCAGTAATATTTTTGAATACTTTTTCTATATAAACGACTGCTAGAACACAGGCTCCTAGAACACAGTCCCAAATGGTGGACTATATACTGTCGAGAGTGTTCTTAAGTCATACAGAGATCAGAGTTGGCCTCTGCACTGATGAGAGTCGAAAGCTAGAAACAGCTGTCTGCAGTTACTCCAAATAGCATATAACCTCTTTGTACATTCTCCGGATGACATCTACGATTATCTCCAGTACCTGATATTAATATCTGTTGATATTTATCAGCGGATATTGTACACAACTCAATCAATCTTTTTTTCATAGTATGAATATTCTGAAAATTATTGGTAATCAGATATTCGTTTAAGTTAACTCCTCTGTTCAAATCTCAAATGTTCTAGTTAGACATTTTGATAAAAGTAAAAGTATAATGAAAATTTCATCTCCATTTGACATTTTTCAACTAAAAAAACAAATCACTCTTTCTAATCTTCCATGATTAATCCAGGAATTCCAGGAAATGAAAAGTTTGACGATAAAACTCTAGATTCGATAGCCTTATGAACAGCGCTCTCTGTTTTCATAAAACGGATCGTATCCCCATTCTTGCCGCCGCGTTTGCTGTGGAATTGCTGACCTATTGGTCTCAAATAATATCCTCGACATCACTCCGAAACCATTAAAATCCAGAGCTTTTCGGAATAGTTAGGTCAGTCAAAGGAATCTCAATAGATTCTTCTAGTCCTTGTGGATGTTTTGTCATATAGATTTTCTTCTTATATTATTATCTACTCAATTGATGTTTTTGGATTATTTCGGCTAGAAGCCCCGAATACTATTTTCATTATTTCACTAATCGGAAGAATTAACGAATTTTAGCGTTGCCAGACTGCAGACTGACCGTCGGTGTAGGTAGAAATTCTCCATAATCTTTGGAATCATCTTCTTATTCATCGTCCGAGGTTTCTGTATCCTGAAGTGAAGTTTTTTTATGAATTGGTTTCCTAAGAGGGCACTGGTTCAGTCATAGTAACCAGTTTAGTCCTAAATTGTGGTATATACTGTCATGAAGTACCCTTAAGTCATTCAGAGACCAGAGCTTTAAACAGCTGTCTTCAGATAGGTACTCTGAATACTGAATAGCATATAGAGCAAGAGCCCGTGAACGCCAGACCTCCGTTATTTTATAAAAGCTGAAAACTTGTCTACGCATGCTCCCAATATAGGTAAGAACGATGGACCATTATGAAGTTTGGGTACCCTGGCTTTGGCAGGTTAACGGTATTAAAGGGGTGTAAAATACTGATCTAATTTCGTCAAATTATAGAGTGTGATTTTTTGATATTACCTCAGAATATCATTAAAACTCACGTCATAATTCCAGCACTTACTATAGTGGCAACCCCTGCCAGACACCCTTAATGTTCATAAAATTATATGTAATTCTACTTCGTATAGTATAAAAGCTGATATTTATATATGATACTTGGGCAATAATAAGATAATGTTTCCTCATTAGCAGACATTTTTGATAGTGCCAACCCTTTGCCAGACAAGCTTTTAGTTTAGCTGCAGGTGCGAGCGCGAGACAATATATATGAGTGGTGCGAGTAAGACGGCATGATTATAATGACTTACGCAAATACATTTTTTGATACAGATTTATATAACTAATCATTTAAGTGAATCTCAAAAACATCTGAAGAAAAGACATCCGATGCTACAACTAAATAAAATTGTTAAAAATTTAATTTATTCTATTTACAATTTTATTTAGTTGTAGCATCGAATGTTTTTCCTTCAGATGTTTTTGAGATTCACTTAAATGATTAGTTATATAAATCTGTACCAAAAAATGTATTTGCGTAAGTCATTATAATCATGCCGTCTCACTCGCACCCACTCATATATATTGTCTCGCGCTCGCACCTGCAGCTAAACTACAAGCTTGTCTGGCAAAGGGTTGGCACTATCAAAAATGTCTGGCTAATGAGGAAACATTATCTTATTATTGCCCAAGTATCATATATAAATATCAGCCTTTATACTATAACGTAAGTAGAATTATATATAATTTTATGAACATTAAGGGTGTCTTGCAAGGGGTTGCCACTATAGTAAGTTCTGGTCTAATTAATGACGTGAGTTTTAATGATATTCTGAAGGTAATATCAAAAAATCACACTCTATAATTTGACGAAATTAGATCAGTATTTTACACCCCTTTAATACCGTTTACCTGCAAAGCCAGGGTAACCCAAACTTCATAATGGTCCATCGTTCTTACCTGTGTTGGGAGCATGCGTAGACAAACATTTTCAGCTTTTATAAAATAACGAAGGTTGGGTTCACGGGCTCTTAGACTATCATATTTGCGGAGTCGACAGACAGTCTTCGACGAGAAGACCATCAAGCATTTTCAATGATGAATCTTATCAACGGAAAACAAAATGAATCTGGAACTCTTTTCCGCTCTTTTCTCATTATAATCCAGGAAATAAAAAGTTTGATGAGAAAACTCCGGATTCAATAGCCTTATGAACAGCGCTCTGTTTCATAAAACGGATCGTATATCCATTCTTGCCGCGCGTGTTTGCTGTGAAAATTGCTGATCCATTGTTCCCGAATAATATCCTCGACATCACTCCGGAAACCACAAAGATCCAGAGCTTTTCGGAATAGTTAGGTCAGTCAAAGGAATCTTAGTAGATTCTTCTACTCCTAGTAGAGGTTTTGTCATTCAGATCTTGTTATATTATTGTCTACTCCATTGATGTTTTTCGATTATTTCGGCTGCAAGCCCCGATTACTAGTTTCATATAGCCACACCGAAAACTGAAAGTATGTACACATATTAAGTAGCAAAACCGACTGTAAAGATTCTCCATAATCTTTGGAATGAATTTCTTATTCATCGTCCGAGGTTTCTGTATCCTTCAGTAAGGTTTTTTTTATGAATTGGTTCCCTGAGAGAGCACTGGTTCAGTCATAGTAACCAGCTTAGTCCCAAATCGTGGATTATACTGTCTTGAAGTACCCTAAGTCATTCGAAGACCAGAGTTGGTATCTGCACCATGGAGAGCCAAAAGCTTTAAACAGCTGTCTTCAGATAGGTACTCTGAATAGCATAACTTCTTCGTAAATACTTAGGGTGATGTATACGAATAGCTCCTGAATCTGAGATCAATATATGTGTATATTTATCAGCGGATAATATTCACAACTCAATTAATGTTTTTTTTCTGAACGTTATTAGTTTCAATCCATTTGTTTAATAGTCCGGGAGGTGGTGTCAAATATACCGGACTATTTCAGCAAAGTTCATTTTTTTATACAAATTATTATAGTACAGATTATCGAAGAATCTAGTGTCAGCTGGTCCAAAAGCGTGGCCTAAGCAGACGAGAGGCTGCGTACCTCGTAAGAAAAATTGTTTTTCGTACTAATTCAGCAGAGCTAGAAATGTATAAAATTGTTAATTTATACTATGTCCATTATGAAAAAATGTGTCAGCTACATAGGGTAGGTGGAAAATCTTGTTAGCTGCCCACTTAAAGTCAACTCTTTCATTTGAGGTTTGAAAACCTTCCAGTTTTAGAGAGGACCTTTCAGAAGTTGTCCTACAATTTCAGGCGCATACCGAAGTCGACAGACAGTCTTCGACGAGAACACCATCAACCATTCTCAATGATGAATCTTATCAACCGAAAACAAAATGAATCTGCGAACTCTTTTCCGCTCTTTTCTCATTATAATCCAGAAAATAAAAAGTTTGATGAGAAACTCCGGATTCAATAGCCTTATGAACAGCGCTCTGTTTTCATAAAACGGATCGTATATCCATTCTTGCCGCTTTGGTTTGCTGTGAAAATTGCTGACCCATTGTCCCAAATAATATCCTCGACATCACTCCGAAACCATAAAGATCCAGAACTCGACGGAAAAAGTTCGGTCAGTCGAATCATCATATATTGTTTGCATATATCTCAAAGAAAAAGCATTTAGTATCTTTTTTTCCGACATTTTACTGGTTACAATTTATAACTTTATTGCCCGCGGCTGGGGTTGGGTAGCAGTCGTAAAACATTCTTTCGAACATCGTAAAGTTTAACGGGTCGTATTCGGCATACGCGAGAGAAAATGGAGCAGTGGTGTAGCAAGGGTTGGAACCGAGTTGGCTAACTTCTGGAAATCATTTCAGATATATTTTTATTTTTATTAACGTGAAATTTTTTTCTGTTCAGCGGTTTGGCTAGCATTGCTCAGGAAACACTTGAGATTTTCAGTAAAGCAACTTCAGTTTGCTATTTTTGACAGTTCTCAGAAAACAATAATTGATGACTTTGATCTGTTTTTTAAATTTTTTCATTAGTCACATCAAAATTTGTTTGGTCTTTTTACGCTGGACCTTGTTCACTAATACATAATCTAGGTGACAATTAACCCTTTGAGCCCTGGTAGTTCCACCATGGAACCACACTTATTAAAAATTTCTGGTTATGTCCTAGTTAGCGATAGTTGGTACCACATAGCATCTGAATATTCTATAGAGCCATCTCTTAGCCAAGGCAGTGACTACATTTTCAAATAAAATTAGGGTAAGTATCTGTAATCTCATTTCAATCAGCTGGTGGACGATTTAGTACCTTATTTTGAGAGTTACCTAGAAATCAATGTAATTCTGTTCTTTGAATAATGTCAGGTAAGTGCTTATTATATATATGTATACGGATGGCTAATGTAATATAAGATAATAAAAATACATTCTTTGATTAATCTTGTGTTATTTAGATTATTCCGTACGAGGAGGAAAGGGGAGGTTCCAATTGGAACCACCATGAAAGTGGACAATTTCAAAAATTCATCTTTGTAATTCTATTCTTCGCAGAGGACAGGAAAACTGCTTTATTGATCAGAAAAAATTTTACGTCAGAAGAGGCCATTCATCTGAAATTCTCTCTGACAACTAGTCGTTACATCTAGAACCCCATCGGATAATGATCTCGAAGAAAAATTCGTTGGAAAATTCCAGATAGGCGATAAATATGACTTTTCGCCGATTTGTGATGAATTCATAGACATTTGAATAACGAGACCGACACCAGTACAGTACGTAAAAAGTGACCAACAAATTCGAGTTAAAATTCCATAATACAGTAGAGACTCGATAATCCGGATCAATTAATGCAAGGGATGATCCGGATTAATGAGGAATCCGGATACCGCGTCTTACAATTTAGTAAAGATGCAATTAAAAAAACGGTTGAAATAAATATAGGCTTTATTATCGAAATCATAAAACAAATATATTATTTGGAATAATTAGATATTTTACGTTTTCTTACTGTGAGGGAAAAAGAATGCTGACAATAGCTTTCCCCTGTATATCTTCAGAAGCTGAATATCAGTAATTGCTATGAGTTATGGACATAAATATACTGCATCGAATTGATCTATGCTCTAAATGCATTTGCTAA
>CM024242.1:7147552-7210619 GCA_013421045.1 Propylea japonica | reverse complement strand
AAAAAGTTACATTGGAAATAAACTTTAGGGGTTGCGTTTCCCACCCTTACAACCATGGGGTAAACCAAATAAATAACTGGATGAGTGTCTTTTTGCTAGTAGGAAACGTCAGATTGATTTCAATATTGTAACTTTTATGGTGCTTATGAAAAAAATTGTTATACAACTTTTATGTACTCTCTTTGAGGGGCTGTATCTTAACAAGGGATGCTCCAATGAAGTTTCTTTATTTGAAGGATCCTATTTTTTTTTCGATGAGGAATAACCTCCTTAAATATTTTACACTTATTTAGTTACACCCTGTATTGTCAAGTTCACCTCTGAATTTATGCGAAATAGCTAAGGATTAAAATATAATAGGTATACGATTCTGAATATACGCTATGAAAAATATTTCATATCATTTATCATGATAAAAAGAATCAGTAGATAAAAATAGTTGTGAAAAAGAACTGAAATATCGAAAAAATCTAGATATCTAGGACAGAAAGATCCCCAGTTGTGACTACTAATTGGTTGACTGTGTGAAAAAAGATAATAAAAATAATTCAGTGAAAATAAACATATTAAAATCATTTAAAATGTTTGAGATACATAAACGATTAATTTGGAAGTTATTGCGGAATAATATTGAAATTGTAAGCTGAGATGTCCATCATTGTTACAGTAAGTATACTTTATTATTCTATAAACAAACAGACTTTTTTAAGCAAATACAGAAGGTAATTCACTCTAGTTGGCTGATTTTTTATTGAAAATTAATGTAATTTTGTATTGACATAGTTGAATGATTATTGCATTGAGAAAAATGGTTGGTAGGACACTTTTCTCTGTATCACTGAATTAACTTCTGCTAGATAAATGGAGTAAAAAAGGGTTCTGACTATCTGACTATCCTTATCAAATAATGAAAATGTTTATACTATTAACTTTAATGGTGGATGCGCTACCCAATAAACTGATCACAAAAACGTAATAATTGTGGATGCGAAAACAATATCTACTCTGTTCGACCAGGTAAAAAATAGTAGCGCTACATCAAGAAGCTTAGTCGAACCACTAGATGGCGTAACGTTCGAAATTTCCATCGACATGGTGCTGAGATTCTGCATTTGTATAAAGGGTTGTTCAAAAGATGTGTTATTTTGATATTCAAAGAAAAATGCCATTTTTCAATATGAATGATCGGATTTTATTTCATTATGAAGAAGAAGCTATGTCGTTAATAGTGGAAAATAACATCAGACAAATGACCACCATGACCACGCTTACAGGACCATTTCTTTTAATGAAATTTTCCATAACTAAGTCTTGAATAGACGCTGGGCTATTGGCGTATGCCTTCTCTTTCACGTGGGCCGAAAAAAGGAAGCCGCAAGGTGTTATATCCCAAGATCTCGGTGGCCAATTGTGATCACCTCTTCGAGAGATAACAGAGACCGGAAACTTTTCCCGCAAAAGATCAATGATCTTGTTGCTTGTGTGGCACGTAGCGCCGCCTTGTTGAAAGTTAACGTTGTCCAGATCACTAATATCCAATTTCGGCCATAAACAATCATTAATCATCTCTCGATAGCGCATCCAATGTGGGTGTTTCTTCAACACTTTCGGCTACAGCGGCAATATTCTCGGCTGATCTTGAGCGACGTGCACGAAGTCTATTCTTCACGTCACTAACTTGTCTCAACAGCTCGAATTTTTCCACCAATTTCTTTATTGCGGTCCGACAAGGTGCTTCACGACGACCCAAAAATGTTCGAGTTTTACGAACCGTCTCTGCCAAATTTTCACCATTTTCATAGTCAATTTTTTATAATTTCAATGCGTTCTTGAAGCGTGTATCGTTCCATTCATATCAATGGCGTAGTTTCTACTTGTCAAATGTCAAAAAATGACAGCTTCAAACGTGACATATACCGAAATACCTAGCGGGATATTCGAAACAACACCTCTTATTGGTAAACCCTTTTATTCCAGTTGAAGAGAGTTAGATAATTCATTTCTTGAGGCCCTAGACTTTTGACGATGCCAAGAATTTCAAAATTCAATGAGATATTTTCAGCAGGTATTCCATCATAAAGAGTTTCAAGTGAACAACCTGACTTATTCCTAATTTTGAGAAAGCCAATGCAGAAATATACCATCCAACGCCTGCAGATTCTCCGGCCTTGTTGAACGCTTCGTTATTATAGATTGTTGCTTCATCTTAATAATAATTCATTGCTCGTTCGATGATTTCATGATCTGATGTTGGCAACAACTATCTTATATTATGTTTATTATTCTATTCGCAGAATAGCGAACTCTTTAGAATGTAAATGGGGACTTCACATCCGAAAGGTTATACATTTTAATGTTAAGATCATTAAATATAAAACATTGCAAAAAACTGAAAACACAGCACAGGAATGATAAATAGTGGACTAGGAAGTTTGTTGTTTTTGTTCAATCATACAGAAAAATTTGAACTCCAGTTTCAAGATACATGCAAATTTGAACGGATTATTATACACGGTGTCCCGGAAAATGTGGGAAATCTGTCGGATTCAGATAGAACATAAAAAAATAAGATGACAAGTTCCCATAGTTTTTTTCCTAGCGGCCCTCCCTACGAAGATACGACCTGCTAAATGACGCCACTGAAATTCATTTTACTGGAATAATTTGAATTATTTACTTCTATCATTATTTTTTTTCGAAAACGGTTCATTTTATCAACGCTGAACAAGAATACCTTTTCTTTAGCTTAATGATCAAGGTATCCAAATTTGTTTTTTTTAGCACCTTATCATACAGGGGTGCAAATTGAAATTTGAATGAGGTGATTTAAGAGGTCCTTAATACTATTAATCATATAAATTTTCATTAAATTATATCGAGTAGTTTGAAACTTTTCCACTAAAATGGATTTCCAGTGGCGTCATTTAGGAGGTCGGATCTTCGTAGGGAGGGCCGCTAGGAAAAAAAATGGGGAGTTGTCATCTTCATTATTTATGTTCTATCTGAATCCGAGATATTTCCCACATTTTCCCGGACACCCGTATATAGGATGTTCCTAAATTTTATGGAGTCTCAATGATTTTCAGCCTATCCGCCTTCCAAGGCTGATTATAACAAAAAAGTCCGATCAGGTACTTTTTTTCTATGACTTTCATAGCTTAGTACCTCGCAAAGTTTTTGAACTAGGCCAAAGCTAAGAAACACCTTTTTTATTTCTGAATTCAAAAAAGGAAGTTTGAGAACATCCTACTGAAAACTGAAGTTCTAGATTTCAAGCTTTTTTGAGAAGCTTTCAGTGATTTCAGAAAGCTGAAAGATATGAATTTTTCAAACTTTGGAAATGAAAATGGAATTTGTGAAAATAAAAGTTGTATGTCATACAATAAATAATAATGTACAAAACAAATCGTTTACCATCAAATGTAAACGACTGCACAAAGTTAATTGCAGATTTAATTACGGAATTAAATTCCAAGTTTTAGTTTTTATTCTCTAGGGTTAATATTCCAACAATATGAATATGTATATTTAATAGTTGAGAATTTTTTATTATCATAATATAAAGGTACTAACAATGTGTAGTTGCGTATGACATTTTTCTGCAAGCTCAAAATGTGTGATCAATTACCCCACGAATACTTTATCACTAGCGGTAATAAAATTATCTAAATTTTCACACGAGATAATGTTTCTGAATTTTTTTTTCATTATTCAAAAGTTGATCATATCATAAAAAATAACAATTTTGTCGAATCGAATATTGATAACAATGAAAGAGGGGTTTATATGATAAAATCCGATTAAAAAACCAGCACATACAAAAAAGGGTCCAAAATAATCAGTAGAAATTTTAGATGGCCGTTTTATGTGCTTTTATTGAAGAGGACTACATACTGAAAAAGAATATGCAAACCATTTTTGATTCCGGCATTTCAAACGGAAATTATGAAGGTTTGAAATATCGAGTTTTGGAAAAAAATGCCATTTGAACGACCAAATTCTAAACGCTTGCAGATATCGATCCTAAAGTATTCTTTCTGATTCAGCTACCCCGAAAACCTATAAAAACATACCAAAATCAATAAAGTTGCCCTACTTTTCAAATTATTTCAGTTTATAGATTTTGCATTTTTCATTTCAGAGTTGAGTTTGAGAGCGCCTGCGTATTACAGTTCTCTACGAATCGATGTTTTTTCTACGCTAATCTATTCATTAGACAGAGCTTAACAATTATCAGTACCAATGGTTTCTGTAGATCCCACGAATTTTTGCAAAATGCTGAAATATAGCGTTTTAGGGGGGGTCAAGCCCTTAGTCATTTTTCGTCCAAAATTTCGAAATTTTAGATGGCCGTTTATGTGCTTTATTGAAGAGGACTATATACTGAAAAAGAATATGCAAAATTTTTGATTCCGGCAGTTCAAACGGAAATTATGAAGGTTTGAAATATCGAGTTTTGGAAAAAAATGCCATTTGAACGACCAAATTCTAAACGCTTGCAGATATCGATCCGAAAATATTTTTTTCTGATTCAGCTACCCCGAAAACCTATAAAAAACATACCAAAATCAATAAAGTCTGCCCTACTATTCAAATTATTTCAGTTTATAGATTTTGCATTTTTCATTTCAGAGTTGAGTTTGAGAGCGCCTGCGTATTACAGTTCTCTACGAATCGATGTTTTTTCTACGCTAATCTATTCATGAGACAGAGCTTAACAATTATTAGTACCAATGGTTTCTGTAGATCCACAGAATTTTGCAAAATGCTGAAATATAGCGTTTTAGGGGGGGTCAACCCTTAGTCATTTTTCGTCCAATATTTCGAAATTTTAGATGGCCGTTTTATGTGCTTATATTGAAGAGGACTACATACTGAAAAAGAATATGCAAATCATTTTGATTCCGGCAGTTCAAACGGAAATTATGAAGGTTTGAAATATCGAGTTTTGGAAAAAATGCCATTTGAACGACCAAATTCTAAACGCTTGCAGATATCGATCCTAAGTATTGTTTTGATTCAGCTACCCCGAAGACCTATAAAAAATACCAAAATCAATAAAGTCTGCCCTACTTTTCAAATTATTTCAGTTTATAGATTTTGCATTTTTCATTTCAGAGTTGAGTTTGAGAGCGCCTGCGTATCACAGTTCTCTACGAATCGATGTTTTTTCTACGCTAATCTATTCATTAGACAGAGCTTAACAATTATCAGTACCAATGGTTTCTGTAGATCCCACAGAATTTTTGCAAAATGCTGAAATATAGCGTTTTAGGGGGGGTCAACCCCTTAGTCATTTTTCGTCCAAAATTTCGAAATTTTAGATGGCCGTTTTATGTGCTTATATTGAAGAGGACTACATACTGAAAAAGAATATGCAAATCATTTTTGATTCCGGCAGTTCAAACGGAAATTATGAAGGTTTGAAATATCGAGTTTTGGAAAAAATGCCATTTGAACGACCAAATTCTAAACGCTTGCAGATATCGATCCGAAAGTATTTTTTTCTGATTCAGCTACCCCGAAAACCTATAAAAACATACCAAAATCAATAAAGTCTGTCCTACTTTTCAAATTATTTCAGTTTATAGATTTTGCATTTTTCATTTCAGAGTTGAGTTTGAGAGCGCCTGCGCATTACAGTTTCTACGAATCGATGTTTTTTCTACGCTAATCTATTCATTAGACAGAGCTTAACAATTATCAGTACCAATGGTTTCTGTAGTTCCACAGAATTTTTGCAAAATGCTGAAATATAGCGTTTTAGGGGGGGTCAACCCCTTAGTCATTTTTCGTCCAAAATTTCGAATTTTAGATGGCCGTTTTATGTGCTTTTATTGAAGAGGACTACATACTGAAAAAGAATATGCAAATCATTTTTGATTCCGGCAGTTCAAACGGAAATTATGAAGGTTTGAAATATCGAGTTTTGGAAAAAATGCCATTTGAACGACCAAATTCTAAACGCTTGCAGATATCGATACGAAAGTAGGTATTTTTTCTGATTCAGCTACCCCGAAAACCTATAAAAACATCCAAAATCAATAAAGTCTGCCCTACTTTTCAAATTATTTCAGTTTATAAATTTTGCATTTTTCATTTCAGAGTTGAGTTTGAGAGCGCCTGCGTATTACAGTTCTCTACGAATCGATGTTTTTTCTACGCTAACTATTCATTAGACAGAGCTTAACAATTATTAGTACCAATGGTTTCTGTAGATCCCACAGAATTTTTGCAAAATGCTGAAATATAGCGTTTACTTGCTTGACCGGAAAAAATTCACCTAATAATTTAAAGTAAAAAAACAATATCTCCGATTATAATAGCACTTTCCTCTCGATTTTTTCATCTTACTTCACTTAGGTTATTCTTTTCACGAACAATAAAACAAAAGATTACCATCTAAATCTACATATTCATCATTGTATAACCGCATCATATTAATTCTTCGTTGATGGTAAGATTGACATTGAACTTGACGTTATAAATATGTGATTTATGAATAATTCAACAGATGATATAATATCTATATTATGTATTTCATTGATATCTTTCATACATAAACTGCTCGTTCAAGATATTGAGTAATTATGTACTTCCTCATTTTCCTCTTTTTATCAATAGTAGACGTAGAAATGTATAAAAATTATTATTTAAGTGATATTTGATAGTTTCGGGTATTCTGGAAAGATCTTCAAATTATAGACACATTAATTCAGGTGTATTGGAAAAAACATGTTTTTTGTGGATTAATTGAGAATATAAACTAGTTCGTGAATGGCAGCAGTCTCACTGTTAAAAACATATTATCTATACTTATACAGAATTGGAAGATAACATTGATGAAATTTAATTGAAATATAATATGAGTTCTAAGACCTTTGAATTTATTCTCCATTCTTCCAATTATTGAAAATGAAATGGAATAATTGTTCTCAAACTGTCGACTATAAAACTAGTATAATCAGTTGGATAGTAACTAGGTATGTTATTTTTTATTTCTCATTTTTTTTTTGATGTTATGGTATTGAAAAACTGGAAGAATTACTACGAAATAAATAACATGAACAATAAGAATATTTTTCAGGAAAAAATAACGGATAGATAGAATTCAACAAAGAAATATTCAATAAGTTACTGAAACGAAAAATGAAGAAATAAAACCAAATGGTTTATTGCGCTAAAATCAATTTATATTTATTTGGAAAAAAAAATAAGGTGAAAGATCCATAGTAAATAGTTCAAAAAATTAAACTGCTTGAGAAAATGAATGTTGACTTTCAGAAAATTCAATAAATAATTATAAGCAAATGTTTTAATTTCAAAACGTATTGGATTTTGAAGTGTCTTTACTGATATTTCTCACCAATAGCTTATTAACCACACAAACTACGAAATATGTCCCGTATCCACTTCCAATTTCGCTGTTGCAATCTTATTGCAAATATCAATTGAAATCACTTCGTTTATGCGCGCTTGAATGAAAATACAATGAATTGTTCTTTTATCAATTGATTTTACTTCTTAAAATAATTTGAATTGTTATATAATAAACAGTTTTTGAATATTGCACTTTGATGTCCTGAAACACGTTACAATTTTGATACCGCTTTATAGACATTATTTGATAATGAAAATTGCAATAAACGTTTTATTGAAGTCATCAATAAAATGGCGAAGCAACAGGAAATATCAATAATTTTGAATTTTTGGCATGGGAGAAACAGATATTGAGTGTTCAAATAAGACAATTAAGTACTAATAATTTCAAATCAACTTACATTTCTGAAGGATGAGTTACCTTTATGTATTCACAGCTTCATTGTCTAGTTTCGAACATACCTGAAAAAAAGAGTTCCATGAGAACATATTCTATGTAAAATCAATCAAGGAGATAGAGGCTACCATCGAAAGTTTTCATAATACAATGAATAGCAGAAAGCAGAAATTCACCCTCAAATATGGCGTCATAAGCCCCATGGAAAATTCAATTGGAATATTGAAAAAAAACTTCATATTTCCATAAAAAGATATCCGATTCGAGAGAATTTTTTTTTGTGAATGGAGATCGATATTTTGAATGTTCATCCAAAATTTCGTGGCCATAGTTTTAACAGAACCATAGAAAATTCAATTGGAATTATGAAAAGAAAAATTTTTATATTTCCATAACAGGATATTCGATTGGAGTGAATTTTTTTTCTGTGAATAAAGATTGATATACTGAATCTTCATACAAAACTTTGTGGCCATAGAGTTAACAAAACCATAGAAAATTCAATTGGAATATTGAAAAGAAGAATCTTTAATTTTCCATAACAGAATATCCGATTCGAGTGAAATTTATTTTGAGAATGAAAACTACTATATTGAATGTTCATGCAAAATTTCAAAGAGATCGCATCATCAGAACCATAGTATTTAATTTAGTAATTATTTATTTTTACATTTCATTTTTGAATAATTTTCAGAATATAATTCCGATTGTGCTGAGATTCTGCATTGATATATTTATCTAAAATCTCATATAATATTTTGAGGTAAAAGTCTCAAAGCTCCACCTAAGAACGAGCACTCAAAAGCTCCTGCTCAGGGCTTTTCTTCAATTTTTCCTTCTAGAAACCATTTGTTATTCAAAATTGCGTGATTTCGATTGTGGGAATTAAGAAGAAGAAAAGAAAAAAGTCAGTGTTATATGCGACAAACTGCACCCCACTTACATAGAATTTTTGACAAGAAGGAGAAATCCATAAAATAACATTGAATTACTGATAATCCCATAAATAAACGTTGTCACTGTCGCAGGACCAATCGTCCTTGTCCCATTGGCGGGAATGGTAAAGCACTTACACCGGACAGCAATTTACATGCCAGTTCCGAATCTAACACTTTCCAGTACAATGTCCTTTGCTACTACAAGAATATATATATATAAAGATACCTAATAGCTCGTAGATGAGTTCATTTCCGATGTAGAATGCAAATTTTCTGAGAAAAACAATTGGAGCATATATACACATAGCTGTTTTGATATAGTTGGTCTCTTCAGTACAGTAAACTATTTCTGTGTGAGATGAGGATCTGCATTTTCAATAATTAGTTGAAAAATTAATTACTTGAAATTCCAGTGAACAATTGGATAGGTATACAGGGTGTCTGTAAACAAATGCGAAGGACTTTAGGAGATGATTGCTCGATGAAAATAGCAGGGTAGTTCATATAAATTTGTTTCGAAATCAACCCCCCCGCCCTTCCTTCGCAGTTTTTTTTTTGTATTATGGCTTCTAAAAACGCTGAGTCATAAAACTATTACATATATGAAGCTCTTAGTATATTTTACTCACACAATTTTTTTAGATCTCATAACTTCATTATTAGGGGTTGAAAATAACAACCCCTATGGTTTTCATTCAAAAATTGTTTTCCTCAGATAGAATTTCGAAAAATTAATTCACTTATGGTTTCCCATTCAATTCTGGAGAAAAAAGTATCCTGCAGAATTTCGATATAGTCGATACTTTTCTCGGGAAAAATAAAAACTTAGAAGCAGTTATGATCAGTTCATTCCATTTCATCCTATGCTCTATAGGTATACAATGGATATTCTAAGATATTGTATATCTATGATAGGAGATAAAGATGTTTTTCAAATCTTTCTGAAGGTTTAATTACTAATTTCAGGAAGAAAATTATATCCGTAATATTTTAATTTCACAAATAGAACTTTCTTTCGGTAGTAGGCATAACTGACATTGACAAAAACAATTTTTAGCATAAACAATATCTTAGAATATTCATTCTATGGAACACTTATACGATGAAATGGAATGAACAGTGATCATAACTGCCTGTAAGTTTTAAAAATCTAATTCAAAAAAGGAAATTGAATTTTAGAAGATAGAAATTGTAATTTAGACCATTGAATTGAAATTCAGAATAGGGAATTTGAATTTCAATTGAATTGCAACTGCAAAAGGTAGATGGAAACTGTTTGGCAGCAGCTGTCAGCAATTGTTTTCTCGATTTTTTCCGGAAAATTAAATGCCTTTAAGATATTATTCACGAAAACCAACAGTCCAAGTTTCATATCGCATTTTTCCTCATTTTTTTCTTGAAGCAATAGCACTAATAAGTTATATTCGTGAGCACTTTTGACATTAAAAAGAAGTATCTCAACTTATTCCCTCCAAATGAGTATACAGAGTTGAATGGAAGTCAAGAACAATCTTCTTGTAAACCTGTATATTTGCAGGTATCATATGGTAAGGTGATAAAAAGCTGGGTCATGTAAAATTTTGGTACAAGGACAATGCCATCCATCGAAGATGGTTTCAACATATCTTCAATGTTTGTCTGCAAGGCACAGAATATGGACTCGAGTGTCAATTGTTAATTGCCACGTATATGGAAGGATACTTATATGTACCTTATTTCCGAGAATTCCATTTGATTTTATTGTCTATTAAATTCTTTCGGTCTAGAGTCATTTTATATTCGCTGTAATAAAATTATAAGCTTTAGGACTATTCGTGGTGACCAAAATATTTTTTCTTCGTATTTATATCTTTTTCGAACAATTTGGAATCTCTTGATACTGTTTGAAGTTTATTGGTACTATAAAAAATTAGAGAATATGATATATCGACAGAATCAAGGCTAGACACTACACTACACGGTGAAAAACATTGAAAAAATTTATGTTTTCTGTATACATTTAAGTTTAAATCTGTGAAAGTAGCTTCATAGTCATAGTGAAACTGTGGAGTTTAATGTTGCTCTGAAAACCCTGTATCTTCAACAAAAATTGAGCCATTTGAGCCATTGTTCTAAATAAAGAATTAAATTATCAAGAGAAGATGTGTCTTGATGATGGAATTAAAAATTACACGGTTGTAACAACTGGAACTCACCAGGGTGGTTCTAAAGTTAGGGTAAAAAAACAGATTTTGTTTCACCCTGTATAAAATGACGTATGCCAAGTTTTCTTGGAATTCAAAACTGGTGATTGATTAAGGATGAACATACCTACATTGAAAAAAAATTCAAACGAATCGGATTTGAATTAAGATATTTATGAATTAAAAATCTTCATCGATTTTTTGAGTGGATCGATTATTTTGCAGGTGAGTATACATACAAGTAAGAATTTCTTGAAAGGGATGGAGAAATTTTCTGTGACAATCAAAAGGTTTCTTCAAAACCGTGAGGTGTGCAAGTATTTGCAGATACCACTGGAAAAGATTTATGTAGATATTCATTTGATATCTATAAAATTGAGTTACAATCTATGTGGTTTTTTCATATTGGTTTAGGTCACAGCTATATCTCAAACTCAAATAGGATGATCTACTCCGTTCAAGGTTTGCCATTTCGTCATGAAATAATGTGGATATCCCAAACTCAATCAGATTATTATTGATTAACATTTTACTGAAATAATGTTCAATATGTTTTTATTGAATGAATTACTTCAGTTAATTACTGAAAACATTTGGTTCTTTTTTCCCTATGAAAATGGTTCATTTCTTCATGCCCGACTAGTATTATTTTATGTGCTTGCTCTGGGGGTTAATTTGAGGGTAATTTATTCCAAAGATCTGTAACTTTCTAATCTTCAGCTGAAAATGGAATGAAATGATTTTTTTTTGAGAATTTTCAGCTAGAAATCAACGAGGTTTAAAATAGTTTGTAGTTTTTTAGACCGTTTACAACTACTGACGTCAGGACATTCTCCAATTTTTTTGCATTATACAGTTTATGAACAATTGAACTTCTCTTTGAGAAATAATGGGTGTCTAAACAATAGAATCAACCCCCTGATTACCAGTTTTTTGAAACATTGCTCCTCCATATATCCGCAGGCAGGCCATAACTTTGAATATTTGGAACAAATTATATTCCTCTTTTCCTCTACAAATTAATCTCAAATACTTTCCTATATTCCAGATAATAAGATTCCGTGATTAAATCACGTAAACCTTTTTGGTTCAACTATTTCTTGACCTCGAATGAAGAGATGAAATAATAATTGGCAACCTCAGTGAAACACATGTAATATACAGAACAAAGATTTAATAACTGATCCCTTGAGTAAAATTCCTGGATTTGATCTTCCAAGAAAAATATGGACTGTTCTTAATCCTATAAAACAGGTCATGGACGTTGTAATGGCATTCTTTTCAAATGGAATTCATTTGAGAGTATTAGTTGCATGCGGAAAAGCAAAGGATACAATAGAATAGCCTTAGACTGAAGAAATTCTAAGAGAACATCTCATGAATTATTGTTCAATATTTAAACTTCAGGATGGCTATACGTGAAGTTGCCCATCCATTTTGAAGTGGATTGTTGATTTTAAATATATTTGATAGAGTTTTAATCATTTAATTTTTCTGTTTCTCTTTTCTGCTTTGCCTCTTATTGTTTTAGATTCTGAATGCCCAAGGCATATCTTCGAGGGTTATTGGTTGGATTTAATAAAGAAGAAAACCTTCATTTTTCAAAAAGTTTCAAGTATTATTTTTGTGAGATCGGCGAGGCAAGATTTTGTATAGTGAAGTTTTTTCCTGAGTACGAGTATAGTACGCAGAACAGTAATGTACCCCGTTTTGCACTTACCTCAGCTAGAAACTTTTTTGTCTCATATATTTCATTTTGTTAGCTATTAATTGAAAAAAATATATTTGAACTGAAACCACTCAAATTGAACCAACTAATTCACTAAATCAGCTATGATTTTCGACATCAATTAACCACAGAAAAAGTTCCTGTAACGAGTCATTACTTTAATTTGGGTATTTCCATTACATTACGAATAGATAGGTATATCCTAACAACGTAAATTCGATAAAAAAATTATTATTAATCTCATTTTCGAGGTATGTCTTTAAGTGATTTCTTCCGAACTAACATTATTATTATTGATAGAGCTAATAGGTTATAAACCGCTGAGAAAAGTCATCCTCGAAATAGTGATTGAGTCGTTTGTGATCTGAGTGCATAGAAAAGTGAAGTGTGTGTTGGAAAAATATTGAAAAGTGAGTACTGGTAATAACAGGTTCTTCAATAGGGGTGCAATATAAAAATTAAAAAAACAACTTCCAAACACAATTGATTCACTGAAAAACATTAAAAACTTTATTCTTCTAAAACTACAGAAATATATAATTTCTTTTTAATTCAGAGCTAAAAAAAGTATAATACATGAAACGAAAAGTCCATAGCTGAGGCTCAGGGAAAAACCTCAACAGAAAAATCTGAGAAAAGCCCTGAGCAGGAGCTTTTGAGCGCTCGTTTTTCGGTGGAGCAATAAGACTATCACCTCAAAATTGTATATGGGATTTGAAATTAGACACCAAATATAGGAATGCAGAATCTCAGCACAATCGGAATTATATTCTGGAAAGTCTTCAAAAAATTAAATATGTAAAAATAAATAATTACAAAAATTAATTTCTATGGATCTGATAATCCGATCCTTCTGAAATTTTGCATGAACATTCAGTATATCAGTTTTGATTCACGAAAGAAACTTCACCTGAATCCGTTGTCCTGTTATAAAAATATAGAGATTCTTCTTTTCAATATTTGAATGGAATTTTCTATGGTTCTGCTGACACTATGGCCACAATATTTTGAAAAAGTATCAATATAACTGTCTTCATTCACAAAAAAAATTCACTTGAATCGGATGTCCTGTTATGGAAATATATAGATTCATCTTTTCAATATTCCGATTGAATTTTCTACGGTTTTGTTGAATTTTCTACGGTTTTGTTAACATTATGGCCACAAAATTGTGCATAAACATTCAGTGTATCAATCTTCATTTATAAATTAAACTTCATCCGAATCGGAGATTTTTTTATGAAATATGATTTATTTCAATTGAATTTTCTATGGTTCTGTTCACACTATCGCCGCAAAAATTTGCATGCAGCTTACTATGAACATCTTGCATATGGCCGCAACATTTCATTTCGATGGGTTTCGTATTTTCTGAGATATTGAGGAACAAAAATTTTGAATGGCCATATTTTATGGAATACTATGTACGATTTGGCTGGTTACAAACTTAACCGAGACATTTGTGACCTGAACTCATCCTGAAAATTTCAAGTCTCTAGGACATTTCTTCGAAAGTTATTGTGCTAACGGACGGCCGGACGGCTCCAGGGACAGAATTGAATTTGACCACGAATTCGTCATCAGGGAGTCTAACCCTATCGTTTGAAACCATTTTCGGCTAAATAGGCCACGAAGTGCTTCTTTCTCCAAGAAAAAGAGTCCCGGACACTTTTTGTCGAAATTATTTCCACATAATATAGTATGAAAGTCTCGACTTTCTCCCTGAAAAATTTTGACAGAAAGTCAAAATTCCCTATCGATTTGCAAAAAAAAACATTTTTGAGTATGAATTCAAGAAACCCAACAAATCTGTACCAGATATCGATTGAAATAAAATCTAGGAGGATTCTGCATTTCTAAAAAACTTTTTAAGTTTTCAATTCCAGTCTCTGAAACAGAAATAATTAAAAAAATCAATAAAGATTAAGTGCTCCTGCGAAAATTTTCGCACTAATTTGTCAGGAGCAAATGGGTTTCGAAAAAATGGTTGCCTTACAGTAAAACTGATGAAGGAAATAAATGAAAAGGATAATGTAACGTTTCGGTGTCTATATCAGACACCTTTTTCATACAAAATAGTAGAATTTTGTGAATTGTGTGTTTTTTCATTTGCAGTCTAATTGATATTGTGTCTGATATAGACAACGAAACGTGACATTATCCTTTTCATTTATTTCTTTTCTATTTTTACTCTTAGGCAACAATTTTTCAAAATCAATTTGCTCCAGACAAATGAGTGAATCTTATTTAAAATATTTTAATTATTTCATAAATTTTTTTAGAAATGCAGAATCTTCCCAGATTATATTTCCATCGAAATCTGTAGTAGTCTACAGCAATTGAAACATCTTCAAACGTGTTTAAACAGAGAATTCCTCAACCTTGGACAATCACTTAATTATGTCATTCTTATCGCGATCAACCATAGACATCAATCAAATCAAATGATTTGCTCGCTCAAAACATTACACTTCTCCACGTGCGTACAGATGGTCCTGAAGGTCCTGAACCTTCCTCCTGCGTGTAAGGAACCAATTCTTCAAGGAACCAACAATAAAAAATAAAGAAAAAAATACCAATCGCTCAAGACAGATATTGGTAATCATCTCCGTGTGTTGGTAGGAGTGAAAAGAAGAAAACCTTCAACACTCCAATATTGTGTTACAATAGGTGCATTACGCGTAAGTGCAGTCAACATTTGAACGCGCTCTAAGTGTCACAGAATATCTGGATCTGTGGTTGATTGTAACCGGTGTTTACGAATTGATTGAGGAAGTGAATGTTTGAGTGGATGTTTGGGGTTCGCTTAGGGGTTGAAAAAGGTGAGAATTTTTCGAAATTTATCATTGCTCAGCGAATTTTAAATTCTTTGTTTAATTCACAATTTTTTCAAAGTTTCATTTGAATATAAAATTATTCAAGTATATAAATAGAACTTTCGGTTCGAGAGAAAAATTTGAAAGAATCAAAATTTTGGAAAAATTCCTAAGCAGGAGCTTTTGAGCGCTCGTTCATTTTATATGAGAATCTCAGCACGATCGGAATTATATCCAAAAAATTACCGAGAAAATGAAATATGTAAAACAATAAATTGAAAAAAAAAATTCTATGGTTCTGGTGATGAGATCCTCTTCAAATTTTGTATTAACATTTAGTATATTGCATTTTCTACGGTTTTGTCAAAACTATGGCCACGAAATTTTGGACGACCATTCAGTATATCGATCTCTATCCACAAAAATATATTCACTCAAATCGGTTATCTTTTTATGGAAATATGAAGTTTCTTTTTTTCAATATTCCAATTGAATTTTCCATGGTTCTGCTTTGGCCACGAAACTTTACATGAGGCTTGTTATCAGCATCTCTCAATTGGCCGTAACATTTCATTCCGATTGGTTTCGTATTTTCTGAGATATTGAGGAACAAAAATTTTGAATGGCCATATTTTATGGAACACCCTGTACGATTTGGCTGGTTAAGTAACTTAACTGAGACACTTGGGACCCGAACTCAACCTGAAAATTTCAAGTCACTAGGACAATCCCTTCGAAAGTTATTGTGCTAACGGCCGGACGGAGGACCCTATGAACAGAATTGAATTTGACCACCAATTCTTCATCAGGGAGTCCAACCCTATCGTTTGAAACCATTTTCTGCTCAAAATAACAGACATTTGGGCACAACAATGTAGCACTCGTTTAAGAAGAACGAGCGCTCAAAAAAGTCCCCAGCTTAGGTTAGTGCAAAACGGAGTACCATACTAGTCTGCGTATGATACCAGAGCTCAGGGAAAAACCTCAGAAGAAAAATCTCTGCCTCGCCGTTTTTACAGAATTGAAACCAAAAATTATTCGAATAAATGCCTTCAATATTCAGATACAAAATGCTCAATTCTTGCTCTTTGGCAGGTCTGGCATTCCACGTGATATTTTTTCAAATCTTCTGTTCTTCTAAGACCGCTTCAGGACCCTACTGAAGGGTTATCAACTCCCATAGATTCAAACAATGTTATTTCATCCTAAATATCAAATTCAATTTCGGAATAATGAAAAAACATCCTGTATAATAGCATCGTCATAAAGTGTACTAGATTTCAATGACGCTGTTTTATAGGAAACAAAACTCTTGAATGCTTTTTGACATTTTTATTTATGGTACCAGACTAAAACGATAATTACAAACCATAAATATCCTATTCTTGTACTGTCCTTCATTTGTTCTTCTTCTTGACGTCATTAGGAAATTTTAAATCTATACTAAGTGAGGTATAAAATTCAAAATATAAATCATTTCGAACGATAGTTTCTGACACATTTAGTGAACTTTTCGAGAGAAAATAAGATTTGAACTGAGATTTAAGATTCAATCAATTGGCGTTTTCGGAAACTTACTCGATCACTAACTCGGGTTACAAATTGACGGATAAACAGTTCAATTGCTGTCAATTTGTAACCCGGGTTAGTGATCGAGTAAGTTTCCGAAAACGCCAAATGAAACGAATACGTCAATCATAACCACTTATTGTAATCGTTTTAATTCGCCAGCTTATTTCTGTGAATGCAATATTTTTTTCACGAAACGGATAATAACTATGATTTTCTAACGGTCCATTAGTTCTTAATTGTTTATTCTAAGAATCAGTGGAAATACCCATTGAAAAACTAATTTGACAACTGAATAAGTAGATCAATATTCAAAGTTCAATTTGCAATACATAAAAATTTTAAGAGAAGCCCTGATCAGCAGCTCTTGAGCGCTCGTTCTCTGGTGGAGCAATAAGATTACTACCTCAAATTTTATATGCGATTTGAGATTGATACCAAATGTATAAATGCAGAATCTCAGCACAATCGAAATTATATTCTAGAAATATTCAAAAAATGAAATATGTGAAGAAAAATAATTGAAAAAATTTAATTCTATGGTTCTGATGATGCGATCCTCTTGAAATTTTGCACGAACATTCAGTATATCAGTCTTAATTCACAAAATAAATTTTATTTGAATCGGTTATCCTGTTATGGAAATATGGAGGTTCTTCTTTTCAATATTCCAATTGAATTTTCTAAGGTTCTATGGACACTATGGCCACAAAATTCTGCGCGAACATTCAGTGTATCAATCTTTATTTATAAATAGATTTCATCTTAATCTGTTATTTTTCATGGAAATATGAAGTTCTTTTCAATATTCCAATTGAATTTTCTATGGTTCTGTCTACACTATAGCCACAAAATCTGCATGAGGCTTATTATGAGCATCTTGCATATGGCCGCAACATTTCATTTCGATGGGTTTCGTTTTATTGAGGAACAAAAACTTTGAATGGCCATATTTTATGGACACCCTGTACGATTTAGCTGGTTAAGGAACTTAACCGAGCCATTTAGGAACCGAACTAACACTGGAAATTTCAAGTCTCTAGGACTTGGAACATTTGAGACTATTTTCGGCTCAAGATTCGAAAATTACAGACATTTGAGACAAAAGGCACTAGTTTAAGTAGAACCAGAGCTCAAAAATAATCATTTTCAAAAATTCTCAAAATTCAAGTAGTTTTAAGCCTCAGCTGTGTAAGAACTGAGAGCAGGGTTTTTCTACAGAGGTTTTTCCCTGATCTCTGGTATCGTGTGTTAAATATAAATAGAAGGATACCCTGTTTTGCATTACCCCAGCAATAGGTATTTTTTTAACAGAACGAGCGCTCAAAGAAAAGGTTTCATATCAGTCCGATCAATTTGTAGGTGCGAAATTCATATTGTTATTCGCATTCTTTCGGGTAAGAAAGCAGGCAAAATTCTTCATTCATAATTGCATTATTATAGCTGTAAAATACCCGTATTGCAGTATGCAGCGTAAATTACTCTCGCAGACATAAATAATCAAAATATCAAGGCCTACGACGATATATCAGGTTTTATTAACTGATTTTTGTTTATCAACAGTGGTTGAACGAACTATGAAAGTTCAAGAATTCAGTAAAAAAATTTCATTTTATCGTTGGGATCATGTCTGTAAAAATGAGTTGGGTGATAAAAGCTGTAAAAGATACTGTGCAACAGATTATATGTAAAAAAGCATGAGTTTCATCATAAAAAATCTCTTAGGGCATTTCTTTTTCTTCTTTTTTTTAAATTTCGGAGCATTTTTCGAAATTTCCCTGAACGATGTATTCATACCAAACTCAACAAAAGCTTTTTCATTATCATTCTCTTCTTTATAAAACATTTCAGCAAAATGAAGCTGATAGTTTCAGGACTATCGATGAAAATGGCAAAGGATCCAAAACTGAAAAACTCCAGAACTATTGAACCCATTAAAATCATTCCCAAACTGTACAAAGATATCAAGGACAAGTAGGAAGCCCGAAAACTTCGAGTCTATAGGCCATTTCGTTCGAAAGTTATAGTGTTTTCCTTCTTGAACAGATAGATGCATTTTGTGGCATTTCTTGAAGAAGATGAATTGTCAACAGACTCAAATGTCGAAGGTTCATTATAATCATCACATCAATGTCAAAAAAATAACTAATTTCTTGTAACGTCCTCGTGAAGACGGATATATCGGGTATCCCAAGGTGATTAGCCTATTAGATTATTATGAAAACTATTGATGGTAAAGATTTCAAATTTTGTGAATCGATGTTTGGCCATGTAAGGTACATTTTCAAAATAATTTCACATTTCAAGTATTGATGGATGTACGACCATTTGGGATCAACTTCTTTTTTTAAATGGGACATCCGGTATCGCTATTTTTTTATGATACTCCATACAATATTAAATATATTCACTATTACTTCAGCCATAGTGAAAGATGTTGAGGAAATTATGGAAAACAATTCTGTTTGTTGAACAGTTTAATTAACTTCATTTTATTATATCCAAACAGTACTTTAGTCTTCACAACAGAATTCTTCAGTGGGTTTTTATTTGTTTAGACTTCCTTGTCTCATTCTTTCAGTTCTACTACTAGAACTAGAACATTTCGGTTGTTCCTCCTTTGTGGTAGTAAATCCAACAGGAAGATTTCTGGTAGGCACAGCAGTATTCTTCAAAAACAACCTCTGTTATGAACTGGGATCTGTAAACGATTAACCCCATGAATCTAATCTAACCTACAAGTTTTGTGTAATCCGTACTTAGCTCGATAAAAATAATTGTCATCCACAAAATGCGGTGAGCAAACTTTCATATTTCCTGTGCCTGGTTAACTGATATTAAGTTTTAGTTGCCAGGCTTTTCGTCGATCCATCAACACTTTGTCACTTTACTCCTCGATTTTCCCTCTACCCAAACACGAAATTTATCCCTAGCTGGAGGAAAGGCATGGAAATGTATATTATTTGGAATTCTTTTTTCTCAGGAAGAACACTGAGGAACTGAACAATAGCGATTTGAATGAATTACATTTAAAAAATATTAATAATGTTAAATATTCACATAAATCACGACAACACAATGCAAAATGAAAGAATCATGCCAACATAAAAGGTTACTCAGATCGTCACCAGAGGGCGTATCGCTTAGCTTGATTTGACTATAGGATCAGAAAATCAACGTATTGGGACGAAAAAACAGAATTAAATAATGTCTGTGCCATCTAAGCGAAATGATAACTCAGACTCACACTGTATAGATGCCAAATTTCGAAAAACCACTATTTCCCACCAAGTGTGGCAAGTGCTGTTTTCTCAATAGTCTGATGTCGGCATTTTGTGGATTTGAAATCGAAAATCAGTATTAAATGAAGATAAACGCAATAATAAAACCAACCATGCAAGTGGTTTCACCTAGTTTAACGCAATCATATTTTCGCGATACTTAGATATCAGATCGGTCGAGATAATTCATGTTTTAAATGCGAATTCGATAGTGGTAAAGTTGTTATTTTAATTAATTATTGAAATGAAGTTTGAGGTACGCATGAATACGTTCTCGACAAATAGGGGGAAAATAAGACAAGAGAGATGTTGGAAAAAAACACACTAGTTGGAATTAGAAACTGAAGAAAAGTACTTCAAAAATTGTGATATCTATAGGGTGTCCGGGGAATAACTGTACATACTCTTAGCAGAGATATAGTTGGACTAGCTGATTACTAATTGACTATACAAAAAATTAATTTCTGGATTTCCCTAGAAAGCTACAGGGTGATTTTCCAATTTCATGGAAATACTTGGACCATCATAAAATCCAAACTTATTGACGGATATTATCAAAACTTGGTAGGTTATTGGCACATGCTAAGGTCGAATCAAAAATATATCAATTATTTCATTATTCCACGGCCGGATTCATTAAAGTTCATTCAATGATTTCGGGGTAAAAAAACACTTTGTATTTCGAATTATAATTCATTGATTAGCTTTTTAGAAAGAAGCTTAATTATGCTTCAATTTGTGGTATCGCTAAAAGTTATCACATCAACAATTAATTTTTTATGGATTTTTGGATTTGGATAAAGTTCGAAAAATTGAATTTAATCACCTGAACAGGATTTAGCCATTTTGTAGAGGTCGAAAATAAAAATAAATTTTCTTTGAAAAGACACTGAAGGTGAGGAAGACAGTTGATATACTGGGTGGCCACCCCGGACGCGGATCTCAATGGCATGGAGTAAATGAGGGTATATTTCGAAAAAAAAATTGGTGATGTGTATAGGGTATACATGAGCATATTTCAAAATTATCCGTATGTATACCGGGTGTTCGATAACAAAGATATAGACCAAAGTGACACTTCTTCCAATGAACACCCGGTATACATACGAATAATTTTGAAATATGCTTATGTTTACCCTATTCACATCACCATTTTTTTTCGAAATATACCTTCATTTACTCCATCGCAATGAAATCCGCGTCTGGGGTGGCCACCCAGTATATCAACAAATTATACTAGTCTTCCTCACCTTCAGTGACTTTTCAAAGAAAATTTATTATTTATTTTCGACCTCTACAAAATGGCTAAATCCTGTTCAGGTGATTAAATTCAATTTTTCGAACTTTATCCAAATCCAAAAATCCATAAAAAATTAATTGTTGATGATGTGATGATAGCTTTTAGCGATACCATAAATTAAAGCATTATTAAGCTTCTTTCTAAAAAGCTAATCAGTTAATTGTAATTCGAATACAAGTGTTTTTTCACCCTGAAAACATTAAATGAACATTAATGAATCCAGTGCTGGAATAATGAAATAATTGATATCTTTCTGACTCGACCTTAGCATGTAGCAAGTTTCAATAATATCCATCAATAAGTTTGGATTTTATGAGGGTCTAAGTATTTCCATGAAGTTATAAAATCACCCTGTAGCTTAGTGGGAAAATCCAGAAATTAATTGTTTATAGTCAATCAGTAATCAGCTAGTCCAACTCTATCTCTGGTAAGAGTATGTAAAGTTACTCCCCGGACACCCTGTATACTATTCCTCTTGAGAAAGTGCCCTGGCCGACCCAGAGTAATATCTGCCAGAAAATAACCCTATATTGCAAATACAGTGGTACTTCCCTATAACGAACGTCTGTATAACGAATTTCGTACAAGACATTGCACCTTGAATCCAAATTCTATGTTAAAAACACCCTCTAAAAACGAAGTAAATTTTCTCTATAAAAACGAAATATTCAATGAATGGGTATTGGGAAGAAGGTATAAGGGTGGGTTTTCCTCGAAAATTTTCCGGACGTACGTAATAAATTCCGACCTTGAATAAATCATTACGGCGGGGAGAGAGATCCTTCTTTTTTAAATGCACCCCTGGCTGGTTGGTTTCAATCTAACCATTACGCTAGTGTGAAAAGTTGTGCAAAAATGTCTAAAAGCAAGTGGTTAAGTATAAATGGTAATCTTAAATTTAACAGAGAAGTCGACCGCGACATTGCCGACTATAGAAACAAATTTTCTGTATAACAAATTTTCTTTATAATGAATTTTTTGCGGATTTAGCGCTTTCGTTATAGGAAAGTTCCACTGTATTACTAGAAACAATCGAACAGTGTCTGTAACAGCACTTTGAAGACATTTTTTGAGGATCTATAGACGCAAGGTCTTTACAGTTCCATAAGAGCTTGTTTCCATTAAAAATCCATTGAAATATTGTTTCAAAAAGTACGATTGCATTTAAATGACAAATTTTTATCATATTCACTCGTCATTTTCCAATAAAATCTGTCACCCATATCGGCCAACAACATTTATTTTCAATGACGTCAGGACTAGCATAATAAACAAAATGAAAAAACTAATTACTGCTCTAAGATTCTATCAATTGAAACCTTTTTTTGATTTATACTCAGTTAAAATAATTGCCCAAAAAACAGAGATAATTTTATCGCTTTTCTAATGGAAATTAGGATTTCAATTACCTAAATAAATCATTAATATTTTTTCGGATATTTTCCACAATTATACAAACAAAATATAATACCACCATCCGTATTTCCACGTCACTGATTACTTTACTTCAATAACCCATCATTACACAGTTTTCTTCTAATTGTATATTGAAGTCTTTAACTAATCACAGGTTTTCCATTTGAAATAATGAACCGCAAACTATTAGATTTTCCTATTAAAATATATGATGTACAATGCAATAAATAATAATACGTAAAGTATAAATAATAAGAAATGGACGTTGATTGCAAAACCTCAATCCATAAATCACTTTAATCACTTATTTTGAAATGGCTAGAAAATTTGTACCATTGTAGCATTTTGATACAGGAAGTTTTACAACGGAAATGTCGTGTTTTCGTTTGTTTCCTTATTAGTGCAACCAGAGCGAAAAATATGAAAAAATGTTGTCTACTGAATATCAATAAAAGTGAAGAAAGAGTTAACTTCGCATTGGGAGACCTTCATTTTGAGAACACGTTTTATACAATTTATTGACGAATTTAATGTTGGTATTCTGCTTTCATCTGTGAGCCAACCTGTAACTTTTCATAAGCTTACAGGAATATTGCAATTCTGGGCCACTTTAAGGGATCTGTAGCTTACAGAAATCGTTAAATATTTACGAGCACTCGACGGATGATCGGAAGCATTATCGAATGACTTTTTGTGAGGTTACTTTGAATGGTTTGTTTATTTTAGGACGAACACCAACGTTTTGATCTAAGAAATTTATAATGAATGAAAATAATATGGCTTTGTTTATTGGATTGTTATTAGAGGAAAATTATAACAGGTAACACATTGTTCGATAATATACATGACCTGAAAATCATTCTTTTTTGAAGTAGGAACTTTATGAGAATTGGAAGGAAAAGGTTGCGTGATCGAATGAATCCGTTTGAAAGGCAGGATGCCCAGAAAATATTCAGATTGAAGAAATGCCGAATGCCCAGTTTGTGAACATGTTCAGGTTGAAGAACAGTGTAGTGTAAACTTAATAAATGCTCTACAGCAATTTCAACCATAAAATTTTCTTTCCCGTTTTCAATTTATTACATGACAGAAACAAACGCAAGCTACATTCAGCTGAATGTATTTTCAAATTCAAATCAAAACCATTTACTCATAATACATAAGATTCCATGATAAAATCTTACGATTGAAGGTTATGTTTTCGAGAAGTCGTTCAAAAGTGACACTGTAAATAAAACAGTTACATGTACCATTCCAGAATTGCATTATTTACGAATCTGTAAGTCAGCCAGTTTACAGATCAATCATACGCTACAGTATCGTAACTTACAGATGAAAAGCAGAATACCACTTTAAATTTATGATCAACTCTCTTGGTCAAGATATTCATCTAGTGTGCTAAAGCACAAAAAACTTCATTGGTCACAGTACAGAAAAGTAGTTACAGTGTCAATAGAACACAATCTAATCTAATCTAATAATTGGTCATAACAGCACATCAATTATTTCTGTCTGACTTTCAGTATTTTTCAGGTTGAAATATGTTTCGGAAACATCTCTTGTGGTGCTGTCTACTGGTGTCTACATGCCTCCAGTTGACCGTGCAGCAATCGGTCCTTGAGGGAGTGATAAAATTAATCTTCGAGGGTGAAAATCAGGCAACCACAGAACCTGCGGATGCCCAGAAACTCTACAATGAATACGACTTCATAGTAGTTGGTGCAGGCACGGCAGGTTGCGTCATTGCAAATAGATTATCCGAAAACCCTAACTGGAATGTTCTTCTCATTGAAGCAGGTCAGTATATTTTAGATTTTAGATTGGTGTATAGTTTAAAGTACCCCCCTTTTATAGTGTCATTGTAGAGGGTTTTCCAATAAGAGGTGTTATTTTGAATACCCCACTATTTCGGTTGATGTCACGTTTGAAGCTATCATTTTTTGACATTTGACAAGTAGAAACTACGCCATTAATAAAAATGGAGAGATACACCCTTCAAGAACGCATTGAAATTATTAAAATTCACTATAAAAATGGTGAAAATTTGGCAGAGACGGTTTGTAAAACTCGGACATTTTTGGGTCGTCGTGAAGCAACTTGTCGGACCGCAATAAAGAAATTGGTGGAAAAATTCGAGTTATTTGGACAAGTTAGTGATGTGAAGAATGAAACCCCTGCGCTCAAGACCAGCAGAGAATATTGCTGCTGAAGCCGAAAGTGTTGAAGAAAACCCAGATTTGTCCATTTCTCATCGTTCTTTGGAATTGGGCATTCCACAAACGTCATTATACCGTATTTTGCATAACGATTTGGGTCTTAAGGCTTATTAAGTTCAGTTAACACAAGAACTCAAGCTGGCCGATCATCAACAACGTTGTATCTTTGCTGATTGGGTCGTTGAAATGCATGAAAATTATCCGGAATTCCATCGAAAAGTCATCTTGAGTGATGAGGCCCATTTCCACCTCGGTGGCTTCGTCGACAAGCAACATTATCGCATCTGGGGCTAGGAAAATCCAAGAGTTATTGTTGAAAAGCCTCTCTATTTCAACGTGGGACTGTTTGGTGCGGTTTATGGTTCGGCGGAGTCATTGGACCTCACTTTTTCGAAAATGAGGCTGGAGCAACAGTTACGGTGAATGGATTGCGCTATCGAAAAATGATTAATGATTTTTTATGGCCGAAATTGGAAATAGTATTGATCTGGACAATGTTTACTCTCAACAAGACGGCGCTACGTGCCACACAAGCAACGAAAACATTGATCTTTCGCGGTAAAAGTTTCCGGACAGTGTTATCTCTCGAAGAGGTGATCACAATTGGCCACCAAGATCTTGTGATTTAACACCTTGCGACGTCTTCGTTTGGGGCCACGTGAAAGAGAAGGTCTACGCCAATAGCCCAGCGTCGATTCAAGACCTCAAAGATAGAATTCGTGAGGCTATCGAGGACATAGGTCAGCCACTTTGCGATTTGGTTATAGAAATTTTCATTTAAAGGATTATGGTCCTGTAAGCGTGGTCGAGGTGGTCATTTGTCTGATGTTATTTTCCACTATTAACGGCATAGCTTCTTCTTTATGATGAAATGAACATCCGATCATTTATATTGAAAGCTGGCATTTTTGTTTGAATATCAAAATAACACTTCTTATTGGAAAACCATTCAGTTTAGAAAATATGGCACCCCGAAGTTCCAAAAATGTTCCATCTTTTTGTTCTTTCTAACAAAATTCAACACTTTCCAAATTTTCATCTTGAACACTCATAATCCTCCATTCAAAAACACCCTCAATGAACCTTGAAAAAGACATCCAAATACTCCATTTTTTTCTGTACTTATTTCCGCATACTGCTTTCAACCAAACTTTTCCAGGTCGTCCGGAAAACTACATGATGGACCTCCCGATCGTAGCAAACTACCTACAGTTCACCGAGACCAACTGGAAGTACAAAACAGAACCCAGCGACAAATACTGCATGGGTCTGGACAACAAACAGTGCAACTGGCCTCGAGGTAAAGTAATTGGAGGTTCCAGCGTTTTAAACTACATGATATACACTAGAGGAAATCGCAGAGACTACGACAACTGGGCCAATAATGGCAACACCGGATGGTCATTCGAAGAAGTCCTCCCTTACTTCAAGAAAATCGAGAACTTCACCATTGACGAGTACAAGAACTCTCCATACCATAACACAAACGGGTACTTATCTGTCAGCTACTCACCTTACAGAAGCAAGATAGCAGATGCCATAATACAAGCATCTGAAGAACAAGGTTTTCCTTACGTCGACTACAACGGAGAAAAACAGGTTGGAGTTTCCCAGCTTCAGGTCAGCTTAAGAGATGGGTTAAGAGAAAGTTCCAGCAGAGCTTACCTGCACCCTATCAAAGACCGTCCTAACCTCCACGTCAAAAAATACTCCATGGTCACCAAGCTCCTCATCGACCCCAAGACCAAGAGAACCTACGGTGTCCAATTCGAGAGATTCGGCAAAATGTATTCAATAAAATCCAAGAAGGAAGTTATAGTATCTGCTGGGGCTATAAATTCCCCACAACTACTAATGCTGAGTGGAATTGGCCCCAAAAAACACCTATCAGAACTTGGTATTCCAGTTCTTAAAAACGCAAGAGTTGGTTTCAACCTTATGGACCATATAGCACTTGGTGGAATTACGATTATGGTTAACCAGTCTGTTACCTTGAATATAGACAGGGTGATGGCGACAGAAAGCTTAAGGGAGTTCCTTAACCACCATAAAGGTCCTATGACAGTACCTGGTGGTTGTGAGGTACTAGTATTCACAGAGTTGGATCGTCCAAGAGATCTAGATGGGTATCCAGACATGGAGCTGCTCTTCCAAGGTGGTTCTTTGGTCTCAGATCCACTTCTTCGCAAAGATTTCGGTATAACTGATGAAATCTATGACGCAGTGTACAAACCCATAGAGAAACAGGATTCTTTCATGGTTTTCCCTATGCTGCTAAGACCGAAGAGTTCTGGAAGGATCATGTTGAAATCTAGAAGCTACAAAACCAAACCCATGATTTTCGCCAACTACTTCGCCGAGAAGGAAGACATGGATACCATCATCAAAGGTGTTAGGCTGATTTTAAACATCACAGAACAACCTGCTTTGAAGAAACTTGGAGCTAAGCTTCACACCATACCACTGCCAGGTTGTAAACAACACAAATTCGCATCTGATGACTATTTGATTGTATGACGAGGCATTTGACGTTCACCATTTACCATCAAAGTGGTACCTGCAAGATGGGTCCAATTTCAGACAAGAAAGCTGTGGTGGATCCTAGGTTGAAGGTGTATGGTATTGAAGGTTTGAGGGTGATAGATGCCTCAATAATGCCAGTAATACCTGCTGCACATACCAATGCGCCAACGTTCATGATTGCTGAGAAGGGTGCTGATATGATAAAGGAAGACTGGGGCTTCAAACGGTAGTAGTGTTTTCAAAATAGTGTGATCTGTGATAGTACTATAGGGTACCATACTGAGATGTCAGTCGACAGTTGATGAGTGATTTTTTTGAGAGGGAGGCAGAGGTTTTTCAGGAATTTCAAAAGTCAGTGAAATGACCGTCACCCCATTTCATGAAATTATCTATGACTTCGATAACTTCCCAAATTTCACGATGGATTGTGGTATATTGGCGTAGAAATAGTCTAAGAGTGCTAAATTACAAGATCTTAGTGGGCAATTACGAACAATATTCCAAGAGATAACATCACCAGAAAACTTTTCTGCTACTAACTCGTGGATTGTATGACATTGTATCCATTCATTCATTAATCTCTTTATTGTCTTTCTCCCAATCATAGCACAACTAACCTAAGACATTTTTATTTTTGGGACAAGCTGGAATAGACGAAATTTCTATACCTGCACCGGGTTCGAACCCGGACCCACAGGTCTAAAAGAAAGTGAGAGCTGACCAAATAATGAGCCATTGAAAGTGAAACCTCTTATTTGAGTTGAACTTGACTCGAAATTCCTGATTGAAATTTTTAAGCATCACACCATTGTACAAAGCAATGTTTTGTTTTTGCGATATTTAAGCCATCATAGTAACCTCTGGAGTTAGAACTAGAAATATCAAGAAATTTGCAGTTTTTCATTGTATGTACAGTGGAGCTTCCCTATAACGAAAGCGCTAAACCCGCAAAAACAATTCGTTGTGAGGAAATTTCGTTACACAGAAAATTCGTTTCTATAGTCGGCAATGTGCGGTCGACTTCACTGATAAATTTAAGTTTATCATTCAAACTTAAGCACTTCTTTTTAGTCATTTTCGTACAACTTTCACACTAGCGTAAAGGTTAGATTGAAACCAAAGAGCCAGGGGTGCATTTAAAACTGTTTCAGAAGGATCGCTCTGCCGCCGTAATGATTTAGGGTCGGAATTTATTACGTACATCCAGAAAAATTCGGAAAAAACCCACCCTTATACCTTCTTACCGATACCATTCAAAGAGTGATGTTCTTTGAATATTGCGTTATAGATAGGAAAGATTTTGTTTTAGAGGGAGTATTTAAAATGGAATTGGATTCAAGGTTCAATGTCTTGTACGAAATTCGTTATACAGAGTAATTCCTTAAACAGACGTTCGTTATAGAGAAGTTCCACTGTATTTTATTTAATGTGTATATAAACCGTCCAAGTTTTCGAAAGGTTAAGTTCGATAGCAAATTTTGTTCTGACGAGAGTTCTCTATTCAGTTTATGATATTCAGAATAATTTATGTTTTTTATATAAGAATTGAAAGAATGTATTATTACAACTGTTGACTCAATGTTTGTGTCATAATCTGTATACATCACATTTTGTATGAATAATCGTTTATTTAACCGAATAGACTGAATAATTAGGTATAGTAGGAAGTTTTCTATTTATTCAGTTTCAATATATACAATTTTATTGAGAATTCAATGTATTTTTGCATGCTTTTGAACTACATAACTGTACACTAGTTGTATTTGCAATTTGAAACATAAAACAGAATATACAAAGTGAACAAACTTCGTTGCCTACTGAAAAAAATTTTAGAACTATAGCAGCTAGAAGAAAATCAATTCTCGTGCTGCGAAAATCAATTTTCCTCAATTCCAAAAATTCTAAATGCTGGGGAATCTTCGTTTAATATAAAATTTCCAAACAAACAATAATTTAATATTCAAATAAACTAATAAAAATATGTGCGTAGTTCAAACATTCCATTTTTTCAAAAATATACTTCTGTATGATGAAGTACCTAAAATAATAATCAACCAAATTGACAAAAGAGATGTATAGTGCGATTGTTTCAATCAGAAAAAGGTTGGAAGGTCAGTATTAGTAAAGTTAATTCGGTTTTTCGGTACAAATCATCAAGTATTTCGACTTCATGACCAAATACGACTAAATATAAAATATTTAAAAACCCTCAAGGTTTATTAGGTACATTTGTATAAACTAAGGTGAAAGTCGAACAGTTCAAATCAGTTTTGAATGATTGATACGTTCGATTCGATATAACAAATAATCAAGACGAGAATTACGAGTATAAAGGCTAATTTTCGACGAATTAATTTCGAAAATGACCTTGAAAGGCGTGAGGAAAATCTACATCAGATCTGATATTATATTTTTGTTATGTTGAAAATAACACACGATATTGGCAATTTTTCAACATTTATGGAAATTGAAACGTTTTTCCTGTATGAGCAAACGTGCAATAGCTCCCGACTTGTATGATGTCGTTTAAGATAGAAATTAATTAAGATAATATCAATGATATTAACGTCATAAAATAGTGTTGCAGAGAGTTTCAATTCTTATTATTATTGAAAATAGTATATTATGCAACGAGCGTATAATGATAGCTATTATTCACGAGATGAAGTTTAGGCTACAAGCCATAGGCGAGTGGCCAAAATCGCCGGGTGAATAACAGCCATTAAACGCGAGAAGCATACTATACTTTATCCACGACTACTAAATATATTTCTTGAAGATTTTAATATTTGGCCTTTCTATTACAAATGAGGAAAAGTCAAGTTGACACATGAGAAATTTTTGGAAAACTTGTCGTTGTATCTTTGTTAGTGAAAATTGCTTTAATTGATGCAATTAAGTAGATTTGGCCATAGATGTCAAGGTGTACCAATATTTGTTAGTTGGGAGTACTGAATACTGAAGAAATATCAATTGAAGAATTTATTTCATTAATTCATTATTATTATTGCAGCCCCCCTAGCTGCGCCAGTGGCCGAATATATTTTTCAATTCAAGTATGAGAATTAAGGAGCCTCTGCAACCAGTCAATCACGCTGAGGTACTTTAAGTTGCCTATTCTATATTAGTTGTTCGATAGATAAGAATATAATATTTTTAAGTTCAGAAATCAATATGAATAAGAGAGACACACTTGATTAATTTCGTAATTCTACAAATCTCAACGTTTTTACGATTCTATTTTCTATTCAAACTAGTTCAATTCTATATTTTTGGAGGGAGAAAATGTAACAAATGGCTGAAGCTGTAAGATATAGGAAGGTGTGAAAGAGAATCGAAGTTCATATCTGTTCACGCCAAAGTGAACGTCTGATTATTTAATTATTTTAAAATATTTCGATTTTCCCACTAATAAATTGTTTCATTTTCATTTTATTTTTCCCGGTAAAGTTTGTTTACAATAATATGTTACCACTCTACCAGCTGTAGGTTTCCTTGCGACGACGCACATTCATTCTACATATTGAATTCATTCGTTGTCATTGAAAAAAATTAATTCAGATTTCTTAGCATATGCGTCCATTTTCATTGTTTACCGTTTCCAAATAAAGTTTTCAAACAAATTCAGTTTCCAATAAAATTTGATCTTGCGATCATTATTTCATCCAAAATTCTTTTGGACAAATAATACAAAACTAAAAGTTAGTGAGTTTTCACTGTGAGTGATATCATTGGCGTAATTGAGGAGAGGACACAAAGAACAAGTGTAAAAGTCTTTCTTCAGCCCCCAACACAGGACCTGCCATCCCGATCGGTTGTTGAGCTCAATCAATTTGTTCGTGGAGTGGTTATCAAGATAAGGTCTTTGCGACCACCTACTGCTGGAGAAAGGTAAGGTGATTTTTTTTAATTGACTGTACACTTGTTCCTTCGTGTTGTGTTGGGAAATACATATTTTCATAATTATACAGTCCACTCAATACAATATTTTCCATCTCAAATAAGGTTCAGGATACCATTTGAAAACAATTTCTTGTGGTATTTTGAACTCATTCATATTTTACCAATTTCGAATCGGCCCCAACACATTAATTGGTCCATCGAGCCGGTTATTTCACCCCTTGATTCAAAAAGAAATTAACGAATTTACAGTATTTTGCAGGCTTTTTGACATATTTTTGAAGGTTTTCAACTTCATTAGATATTCATCGACGCCTGGCAACATCGCCGCCTACAGCTGGTAAGACCACATATTGTAACATCTGTATCACTTCAGTTCATAATTTGTTGATATAGAACCTTTTTCCACGTTCGCTCCCAGTTTTTCTCTGTTTTCATTTTGTTCTTTGCCAATATGCCGCCGAAAACTGATACTGGCAATGAAGCATTAAATAAATTAGTTGACAAACGATCTAATATTTTTTCATATGTGACCGGGATTTGGACTCGAGTCAAAAATTTTGATGTTTCGAAATTATATGAACTGGAAGCGTATCAGGAGAAGATTCTAGCATATGAATCGAGATTTCAGGAAATACAGGAAGAAATAGTGGAATTAAATTTTTCGCTTAAATCGGAAGATCGTGTCGATACAAATAATGCGGAATTAGCCTTCGATGATATGATCACTAAGATCAGAGCATTATTTTTGTTTTTGAAACGCCAAGAACCACCATCAACATTATTAGCTAGTTCGCGGAGTCCCCAATCGAATTCAGATTCACCTCTTTTGCTTCCAAAAATTAATATTCGCACATTTGCTGGCGACAGTTCAGAATGGCCAGAGTTCTTTCAATTATTTAATTCGCTGGTCCATGAGAATCAGAGTTTGGCGCCCATTCAGAAATTTCAGCTCTTGAAATCCTATTTGAGAAATGATGCTCTTGCTGTAATATCAGGTTTACAACTTTCAAATGATAATTATAAGTTAGCCTATGACGCCTTGAAAAATAGATTTCAGAATCCCAGGCTCCTAGCAACCATGTACTTGAATGAAATTTTGAATTTCAAATCCTTTTCTAATAGCTCGGTTGCAAATCTTAAGGAGTTTCTGAATTGCCATCAAACAGCTGTCAACGCCATTAAAACTTTAAATATAAAGGACTTGACGGATTTTCTACTATTTTCTTTGGCGTTGCGAAACATTGATCCTCACACCAGAAGAGCATTCGAAAATCAACTTGGTACCTCTGAAATTCCAGAGTACAAAAGTTTAATTGATTTTGTCACACAGCAACTTCAAGCACATGAGTTCTGTGAGCAAAATTCCTCCAAGACTATTTCCAAACCATCTACATCTCGTCAGGTCAATTCAGTCAGAACCAAAACACATAATATGTTCATTGCTAATTCTGCTTCCACTTCTCAATCCCAACATCATATATCCGATAGATCTCATGGAATTCCAAACACTCGAAAATTTCGTTGTCCGAAATGCAATGAAGCGCATCCACTATTCGCCTGTTCACAATACACGAGTATGTCTCGAGATTCTAAATTCAATTTTTTGAAGAGCTCAAAACGCTGTTTCAATTGCTTAGGCCTTCATAATATAAAAGATTGCACTTCAAAAAATGCATGCAAATTCTGCAGTTCCAATCGCCACCACACCAGCTTACACCCTGATAATGCGTCTAGTTCTGGCAACATCCGTTCCAACTCCCATGAAAATACTCATGTTTCGTTCGATCCTTTAGCCAGCCGAGAAGGTTTTGATCGCGGATCCCAAAACGCAGGTGAAAATGTGGTCAACTCATGTCATTTGAATAAAAAGGTATCCTCCCTTAATCAGGTATTACTTGGTACTGTTCAAGCTAGAATTCAAGCCGCGGATGGCTCGATAATTTCTATCAGAGCAGTTCTTGATCCCGGTTCCCAAATTTCAGCGATCACGGAACATTTAGTCCATAAATTAGGTTTGGAAATCAATCCCACAGACATCCATGTTTCCGGTATTGGCAAATCCAAAGCAAGGGCATTAGGCATGGTCACTGCAAGTTGTGCCCAATCTCAAATTCAAACATTCTAGAGTTGCAAGCCATTGTATTACCTCAATTAACCAATAATTTACCTTCTGTGTCCTTGTCTCCAGAAATCATCAAACATTTCGATAATTTGGATTTAGCGGACAAAAATTTTCATATGTCGCACCCTGTAGATATGTTATTGGGAGCTGACACATATTCGATGGTGTTCGATAGGGATGGTCGTTTATCATCTGTTGGTTTCCAACCGCGGTTAATACATTTTTCGGATGGATTATTATCGGTCCCGTGCAAAAATAAAATAGATTTCACACCAAACTTCACTTCTGAATTATAATTCAAACAGGTCATTCAGATCTTTCTTATCACTTGAGAAGCGCCTTTTGAAAAATCCAGACTCATTTGAGGCTTACCAAAGTTTCATGTTGGAATATTTGTCCTTGAACCACATGTCCGTTTCTAAAATATCGAACAAATACGTAATACCTCATCATGTAGTTCGAAAAGAATCAAGTTCAACAACGAAACTCAGAGTTGTTTTTAACGCCTCTGATCCTGATTTGTCCGGCAAGTCTTTGAACGATCGTCTTCTCAGCGGTCCTAAACTTCAAAAGGATATTAAAAACATCCTAATCAATTTCAGGCTGTATCCGATCGCTATTTGTGCTGATATCGAAAAGATGTACCGGCAAATAGTTCTGAATCCTTCAGATAGAAAATATCAACATATCTATTGGCGTCCGTCTCCTGATCAACCAATAGCCGAATTCGAACTCAATACCGTGACATACGGGCTAAAACCTTCTGCATATTTGGCCATTCGAGTTTTAAATCGGTTGGTTCATGATGAGGGCCAAAGTTTTCCAAATGCTTCCAAAGTTATTCTCGACGACATTTACGTAGACGATATCATAACTGGGTCTTTTAACATTCAGCACGCAGTTCAGTTACGTCACGAACTTCAGCAATTGTTGCATAAGGGCGGTTTCTCATTGAAAAAATGGTCAAGTAATTGTCCCGAAGTTTTGAAAGGAGTACCTTCGGATCATATTGAATCCAAATTGAATTTTGATGATGATCAAATGGGCCTTAAAATTTTGGGTTTGAATTGGATTCCCAACATCGATGCATTCAGTTTTAGTGTCATTCCATTTAACGAAGAACCAACAAAAAGATCAGTGCTGTCTTACATCGCGCGTATTTTCGATCCCATTGGATTTTTGGCTCCCATAGTAATTTGTATGAAAATACTGATACAAAAATTATGGTTCGAAAAGTTGAGTTGGGATGAGCATATTCCCACTTCACTTCGAAACGAATGGTATAAAATCGTTGACAACATTGCACTTATTTCCGAGTTAAACATTCCACGCAATGTAGTCACGTCTCGAGAATGTCAAATAAGATTGGCAGGTTTCTGCGATGCGTCCGAAAAGGCATATGCTGCCATTGTTTATATTTCGGTTATTCAAAGCAATTTCATTTCCTCCCATCTATTAGCTGCTAAAACAAAGGTAGCTCCTCTCAAAACCTTGTCTATTCCCAGGTTAGAGTTATCTGCTGCATTGTTACTAGCCAAGCTAGTAGCGAATATTCTGAAAATCAACACCCCTATCTCAATTTCTGGCGTCCATTTATTTTCAGATTCCGAAATAGTCCTTTCTTGGATTAATTCATCACCTCATCTCCTGAAAACTTTCATTGCAAATCGCATTGTTGCCATAGGAGAGCATGTTCCCAATGCTTCCTGGCATCACATAAAAACAGAGCAGAATCCTGCCGATCTACCTTCTAGAGGTTTGACTCCCCAACAGTTCATAGAAAACAGAAGTTTTAACTTCTGGTTACAGGGTCCAGAATTTTTGAAAAAACCATATTCTGATTGGCCAGAGCCTTTTCGTTACTCCCCTAAGTATATTGTACCAGAGTTGAAAACCAGTATAAATGTAGCTGCCGCCGTTCAATCTCCTCCAAACGATTTATTAAATGTAATAGAGAGCTTCTCGAATTTAAACAAACTTAAGAAAATTTTTGCCTACATTCGAAGATTCATTCATAATTGTCGTGCGAACTTGAATTCATATGTAAAATTTGTAGGTCCCATTGACCCAGAAGAGTTAAAAGGGTCCCTTCACACATTGACATTTTAACCCAGCAACATTATTTCGCGAATCTTTTTCGTGATTTGAAGGAAAAAGGTCTATAAGTAGATCCTTAAGAACATTGACTCCTTATGTTGATACAGTTGGATTAATTAGGGTGGGCGGAAGACTGCATTTTTCAGCATTGCCACACGAAACAAAGCATCCGATTCTTTTACCAAAAGATCCGCGTTGTCTCGTTTGATTTGCATCCATTTTCATTTAGTTTCCTTGCACTCTGGTCCTAATACCACCATGAGTTTGATTCGCCAACAATATTGGATATTGTCCCTAAGAGGCCTTGTAAGGGAGTGCGTCAGAAATTGCCTTACTTGCACAAGGTTCAGAGGTAACACTTATCAACCTCAAATGGCCCCTCTGCCATCAGTAAGAGTGAACGTTTCGCGCCCTTTCAGTAGAGTGGGTGTTGACTTTGCTGGTCCATTCTCATACCGATCAAATAACGCTAGAAAACCAACCATGTTGAAGGCCTATTTGGCGTTATTTGTATGCCTAGCAACCAAGGCTGTTCACCTAGAGTTGGTGTCATCACTTTCTGTAGAGGCATTCCTTTCAACTCTGAATCGATTCATTGCCCGAAGAGGACTTCCTGAAGAAATCTGGTCGGACAATGGTCGTAATTTCGTCGGAGCTTCGCGATACCATACCGAAGTTTCACAATTTCTAAAGCAGAATAATGCGGACATATGTGACAATCTATCAAATAAATCTATTAGATGGAAATTCATTCCCCCTTATTCGCCTCATTTTGGTGGCATTTGGGAAGCCGGGGTAAAATCGGCAAAACGTCTACTTACTAAACAGCTCGGTTCTGTCGCGTTTACTTTTGAAGAACTAGCTACTCTATTTGCTCGTATTGAGGCTGTGTTAAACAGTCGACCAATATGCCCTCTATCGAGTGATCCTTCAGAATCAGGTGATTTTTTAACTCCTGGTCATTTTTTAATCGGTGTCCCTTTATTGTCTCCCCCTGAATTTTCGCATATCGATAATCAAGCACCCTTAAATAGATGGCAACAGCAACAGAAACTTTATAGACAATTTTGGAAAAAATGGTCACAAGAATATTTGCATACTATAATGCAACGCAACAAATGGCAGGTAGAAAAAGACTGCCCAATTGTTGGCGATGTAGTATTAATCAAGGGAGTCGATTCAAATCCTGCATCGTGGCCCCTTGGCCGAATAATTGAATTATTCTCTGGGCCCGACGGTATTTCTCGAGTTGCGTCCGTTAAAACAGCGACCGGCACTTATACCCGAGCAGTATCCAAATTAATTCCGCTAAATATCCAATTTTGAATTTCAATAATTCCATTGTTTCTTTTGTATTTCATTGTCAAATAAAATTATATTAATTTTAGGTGGGCGGATTTTGTTCACGCCAAAGTGAACGTCTGATCATTTAATTATTTTAAAATATTTCGATTTTCCCACTAATAAATTGTTTCATTTTCATTTTATTTTTCCCGGTAAAGTTTGTTTACAATAATATGTTACCACTCTACCAGCTGTAGGTTTCCTTGCGACGACGCACATTCATTCTACATATTGAATTTCATTCGTTGTCATTGAAAGAAATTAATTCAGATTTCTTAGCATATGCATCCATTTTCATTGTTTATCGTTTCCAAATAAAGTTTTCAAACAAATTCAGTTTCCAATAAAATTTGATCTTGCGATCATTATTTCATCCAAAATTCTTTTGGACAAATAATACAAAACTAAAAGTTAGTGAGTTTTCACTGTGAGTGATATCATTGGCGTAATTGAGGAGAGGACACAAAGAACAAGTGTAAAAGTCTTTCTTCAGCCCCCAACACAGGACCTGCCATCCCGATCGGTTGTTGAGCTCAATCAATTTGTTCGTGGAGTGGTTATCAAGATAAGGTCTTTGCGACCACCTACTGCTGGAGAAAGGTAAGGTGATTTTTTTAATTGACTGTACACTTGTTCCTTCGTGTTGTGTTGGGAAATACATATTTTCATAATTATACAGTCCACTCAATACAATATTTTCCATCTCAAATAAGGTTCAGGATACCATTTGAAAACAATTTCTTGTGGTATTTTGAACTCATTCATATTTTACCAATTTCGAATCGGCCCAACACACTAATTGGTCCTTCGAGCCGGATATTTCACCCCTTGATTCAAAAAGAAATTAACGAATTTACAGTATTTTGCAGGCTTTTTGACATATTTTTGAAGGTTTTCAACTTCATTAGATATTCATCGACGCCTGGCAACATCGCCGCCTACAGCTGGTAAGACCACATATTGTAACATCTGTATCACTTCAGTTCATAATTTGTTGATATAGAACCTTTTTCCACGTTCGCTCCCAGTTTTTCTCTGTTTTCATTTTGTTCTTTGCCAATATGCCGCCGAAAACTGATACTGGCAATGAAGCATTAAATAAATTAGTTGACAAACGATCTAATATTTTTTCATATGTGACCGGGATTTGGACTCGAGTCAAAAATTTTGATGTTTCGAAATTATATGAACTGGAAGCGTATCAGGAGAAGATTCTAGCATATGAATCGAGATTTCAGGAAATACAGGAAGAAATAGTGGAATTAAATTTTTCGCTTAAATCGGAAGATCGTGTCGATACAAATAATGCGGAATTAGCCTTCGATGATATGATCACTAAGATCAGAGCATTATTTTTGTTTTTGAAACGCCAAGAACCACCATCAACATTATTAGCTAGTTCGCGGAGTCCCCAATCGAATTCAGATTCACCTCTTTTGCTTCCAAAAATTAATATTCGCACATTTGCTGGCGACAGTTCAGAATGGCCAGAGTTCTTTCAATTATTTAATTCGCTGGTCCATGAGAATCAGAGTTTGGCGCCCATTCAGAAATTTCAGCTCTTGAAATCCTATTTGAGAAATGATGCTCTTGCTGTAATATCAGGTTTACAACTTTCAAATGATAATTATAAGTTAGCCTATGACGCCTTGATAAATAGATTTCAGAATCCCAGGCTCCTAGCAACCATGTACTTGAATGAAATTTTGAATTTCAAATCCTTTTCTAATAGCTCGGTTGCAAATCTTAAGGAGTTTCTGAATTGCCATCAAACAGCTGTCAACGCCATTAAAACTTTAAATATAAAGGACTTGACGGATTTTCTACTATTTTCTTTGGCGTTGCGAAACATTGATCCTCACACCAGAAGAGCATTCGAAAATCAACTTGGTACCTCTGAAATTCCAGAGTACAAAAGTTTAATTGATTTTGTCACACAGCAACTTCAAGCACATGAGTTCTGTGAGCAAAATTCCTCCAAGACTATTTCCAAACCATCTACATCTCGTCAGGTCAATTCAGTCAGAACCAAAACACATAATATGTTCATTGCTAATTCTGCTTCCACTTCTCAATCCCAACATCATATATCCGATAGATCTCATGGAATTCCAAACACTCGAAAATTTCGTTGTCCGAAATGCAATGAAGCGCATCCACTATTCGCCTGTTCACAATACACGAGTATGTCTCGAGATTCTAAATTCAATTTTTTGAAGAGCTCAAAACGCTGTTTCAATTGCTTAGGCCTTCATAATATAAAAGATTGCACTTCAAAAAATGCATGCAAATTCTGCAGTTCCAATCGCCACCACACCAGCTTACACCCTGATAATGCGTCTAGTTCTGGCAACATCCGTTCCAACTCCCATGAAAATACTCATGTTTCGTTCGATCCTTTAGCCAGCCGAGAAGGTTTTGATCGCGGATCCCAAAACGCAGGTGAAAATGTGGTCAACTCATGTCATTTGAATAAAAAGGTATCCTCCCTTAATCAGGTATTACTTGGTACTGTTCAAGCTAGAATTCAAGCCGCGGATGGCTCGATAATTTCTATCAGAGCAGTTCTTGATCCCGGTTCCCAAATTTCAGCGATCACGGAACATTTAGTCCATAAATTAGGTTTGGAAATCAATCCCACAGACATCCATGTTTCCGGTATTGGCAAATCCAAAGCAAGGGCATTAGGCATGGTCACATGCAAGTTGTGCCCAATCTCAAATTCAATATTCTAGAGTTGCAAGCCATTGTATTACCTCAATTAACCAATAATTTACCTTCTGTGTCCTTGTCTCCAGAAATCATCAAACATTTCGATAATTTGGATTTAGCGGACAAAAATTTTCATATGTCGCACCCTGTAGATATGTTATTGGGAGCTGACACATATTCGATGGTGTTCGATAGGGATGGTCGTTTATCATCTGTTGGTTTTCCAACCGCGGTTAATACATTTTTCGGATGGATTATTATCGGTCCCGTGCATGAAAATAAAATAGATTTCACACCAACTTCACTTCTGAATTATAATTCAAATAGGTCATTCAGATCTTTCTTATCACTTGAGAAGCGCCTTTTGAAAAATCCAGACTCATTTGAGGCTTACCAAAGTTTCATGTTGGAATATTTGTCCTTGAACCACATGTCCGTTTCTAAAATATCGAACAAATACGTAATACCTCATCATGTAGTTCGAAAAGAATCAAGTTCAACAACGAAACTCAGAGTTGTTTTTAACGCCTCTGATCCTGATTTGTCCGGCAAGTCTTTGAACGATCGTCTTCTCAGCGGTCCTAAACTTCAAAAGGATATTAAAAACATCCTAATCAATTTCAGGCTGTATCCGATCGCTATTTGTGCTGATATCGAAAAGATGTACCGGCAAATAGTTCTGAATCCTTCAGATAGAAAATATCAACATATCTATTGGCGTCCGTCTCCTGATCAACCAATAGCCGAATTCGAACTCAATACCGTGACATACGGGCTAAAACCTTCTGCATATTTGGCCATTCGAGTTTTAAATCGGTTGGTTCATGATGAGGGCCAAAGTTTTCCAAATGCTTCCAAAGTTATTCTCGACGACATTTACGTAGACGATATCATAACTGGGTCTTTTAACATTCAGCACGCAGTTCAGTTACGTCACGAACTTCAGCAATTGTTGCATAAGGGCGGTTTCTCATTGAAAAAATGGTCAAGTAATTGTCCCGAAGTTTTGAAAGGAGTACCTTCGGATCATATTGAATCCAAATTGAATTTTGATGATGATCAAATGGGCCTTAAAATTTTGGGTTTGAATTGGATTCCCAACATCGATGCATTCAGTTTTAGTGTCATTCCATTTAACGAAGAACCAACAAAAAGATCAGTGCTGTCTTACATCGCGCGTATTTTCGATCCCATTGGATTTTTGGCTCCCATAGTAATTTGTATGAAAATACTGATACAAAAATTATGGTTCGAAAAGTTGAGTTGGGATGAGCATATTCCCACTTCACTTCGAAACGAATGGTATAAAATCGTTGACAACATTGCACTTATTTCCGAGTTAAACATTCCACGCAATGTAGTCACGTCTCGAGAATGTCAAATAAGATTGGCAGGTTTCTGCGATGCGTCCGAAAAGGCATATGCTGCCATTGTTTATATTTCGGTTATTCAAAGCAATTTCATTTCCTCCCATCTATTAGCTGCTAAAACAAAGGTAGCTCCTCTCAAAACCTTGTCTATTCCCAGGTTAGAGTTATCTGCTGCATTGTTACTAGCCAAGCTAGTAGCGAATATTCTGAAAATCAACACCCCTATCTCAATTTCTGGCGTCCATTTATTTTCAGATTCCGAAATAGTCCTTTCTTGGATTAATTCATCACCTCATCTCCTGAAAACTTTCATTGCAAATCGCATTGTGGCCATAGGAGAGCATGTTCCCAATGCTTCCTGGCATCACATAAAAACAGAGCAGAATCCTGCCGATCTACCTTCTAGGGGTTTGAGTCCCCAACAATTCACAGAAAACAGAAGTTTTAACTTCTGGTTACAAGGTCCGGAATTTTTGAAAAAACCATATTCTGATTGGCCAGAGCCTTTTCGTTACTCTCCTAAGTGTATCGTACCAGAGTTGAAAACCAATATAAATGTAGCTGCCGCCGTTCAATCTCCTCCAAACGATTTATTAAATGTAATAGAGAGCTTCTCGAATTTAAACAAACTTAAGAAATTTTTGCCTACATTCGAAGATTCATTCATAATTGTCGTGCGAACTTGAATTCATATGTAAAATTTGTAGGTCCCATTGACCCAGAAGAGTTAAAAGGGTCCCTTCACACATTGACATTATTAACCCAGCAACATTATTTCGCGAATCTTTTTCGTGATTTGAAGGAAAAAAGGTCTATAAGTAGATCCTTAAGAACATTGACTCCTTATGTTGATACAGTTGGATTAATTAGGGTGGGCGGAAGACTGCATTTTTCAGCATTGCCACACGAAACAAAGCATCCGATTCTTTTACCAAAAAGATCCGCGTTGTCTCGTTTGATTTGCATCCATTTTCATTTAGTTTCCTTGCACTCTGGTCCTAATACCACCATGAGTTTGATTCGCCAACAATATTGGATATTGTCCCTAAGAGGCCTTGTAAGGGAGTGCGTCAGAAATTGCCTTACTTGCACAAGGTTCAGAGGTAACACTTATCAACCTCAAATGGCCCCTCTGCCATCAGTAAGAGTGACTGCTTCGCGCCCTTTCAGTAGAGTGGGTGTTGACTTTGCTGGTCCATTCTCATACCGATCAAATAACGCTAGAAAACCAACCATGTTGAAGGCCTATTTAGCGTTATTTGTATGCCTAGCAACCAAGGCTGTTCACCTAGAGTTGGTGTCATCACTTTCTGTAGAGGCATTCCTTTCAACTCTGAATCGATTCATTGCCCGAAGAGGACTTCCTGGAGAAATCTGGTCGGACAATGGTCGTAATTTCGTCGGAGCTTCGCGATACCATACCGAAGTTTCACAATTTCTAAAGCAGAATAATGCGGACATATGTGACAATCTATCAAATAAATCTATTAGATGGAAATTCATTCCCCTTATTCGCCTCATTTTGGTGGCATTTGGGAAGCCGGGGTAAAATCGGCAAAACGTCTACTTACTAAACAGCTCGGTTCTGTCGCGTTTACTTTTGAAGAACTAGCTACTCTATTTGCTCGTATTGAGGCTGTGTTAAACAGTCGACCAATATGCCCTCTATCGAGTGATCCTTCAGAATCAGGCGATTTTTTAACTCCTGGTCATTTTTTAATCGGTGTCCCTTTATTGTCTCCCCCTGAATTTTCGCATATCGATAATCAATCACCTTTAAATAGATGGCAACAGCAACAGAAACTTTATAGACAATTTTGGAAAAAATGGTCACAAGAATATTTGCATACTATAATGCAACGCAACAAATGGCAGGTAGAAAAAGACTGCCCAATTGTTGGCGATGTAGTATTAATCAAGGGAGTCGATTCAAATCCTGCATCGTGGCCCCTTGGCCGAATAATTGAATTATTCTCTGGGCCCGACGGTATTTCTCGAGTTGCGTCCGTTAAAACAGCGACCGGCACTTATACCCGAGCAGTATCCAAATTAATTCCGCTAAATATCCAATTTTGAATTTCAATAATTCCATTGTTTCTTTTGTGTTTCATTGTCAAATAAAATTATATTAATTTTAGGTGGGCGGATTTTGTTCACGCCAAAGTGAACGTCTGATCATTTAATTATTTAAAATATTTCGATTTTCCCACTAATAAATTGTTTCATTTTCATTTTATTTTTCCCGGTAAAGTTTGTTTACAATAATATGTTACCACTCTACCAGCTGTAGGTTTCCTTGCGACGACGCACATTCATTCTACATATTGAATTCATTCGTTGTCATTAAAGAAATTAATTCAGATTTCTTAGCATATGCGTCCATTTTCATTGTTTACCGTTTCCAAATAAAGTTTTCAAACAAATTTAGTTTCCAATAAAATTTGATCTTGCGATCATTATTTCATCCAAAATTCTTTTGGACAAATAATACAAAACTAAAAGTTAGTGAGTTTTCACTGTGAGTGATATCATTGGCGTAATTGAGGAGAGGACACAGAGAACAAGTGTAAAAGTCTTTCTTCAGCCCCCAACACAGGACCTGCCATCCCGATCGGTTGTTGAGCTCAATCAATTTGTTCGTGGAGTGGTTATCAAGATAAGGTCTTTGCGACCACCTACTGCTGGAGAAAGGTAAGGTGATTTTTTTTAATTGACTGTACACTTGTTCCTTCGTGTTGTGTTGGGAAATACATATTTTCATAATTATACAGTCCACTCAATACAATATTTTCCATCTCAAATAAGGTTCAGGATACCATTTGAAAACAATTTCTTGTGGTATTTTGAACTCATTCATATTTACCAATTTCGAATCGGCCCCAACAATATCATCCAATTCACGCAGAAAATTCAATAATGACATTTGTCAGATTTTTCACATCGATTAGGTAAAATAAAGATGCTTCAATATTCGTAGCGCCATCCTTTGGTAGAGATCAGAACTATGCATGTCTAGTGAATACAGATTTCCACTGATCTCTTGGTTTTGCCCTATAGTTTTCGAATTTTTAACTACAAAATACATTTGACTTGGGTGAAAATCATGTTTTATAGCAGCAATTTTTCTTTGTAAACTTTTCATATTGCATTAATGCAAATTACTGTATTATTTCGTATTTTTTCGAAACACATACGCTCAAGATTTCTCTAATCTCTGAATTTTCAGGAAAAGTGGCCTCAAAGGAAATACTCCTCGACAAAAATTCGAAATACGATCAATTTGATTCTGGCAAAGAACATAAAGCTTTTGAATCCGAGAACCTAGGTATACATAGGGTTAGAGTTTGTATATGGAGTTTGTATATCTTCAACGATAGGTTAAATTGTTTCTGAGTTATGCTCACATGATGTTTCACTGAAATTTTCCGAAGATTTTTCAAATTTGAGTAGGAAACTGTCTGTAAATCAGTTTTTCGAAAGAACTCACAGAAAATTTAAAAAAATTAGACTGTGGTGGAATTTTTGCTGAAATTTTTAATAGAAGATGTTTCAAGGTTTGAAAATGGTATGTAGGAAAAGGAAAATATTCTCGACAAATCAATCATGGGAAAGTACATACAAGACAGGAATTAACGAAAATATAACACAACTTAAACAATTAGGATTTTCTGATACTCAAGACAAATTCAATAGTTCTATAGAAATTATTACCTTAATAAACGACAGGCAGGAAAGTCTAAAATAAAGCTACAGGCATTCAAGAATTTGATTACTTTCGAAAAATTTAATCATAATCCATTTCCAGTAATATAAACAAGGTGATTAAGCACCAAAACTACTCTGAAATAATGGTTTTTGAAAGGAAGAAAATCAACACGACTACTAACTAGCACTTTCTTCTATATAAAACTAGAATAATCCGAAAATCAATCAGTTATTCGAGACAATTCTACATGTTAACAACATGAAATTGGTAAGTGAGACGTCCAAACTAATATAATAGAAAAAAATGTGTAATAATTTTGATCAGGGGTAAATTTCTTATTCATTCTGAGACGATGTGCATGGCCGTTTTAGGGTCTTCAACGCACAGTCTGCAGAATTAATATGTTGCGTCAAAACATAAAATTATGAACTAATGAGTGAAATTTCAATTCTTTCTCGACATACAGATTTTACTGTCCTGTTTTGTGGTTGCGGCCAACTGCCTGCCCCAAATTTCCAATCCAAGATGGAAGCATTATCAACAAAAAGAAGATTACCAAGAAAAAATAACAGAACCATCTCTGGTACCCATTTCTCACGTGAAATACCATAAAGAACCTACCGAATTAGAGTTGCAGCAAAACCAAAATGCCCAGTGAGTAGAAACTCTTGTTAATTCTTTAAAAAAAACTATACTGGAAGTAGTTCTTTCAACATTCACAAAGATATACAGGAGGCTCTACATAACTTGAAAAGTTAGAGTTATTTGAGACTCAACTGGAAGTACATTTCCAACAACAATTACTTGAAAGATTTTATGGATATTGTCTTTTTCGTTCAGAAGACATCCATTTGGTGTCATACTTTTTCCGAACCCTGTCTTTCTATTTAGATAAGTCCTATTTACTTCGATATACTCAACTAGGTTTTTTTTCGATGTATTAATATCATTCACAAAAAATAATATTCTGTGTTTTACTGGTGCTGAAAACTCATTCTTTTTCACTTGTCTACTCTATTATATGAAACATGAAACACCAGTTTTTTGCAATAATGAGCATTTTTGATAAAAATACAGAGCACGCTCCAAATATCCAATCAGTACCTACATTTAATTTTCATATATTCACGAATGATAAAAACTGTTAATCTTATATCCATGCAAATATTATCTTTGTTCCATTTCATTGGCACAAAAAATCATTTCAAGATTGCAACTGCTCAAAAACAGTTTAAATTCAAAAGTATTCAGAAAATACACTTTGTTTTTGCCTTTTCAGATACTCCTTCAACACAAACATAGACGACAAAATCAATGACCAAACGCAGCAAAGGAGCGAAGTGAGAAAAGGATTGAATGTAGAAGGATCCTACAGCTACAGCGATGGCTACTTCAAAAGGACCTACCACTACGTGGCAGATGACAAAGGATACAGAATTGTCAAGTAAGTGATTATTACAATGAATCATAATTTCAATCCTGAATATCTAGGCGTTAAACTGGATTAAATGAATTATTCAAAAAATTAATAATTACAAAAATTAATTTCTATGGTTCTGATGATGCAATCTTTTTGAAATTTTGCACTGATCTACACTAGTATATCAGTTTTGATTTACAAAATGAATTTCACTTGAATCGATTATCCTGTCATGGAAATAAAGGAATTTTATTTTCAATATTCCAATTGAATTCTCTATGGTTCTGTTAACACTATGGCCACGAAATTTTGAATGAACATGCAGTATATCGATCTCCATTCACAAAATAAATTTCACTCGAATCGAATATCTTCTTATGGAAATATGAAATTTCTTCTTTTCAATATCCGAATTCAATTTTCTATGGTTCTGTTCACACTATGGCCACAAAATTCTGCATAAGGATTGTTATGAGCATCTTGCATTTGGACGCAACATTTCTTTTCGATTGGTTACGTTTTTTTCTGAGATATTGAGGAAAAAAAAATTTAATGGCCATATTTTATGGAACACCCTGTGAGATTTGGATGGTTAACGAACTCAATCAAGGCCTTTGGGACCCGAACACATCCTGAAAATTTCAAGTCTCTAGGACAATCCCTTCGAAAGTTATTGTGTTAACAGACGGCCCCACGGACAGAATTGATTTTGACCACGGATTCGTCATCAGGGAGTCTAACCCTATCGTTTGAGACCATTTTTGGATCAAAATTAAAAAAGTACAGACACTATTTTGAGTAGAACGAGAGCTCAAAAGACATGGTGTAATAAGGGTATAACAAATATCTAGTAAGTAACAGCAGAACAAATAGATCTCTCACGATTTTTCTTCAATTTCAGACAAGAAGTAGTACCACTGGAAGGACCAAAGTCAACCTAGATGGTACAGCATCAGTAGACACAGCAGCTCATGGTACCAAACTATCCTACAGGGTACAGAGTGTTCCAGCTGTGGGTCCAAAGATAGTTGAAAGGATAGAATGAGCACCTTCGAAAGTGAGCTAGGGAAAGAACTATTGCTCATTGTACATGCTTCCTTTATTGTTATTATAATTCTTTTCATTCAGTTACTGATTGTAATACATGCTGTATAGTTAAGGCGTCAATTTATTTCACGAGTTCCATATGAAGTTATTTATTAGGTTATAATGATGATGAAATCATTCTGGGGAAATTTCTGTTTTCCATTATCATTAAAAGTTCTCAAGCTCAAAAAACTCAATTCAATGTATATTGGGTTTCTGTAAGAAAAAGGCGAGGGACATAGGGAGATGATTCCTCGATGAAAATATTAAGCAGGGGTGGTTCATATAATTTTTTTTTCGAAATCGACCTCGCTTCCAAAATACAACCTTTGAAAGGCGATGACGAGTTGACAGTTTTAATTTTTTTAGGAGTGCTAAAAAACACTGAGTCATAAAACTATACATAATATGATTCATTGAGAAGATGTTACTCGCACATTTTTTTTGATCCCATAACTTTATTATTAGGGGTTGAAAATAACAACCCCTAATGATTTTCCTTCAAAAATTGTTTTCGTGGGATAGATTTCCGAAAAATAAAATTCTCTTTTGGTTTCCCATTCAATTCTGAAGAAAAGAGTATCTTGCAAAATTTCGATACAGTCGATACTTTTCTCGGAAAAAATAAAAACTCACAAGCAGTTATGATCACTGTTCATTCCATCATTTTCACCGTATGTTTCAAAGAATGAATATTCTAAGATATTGTTTATGCTCAAAATTGGTTTTATCAATTATGCTTATTAATCGAAAGAAAGTTCTGTTTGTGAAAATATTACGGATATAATTTTCTTCCAGAAATTAGTTATTAAACCTTAAGAAAGATTTATAGAACATCTTTATCTCCATAGACATCCATTTCTCGAAAATTGATCACACAAAAACAATTTTCGAAGGAAAATCATAGAGGGTTGTTATTTTCAACCCCTAATAATAAAGTTGTGAGATCTAAAAGAATTGTGTAACATCTACTCAGTGCTTCATATTATGTATAGTTTTATGACTCAGTGTTTTTAGAACTCCTAAAAAATTGAAAACTGTCAACTCGTCATCGCCTTTCAAAGGCTGTATCTTGGAAGGGGGGTCGATTTCGAAAAAAATTTATATGAACTACCCCTGCTCATTCGAGGAATCATCTCCCAAAGTCCCTCGCATATGTTTACAGTCACCCTGTAAATTTAACACTCTGTTTAATTTGGAATAATCATCTCTGATTTCTCGTATCCAATAAACAACTTATGATCGACTAAATGTCAAGGGTATCATCAAATTCGATCAACGACAATCTTGTTCAACTTGACAGCTAAAATCACCATGTAGATCGAAACCAGGAAAAAATTTCAATATACTTAGTATCAAAATTCTTTTTCAGTGGTTCGGCATTATGGCAACAAAGTGCTTAGTGATTTTTTTCCTGGTGGGAATAAGTTTATGTCAGGTATGTTAGAAGTACAAGAAAAATGGTTTGTCGATACTGAAAAAATTGATCTTTGAGGATTTTTGACTGCAGAACCTTTTTTTTCTTCTCGGGGTAAAAGCAAAAAAGCATGTAGTCATTTTTTCGATTTTCCTCATCATGATATTGAACTTTCCACCACACCATATATACAAGGTGTACCGGAAAATATGGGAAATCTCTCGGATTCAGATATAACATAAAAAATGAATATGACAAGTTCCCATAATTTTTTTCCTAGCTGACCTCCCTGCGAAGATACGACCTCCTAAATGACGCCACTTGAAATCCATTTTAGTGGAATAAGTTTCAAACTACTCGATATAATTTGATGAAAATTTGATATGATTAATAGTAGTAAGGACCTCTTAAATCCCCGCACTCAAATTTCAATTAGGCTGTACAGTTTACCAGGGGCGGACTGGGTTGTACATATTAATGCTTACATTTTTAACACTCTGTATGATAAGGTGCTAAAAAAACAAATTTGGATACCTTGAACTTTAAGCTAAAGAAAAGTTACTCTTGTTCAGGTCGATAAAATGAACCGTTTTCGAAAAAAATAATGAAAGAAGTAAGTAATTGAAATTTATTCCACCAAAATGAATTTCCAGTGGCGTCATTTAGGAGGTCGTATCTTCGTAGGGAGGGCTGTTAGAAAAAAAAATATGTGAACTTGTCCTCTTATTTTTTATGTTCTATCTGAATCCGAGAGATCTCTCACATTTTCCGGGACACCATGTATACTTCTGGGAAACTCATTTGTTCTTGTCCAGAAAATTCGATGTTTTTTGGATTTTCAGAAAGGCAAAAAAAGAACTTGGCTATTTTGAACCAGTTATTCAAAAATAAATGCCTAAGAGATTGATATTTTTCAAGAGAGGGGTCAGGGATAGCCTTTCCCCCTTAAATTTTGCTACCACCTAAAATATGGACAAAATTACGAATTATTTCATTGTGACTCCAAAAAAAAATTCTGACCCCCTCTTGCACCCCCCTGTTATTCATATCTGACGTCTTTACTAGTAGAAATAATAACCTTCTGTCAGAGTTTTATGAATTATTTCCTTCAATTCACATAGTTCTTAATAAAAAGAATAAAATTATCATAATCGTGTGAAAGAAAAAAAGAAAATTGTACATTAAAAAATAAAAATCTGACTATCGAATTTGGCCTCGTAAATATTAAGTCCGAACTAATGTTAAAAGTCAAATTATCATAAAAATTGGAATACCAAGTAAGTAATATGTACTTAACATTTTTGCTTCAACAATCTCCAATAATTATACAATTAACATAATTGTATCGATTAAGACAACTTAACAATGTAACTAAAAGCAATATACTAGTCTGCTTGAATGAAATTACCTAAAATAAAATTGTACCGTTAAATTTCCAAGAAACACGATATTTTTAAATGGGCCATTGACTTTGGTAAACAGTTAAAGTTGCCTCTTGACATAAATTCAAACTGGTTTTTGAAATAGAATAAGGATGATGATTCCAGCTGTTATTGAAATTTTTAATCAAAACCTGAAATATAAATAAAATTTCGATCATTAATTTTCGAACAAAAACTATTTTAAAATATAAGAAAATCATAGCTGAGAATTATTGCCACTTCAATGATATATTGAACGCGAATATTTTGATTTAATTGACATAAAAATGTGGTTTTTGAACTTTTATGGAATAATAACTCCTCATAACATATTATCAATCAATTTCTTCTATAATGAGAGAAATCTTTGAACATAACTCAAAAGACCTATCGATTAATTATTGAAAAATCATTTTCAGATTATACAAAGTGAAAATATTGAAAATGAGAGTTTCAACATTACCACTGCAACAACACCAGCGAAAATTTCTTCCGATATAGAAAGAAAAACAATTGATACAACAACAATAGTTTCAGAAGTACAATACGAAAAAGATTTTCCAAAGAAATCGAATGTTAACGCAACAACAGACCAATTTCCCAACACTGAAGCCTCATCAACATCCACAATCAAATCTACAGAAGAAAAAGATCCACAAAAAGAAGATGAAAACAGAGAATTTCTCGAAAAAGTTCTAGGATCACCAGCAAGAAAGGATCATCAAGAAGGACATTCGAAACCAGATGATGTCAAAGAAGACTTCCTTCATTTTGTACAGACAGCTCTGAGATCTGCCTCGAAAAAGCAAGAAAACTTTTCGAACCATTCTTCAAACGCTCCCGACCTGATACAGAAACTTTTAATACCATCTCAAGACACAAAAACAGGCCAGAGCTAGAAAGAAATCCAGTAGATCTGCTTCTGAAAGAAGAGGCACTCATCACTTCAGAATCTGATGACAACAATGATGATTACAGTCATAAGAACAACCAAAATAATTCCAACGTCCAAAATGAATCTTCAGATCATGAAAAAGCTACCCATTATACCTCACCTGACCAATCTAGCTCAAGAAAAATAAGTCCGTTTCAACCTAGAAGATTTAGACCAACACAAGAGAACCATATAGCTGCATTCGAAGGCAACTAGACAGAACGGAGTATAATGTCAACCTAAAACCAACTGCAGACAATTCTGGAGTTCGCTTTTCTTCAACACCAAACTGGGCAGATCCAAATATAAGCCGTCAAACCCAAAACCACCGAAGGGTACCTGAAGCCAACACAGATTCAAAACTTCGTTTGAACAAGAATTTGAGGCTTATTCTTCCAAACCTTCCCTTCAAAGACCTGGTCAACCTGTTGCGACACGAAGAGAGAAACCAGAAGATGAATATGATCTCGAGGAGTCCAGAAGACAAGCTGAAACTGCCAAATACAGTTTTGCGTCAGACATCGAAGATAATATCAATGGAAACCAGCACCATAGACAGGAAACAAGAGAAGGAACCAAGGTTACCGGAAGTTACACCTACGAAGATGGTTTCTACAGAAGAACAGTACATTATGTCGCTGATGAAAATGGGTATAGGGTTGTGAAGTGAGTAAACGAGCTATGATAAGCATATTTAGAATTGTAAAGGGTTTTCCAAAAAGAGGTGTTATTTTTTTTTTATTTTCTTACGAAAAACTCCACTAGTGTGTTTGGTAGAATTGGTAAGGAAAATAAGACACACTTATTGCAATAATGATATACTTAGACAATCGATTTCGGCTCTAGGCCATCATCAGGTCAGCTGAAATAAGACATCGATGACAAAAATAAATATAAACGATGATATAGTATGTACAATTCACAAACTTTTTCAACAATAATCATGTTTGATATAAATGAAAATAAACTAAAATAAAGTTTGGACAGGTGTTTCATACACATGTACACATTGCATTGACGGTGAGTTTATGATACGCCTGTCCAAACCTTATTTATTTTATTTTATTTTTATTTATATCAAACATAATTATTGTTGAAAAAGTTTGTGAATTGTACATACTGTATCATCGTTTATACTTATTTTTGTCATCGATGTCTTATTTCAGTTGACCTGATGATTGCGAAATCGATTGTCTAAGCATATCATTATTGCAATAAGTGTGTCTCATTTTCCTTATCAAGAGGTGTTATTTTGATATTCAAAGAAAAATTCCATATTTCAATATAAATGATCGGATGTTATTTCATTATAAAGAAGATGCTTTGCCGTTAAAAGTGGGAAATAACACCAGGCAAATGACCACCACGACCACGCTTACAGGACCATATCCTTTTAATGAAATTTTCCATAACCAAATCGCAAAGTGGCTGATCTATTCCTCGATAGCCTCACGAATTCCATCTTTGAGGTCTTGAATCGAGGCTGGGCTATTGGCGTAGACCTTCTCTTCCACTTGGCCCAAAGGAAGAAGTCGCAAGGTGTTAAATCACATTTCGGTGGCCAATTGTGATCACCTCTCCGAGAGATAACACGGTCCATATCATTTTCATGCCTTTCAACGACTCAATCAGCAAATGCACCACATTGTTGATGATCGGCCAGCTTCAGTTTTTGTGTTAACTGAACTTTATAAGCCTCAAAAACCAAATCTTTATGCAAAATACGGTGTAATGACGTTTGTGGAATGCCTAATTTCAAAGAACGACGAGGAATGGACAAACCTGGGTTTTCTTCAACACTTTATACTATAGCAGCAATATTCTCGCTGTTCTTGAGCAACGTGCACGGGTTTATTCTTCACATCACTAACTTGTCCCAACAGCTCGAATTTTTCCACCAATTTCTTCATTGCGGTCCGACAAGTTGCTTCACGACGACCCAAATATGTTCGAGTTTTACGAACCGTCTCTGCCAAATTTTCACCATTTTTATATTGAATTTTAAGAATTTCAATGAGCTCTTGAAGCGTGTATCGTTCCATTTTAATTAATGGCGTAGTTTCTACTTGTCAAATGTCAAAAAATGACAGCTTCAAACGTGACATCTACCGAAATAGCGGGCTATTCAGAATAACACCTCTTATTGGAAAACCCTTTAGATTGCCCTTCCTCCAGTTGAAATGTGATATTCCAGAGTTTCATGGGTTATATTTTTGACCATTGAAAACAAATTCATTCATTCATCCAACTCTTGGTGTGTATATTTTTGGCTGGCCTAACAGCATCAAGTTCATTTCTAAATGCAATTCTGATGGTACTTTTTACAATAATATGTCGATGGTTGTCCATCACATACTTTGAGGAAATTGCAAATTATTTTGATGTTGTCCTTTTCAGGGAAGAAGTAGACGAAATCGGTAATGGTCCTTCGTATAACCCAGATGGTTCAGCTAAGTTTCATGCTAACATCGATGGTACTAATGTGAACTACCAAATCACTAATAAGGACATATACAAGATGCCACATACGAGATACCAAACACCAGACCAAGAATTTGGGCATGGATGGAGATACTGAAGAGCCCCATAGATAAATTATGTGATAAAGACTTGATTATGTATAGTGTGTTCCTAGAAAATATGCTGATGTTTAAGTATATCTTCAAACAAGGAAAAAATGTATACGAAAATTCGATAAAAAAAATTCATCATGAAAAAACAATAAGGCCATAATGTGTCACTAAAAATTCAGAGCAAATTCTTCATCTAATCTAGCATTCAATACAAGATTTACTGAATTATATACTCGCCCTGTGAATAGAATATTGGAAGTAATAATTTTAACTCATCATGAATAATTCAATGTCCAACAAATCGAATAAATTTTGAAACAATGTAGATTATTTAAACATATTCGTCGAATACTAAAATTCTCGCAACTGTTACATATCAAAGAAAATACTTTTTCGGGATTTTTTCCGATTTTCACATAAATTATGGAAGAGATAAGGAATATAACATGGCATACGACACATTTAAATAGGTTGTAACTCTTCATTGGTTTCATCGAGAATATTTGAAGAGCAAAGATAGTTTGATCTATTAATGCGGTCAAAGGAAAAATCTTTTAATCAATTCGTTCAATGTAATTTAAACCAGTTGATTTGATAACTTTTATTAAGTAGTTTATTAATTGCTAGATTACTAACCGAATTGATTATAAAATTTTTTCGTTGGCCCATTATGACTCAATACACATTTTGGATTGAAATAAATTATTATTGTGTTTCAGTTGAGTTTTAACATTACTAGTATTGCTTTTGAATACTTTGTGTTTGGTTGCCATAATGCAATCGACGGAATAACATTGTAGTCAACTCGTTTATCATTCGCTGTCATCAATAAACTAGTTGATTATACAGGGTGTCTGTAAAATAATGCGAAGGACTTTGGGAGATGATTCCTCGATGAAAATAAGCAGGGGTAGTTCATATAATTTTTTTTCGAAATCGACCCTCCTTGCAAGATACTTACAGAATTTGAACGGCGATGACGAGTTGACAGTTTTTACTTTTTTAAGGGTTTTTAAAAACAGTGACTCATGAAACTATACATAATATGAAGCACTGAGTAGATGTAACTCACACAATTTTTTTAGATCTCATAACTTTATTATTAGGGGTTGAAAATAACAAATCCCTATGATTTTCCTTCAAAAATTGTTTTAGTGGGATATCTTTTCGAAAAATAAAATTCTCTTTTGATTTCCTATTCAATCCTGGAGAAAAAAGTCTCCTACAAAATTTCAATTCAGTGGATACTTTTCTCGGAAAAAATAAAAACTTACAAGCATTTATGATCACTGTTCATTACATTTCATCGTATGTTCCATAGAATGAATATTCTAAGATATTGTTTATGCTCAACATAGGTTTTGTCAATTATGCTTATTAATCGAAAGAAAGTACTATTTGTTAAATTAAAATATTACGGATATAATTTTCTTCCGGAAATTAGTAGTTAAACCTTCAGAAAGATTTATGGAACATCTTTATCTCCTGTCATAGGCATACAATATCTTAGAATATTAATTCTATGGAACACTTATACAATGAAATGGATTGAACAATAATCATAACTACTTGTGAGTTTTTATTTTTTCCGAGAAAAGTATCAACTGTATCGAAATTTCGCAAGAGACTTATTTTTTCCAGAATTGAATGGGAACCATAAGATAATTTTATTTTTCCAAAAACTATATCACGAAAACAATTTACGACGAAAAATCATAAGGGCTTGTTATTTTCAAAACCTAATAATAAATTTATGGAATAAAAAAAATTGTGAGTAACATGGTTCAAATGAATACAAATCAAAAATCATCTGTGAACGAATTCGATAAGTGCACAGGGGGCTAGCCCCCCAAAACAAACACCAAAATCCTCATAAAATCACGTAACTGCATCCCATAACCCAACCCATCACAAGCTCGCCAAAAGGTCAACATCCTGCCCGCAAAAAATCGTCTTCAAATATTTGCAACGGTCATTGGTCCTTGAACTTGAAGTCGCTTGCAGGCTGAAAAAATCGGCACACATCTTCAGATGCGTTCGATTGCTCCTGAAGAAAGATTCGAAGAGCAACAGGTGTCACGTTAAGAAAGTGTTGAACACTAGTGAAGGTTTGTTTGGGAATACTATTTATAATACGATGTAAGTACTCCATCATTTCATATACATAATATTGTTATGGTATCGTGTAATTATAATTTATTTTAATTTTGAATGGGTGCGAAATTACACGATCCAACAATTACCTAGGCTAATTTGTAATGAATTATATTCACTCTTCTCAGAATTTTCGTGACATTTCTTTATTAATTTCATTATTAATCGTCATTTCATGGAAACACTCATCTATGCTCTTTCCAGCCTACCTATTTACATAATTCTAACTCCTGTAAATATAAATTTATCATATCAATATATTTTTATTTTGAGCGCTCGTTCTACTTAAACGAGTGCTATATCGTTTTGCCCAAATGTCTGTAATTTTCGAATTCTGAGCCGAAAATGGTCTCAAACGATAGGGTTCGACTCCCTGGTGACGAATCTGTAGTCAAATTATATGTTAGTGGGATTTTCCTTGAGAAGTAAGATCATCAGGGTGAGTTCGGTTCCCAATGGCTCGGTTGAGTTCGTTAACCCCCAAATCGTACAGGTGTTCCCTAAAATATGCTAATTCAAAATTTTTTTCCTCAGTATCTCAGACAAAACGAAACTCATCGAAATGAAATTTTGTGGCCATTATCAAAATAGTCATAAAAAGCTTCATGCAAAATTTTGTGGCCAAAGTGTAAACAGAACCATTGGAATATTGAAAAGGAGATACTTCATATTTCCATAAAAAAGTATCCGATTCGGATGAGATTTATTTTATAAATAAAGATTGATACACTGAATGTTCATGTAGAATTTTTTGCCATGGTGATACAGAACTATAGAAAGTTCAATTGGAATATTGAAAAGAAGAATCTTTATATTTTCATAACGGAAAATCCGATTCCAGTGATTTTTTTGTGCATGAAGACTGTTATTTAAATCTTCATGCAAAATTTTGTCTCAACAGAGCCATAGAAAATTCAATTGGAATTTGAAAGAAGAATCCCCATATTTTTATAACAGGATAACAAATAAAATTCATTTCGTAAATTAAAACTGATATACTGAATGTTCATGCGAAATATCGAGAGGATCGCATCATCAGAACCATAGAAATTAACTTTGTAATTAGTTATTTTTTTATATCTTAATTTTTGAATAATTTCCAAAATATAATTCCGATTGTGCTGAGATTCTGCATTTATCTATCTTGTTTCAATCTTGAATCCCATTCAAAATTCTGAGGTGATAATATTTCTGCTTCACCAAAGAACGAGCGCTCAAAGCTCCTGCTCAGGGCTTTTCTTCATTTTTTTATTGAATTTAAACCGAAATAACAAAGTCGAATTCTGAATTTGAACGAAGAAATTGAAGCAGAAAAATGAACCAAAAATAAAATGGGTAAAACTCCATCACTTAATTAAGTATTTAAACTGAGAATAAACGATGTACGAGTGCACTGAAACCTTGTTTTTTCCGTTATAATTGACACATATTGGCATGGTCATGCAGTGATATCGTACGCACATCACAGCAGGAGAGAAGTTAAAATGAAAAAAAAAATTGTTGTTTCTTGATTATTTTGATTTTGTACGATCTCGTCGCGTAGATGGTCAATTAGTGTTCAAATGAATTTTGTATGTGTGAGTATTAGTTCTTTTATTTTTGTTTGCGCGCTTTCTCCTTGAAAAAAACACCTGGTTATGAATGTGCTGATATTTTGTGAGAGCACATTCGATGCTCGATGATGAAATGAAGACTTGTACAAAATTTCGTGAGTGTCTCTCGAAAAAAAAAATTTTTAATTTGAGAAAAGCCTTGAGCAAGAGCTTTTGAGGGCTCGTTGTTTGGTAGACCAACAGGACTATTAACTTGAAATTTTATATGACACTTGATATGACTTAAGATTTCACCAAATATATCAATGCAGAATCTCAGCACAATCGGAATTATATTCTGGAAATTATTCTAAAAATAAAATGTGTAAAAAATAAATAATTACAAAAATCAAATTGTATGGTTCTGATAATGCGATATTCTCAAAATTATGCATGAACATTCAGTATATCAGTTTTGATTCACAAAATGAATTTCACTTGAAACGGTCATTCTGTTTTGGAAATATGTAGCTTTTCCTTTCCAATATTCCAATTGAATTTTCAATGGTTCTGTTGACACTATGGCCACAAAAGTTTAAATGAAAATTCATTCACAAGAAAAATTTCACTTGAATCGGATATCCTGTTATGGAAATATGAAGATTCTTCTTTTCAATATCCAATTCAATTTTCTATGGTTCTGTTACCACTATGGCCACAAAATTCTGCGTTAAATGTATCAATCTTTATTTATAAAATAAATTTCATTAGAATCGGATTGTTTTTGATAGAAACATGAAGTTTCTTCTTTTTAATATTCCAATTCAATTTCTATGGTTCTGTTCGCACTATGGGCACCAAATTTTGCAGGAAACTTATTATGAGCATAATGAATTTATGTTGAAAAACAAAAACAATTTTCTGGAATAATTTTTGTTCGAACTTATTTACGAACAGTCAAAAATTGACCATATTTTCCAACATGAAAGTTGATTTTTCTCGAAAACGGTAGACTTTAGAACGTATGACCAGGTGTACCTTTTTTGTGTAGAAAACATTGAAGGTTCAAATGGGAGTCTGAAAACCCGTACTTTTCCTATTCGCGTAAAAATTGGGAAACACCTTCAAAACCTCGACCTATTGAGACTTGAGAAAAAAATTCCGCAAAAACATAGCTTAGTGAGAGCAGAAATAGATCTTTTCAGAAGTACATATTTGCGAAAAACTGTTTTTTATATTTCAACAGCATTTATCTCGGAAAGAAGTAACAAGTTAATAGAATCTTTTGTTCATATTTTTGGACGAGCTATGACATCCTAAAGTTTGTCGCACTAATCCACGAACACCCTGTATTGAGAACAATTGGTCACATTCTCTTAACTCATCAATTCAATACTTATTGAAGTTCAACCGTCAAACCAATTGTGAAAACTTGTTCACTTCATGTGCATTCTAAATATTAATGAAATACTATAATTATAATATCAAAGCAACTCTTTTCACGAAAATACTCGAACGAATAAAAATAATTTACAACAAAATTGTTTGTCGAAAATTTCCATTCAAAAAAAAGGAAATGACCCCTCATCAATCATTTTTGAAGGAACAAATTGTAGTTCAAGATAAAGCAATCAGACAAAGAACGTATAATGGCTATATCACGAAAAATGACTACTTAGTGTACTCTTTTATCACCACGATATATGTCAAAATTATTCGGTTGAAATGTCCAGTTCTCTACAAAAACGGACAACAGTATCATAGTAAAGTCAGAAGTGAAGTGACCAATCGCGGCTTCAAGGCATGTTAGTAAGTTATTTTCGTCAATATTTTATGTGCTATTTGATTTTGATTTACGATGACAGCATAATGCAAGAGAAAAATAAACCTGAAAAAATGCATAAACTTTATATTCAATAAATCTTACTGATACATTCCAAAAACAATTTTCAAAATTCACAATTATATTCCAAGAAGTAATAAAGTGACTCTACTATGGGTACCAGGGCTTTGTGGTGTATCTTCTATACTTCATACTATACAATTTCGCTAAATAACTTTGATTCAATGGTAACAGAATGATAACTTCAAATTTTAATGGACCTATTATCCAATGACTATTAAACTGATCATTTTTCCAACAGAAAAAATCTTTTTTCCCAGATTTGGAGAAAACTTATAGCATATAGTGAAATTTTTGTGATAGAAATTAGCATCTAAAGTAACAACTAAAGGGTTTTCAAATAAGAGGTGTTATTTTGATATTCAAAGAAAAATGCCATTTTTCAATATAAATGATCGGAAGTTTATTTCATTATAAAGAAGGAGCTATGCCGTTAATAGTGGAAAATAACATCAGGCAAATGACCACCACGACCACGCTTACAGGACCATATCCTTTTAATGAAATTTTCCATGACCAAATCGCAAAGTGGCTGCCCTATGTCCTCGTTAGCCTAACGAATACCATCTTTGAGGTCTCGAATCGACGCTAGGCTATTGGCGTAGACCTTCTCTTTAACGTGGCCCCAAAGGAAGAAGTCGCAAGGTGTTAAATCTCAAGATCTCGGTGGCCAATTGTAATATTCGAGAGATAACACGGTCCGGAAACTTTTCCCCCAAAGAACAATGGTTTCGTTGCTTGCGTGGCCGTAGCGCCGTCTTGTTGAAAGTAAACGTTGTCCAGATCAATACTATCCAATTTAATGTTTGTGGAATGCCTGATTCCATAGAACAACGGGGAATGGACAAACCTGGGTTTGTGACGTTCAAGTGTTTTGTTTTTCACATCACTTACTTGTCCCAACACATCGAATTTTCCACCAATTTCTTTATTGCGGTCCGACAAGGTGCTTCACGAAGACCCAAAAATGTTCGAGTTTTACGAACCGTCTCTGCCAAATTCTCACCATTTTATAGTGAATTGCAATGATTTCAATGCGTTCTTGAAGCGTGTATCGTTCCATTTTTATTAATGGCTTAGTTTTAAAATATCACCTCTAATTAGAAAACCCTATTTCGCAACAGTTTCTTTCGAATCAACTGAAGATTTTTTTTTCAGATAGAACGATGAAGCAACTATGGTTTTTATTTCTTATTTACACAACGACGAAATACGTGAAATGCTCCTCAAACGAAGCTCAAGCCAATTTCACCGAATTTATAGTGGACCAGCTCAAAATACAAGCAAATATGGATAACTCTTTCCATTTCAAAGGTAAAATAAACAATATAATGTAGAATCTCATCAGTGTTAGGCAAAAGACAGATCTCAAGAATAGAAGGAAACGAAGAGGCTAACACACTAGACAGAAAGGGAGCACAATCGCCACTTACTGAAGCAGTATCTTTCTGTGGTAAGGGCAAATGAACCAATAAGAAAAAGTTTTTGAAGCTGAAACCCAAGAGGGAAAAACTCTGGCGGAATCTCCCAGGGATTAATCATTACACTGAGTTCCTTCGGAACTTTGGAACAGCGGGATCCAAAAGATATTTGGATCTTGGTAAGAAGCAATCTCTACTGGCTTACTTACAGGACACTGTCGCCTCAGAAAGCACCTGTTGAGGATGGAATTATCAAACACTGACGAGTGTAGGTTCTGTGGGGAGGAGGAAGAAACTCCCATTCACCTAATCACGAAATGCCTTGGTATTGCGAGCCTAAAGAGAGAATGCATTAGGCGAGAAACTTGTAAGAGTGAGGAACTAGCCTCGTTGAAGCCTTCACAGATATAAGATTTCATTAGATCTCTGAAACTGAAAGGCGAAACTGTGAAGGGTGTGGCCAGAACAGCTCTGTGAGGGGGCACAATAGACCTTTAGGTAGCAGTGAACTGTAACCCCTTTTTTTAAACTAACTAACTAACTAATTAACCTCCTTGAAGCCCCCTTAGATACAGCAGGGCGTACTTAGCACATTTTCAAAAACAGCTCTGATGAGGGGCGCAATAGACCTTCACGGCGCAGTGGAATGTAGTAGATAGTAACAATCTACTATCTGATCAACAATTGATTCAATAGTCGTACCCTTTCCTATAGATGAAACACGAAAAAACCACAACAAGGGTATCAGGGATGAAAGTATTCTTAAATATAAAAAGAGACGTATGACCTTTCATGAATAGATCATAAATACTTTTAAGGTCTTTTTTCAATCCAACATTTCTTCAATTTCAGAGCATGGCTCAAAGAAATACTCCCAGAGTACGACTTTATCATCATAGGATCAGGATCAGCAGGATCAGTAATTGCCAACAGGCTGTCAGAGGTCGAAAAATGGAACATTCTACTTCTCGAGGCTGGAGAAGAACCCACAGGTTTCTCGGACATACCCTTCCTAGCACCAGCTCTTCAATTCACCGACCTTAACTGGGGCTACAAGATGGAGAAACAAGAGGGTATTGCCCTTGGTAACAACTTCTACATTCTCATTTCAAAACCATCTATACTTGCTATTTTTTCTAGGAATGGTCGATCAAAGAATGCCTTGGCCCAGAGGGAAGGCTCTTGGAGGCACGAGCGTCATAAACTACATGCTGTATGTTCGTGGCAACAGAGAAGATTACAACCGATGGGAGAAACTTGGCAACCCCGGATGGAGCTACAAGAACGTTTTCAAGTACTTCTTCGTGAAATCTGAAAACGCCATGATTGCAGTGAACGACACGGGATACCATGGCGTTGGAGGTAGATCAAATATATACGAGGACGTTCATATAAACGAGACTTTTCGATTTTCAGGCACAATAGTGGGGGGAGAAATTCCTGATTTTTTTTGTTGTTGGGTAGTTTGTCAGGAGTAAGGGAAGCACGACGGATTGCCTCATCGACCCTCTTGGTGTCCACTGTGATGATGTTTGAGCAAGAGGTTGATCCGTCATTGCGCAACGTATTGTTTTCTACCTTTTTTACTCGCTTGTTTAGACTCTGAGGTGTAGTGGTGCACCCATGTTGCATCACAGGTGATAATGTAAGTGAGAATTGGGTCTTCTTGTTCCTGAGATTGTGCAAGAATACGCCCACACACCTGAAAACGATGCAATTTCTGGTCAGCTGTGAGAAGGCGAGGAAACCACCCCTGCGCACCCTTACGGTACCCTTGCTCCTCTGTGAGTATGGAGTAGGTGCTCCTATAACTTATCCCGACCTAACTTGCGATTTCAGAAGTGGTACAACGTTTGTCCGTTTTCAATAAGCTGTCGGACACTACTAACGTTGTTCGCTGCGGTCATGGCTCTCATTCAACACAATCACGACCCTCCACGAACGGTTTATGCCATGCAAACACTCTGGCTCGCGACAGTGTCTCTTCTCCGAACATCGGCATTCAATATCCCCAAGATTTGGGCCAGTTTTACGCCTTCCTGCTGCGGCGTGAAACTTGATTACAACACGTTGCGTAACTGATGGAGGAACCTCTGGCTCAAATATCGGCACAGTGGACACCGAGAGGGTCGATAAGGCAATCCGACGTGCTTCCCTTACTCCTGACAAACCTACCCAACAACAACAAAATCAGGAATGTTCTG